>MQTX01000040.1:1696377-1837972 GCA_009735665.1 Angiostrongylus cantonensis
TGTTTTATTATTTTTATTATTATTATTATTATTATTAAGCGCCAGTTGTTTTTTATGACACATGGATCAATGACAACATTACAGTATACCTAAAATCGCTACAGAGCCAAACAACTTGCAGTGATAAAAGAGAAGATAGAAATTAAAAAAGCCAGGGAGAGAAAACATACGACGTAAAATCATGACACTCTTAGAACGTTATGACGCTATGAAAATGACGACCGTACTTATGACACAAGAATAAAGTCAGATTATGAAAAGAGACAATGTTTTTGAGAAATATGAGAAGCTTAAGCTGTACACGCATATGACAACCGTGCGATGGGAACCGATAAAAACTGCGAGGAGAACGACAGTTTCTCTTAAGCCAACAAAACTCTAATACTAGTGGTTAAATGTCAGATCACATCAATCGATCAATCAATCAATCAATCAATCAAAAGAGAATTCTAGGAACACAGTGTGGCCAATGAACGATCAGATGCTGAGTAGTCGACCACTATTTATGAGAGTGAAGTATTTAAACGAAGTTCGGCAGCAAACATCTAGGAATAGACGAAATGTGAACGCATAACTATTTTTTCTCAGGTATGATTATTCTGCAGGACAACACCATGTGTAATACGATTCGGAGATATTAAAAAGACATAAACTACTGGTGCATGCTTCACATGCTTCATGACACGTTTGCGTAGGGAACAGAGAAATGAACACTGCTATGAAATCAAAATCTAAAGAAAAAAGGTGCCATTTAACTCTAAGGAGAATCGGGATGACGCCAATAGAAACACTGATAAAGCTTGCAAAATAGTAAATTGAGAGAATTGATCAATATTGATCTTACATAATTCATGACATATCGATGATGACTTTAAAGATTACAAATAAGTAAAATATGATAATAAAGAGAACAGGAAGGCTTTCGTGGTGCTGTTAAATGAGAAACTACAGATTACCATTGCGTTAATCTTTTAACTCGGGACCAATGTAGAGTTCTCCGTATTCAAGTCGTTGAACCAAATCACACACTGCTAAGTGCGGAAATTTCTCACTGGGAATCTGCCTGGATCGCAAAAAGGACTGGCACCGTCGGAAGCACTACAATCAAAATACGTATAGAACTTCAAAAATTTGTAACACCATGGGTAGAATGATTGTGAATGACAGAATACTTTCAGAGCTGTTTATTCATGAGTGTAAAAGAGTACAAAAGAAAGTGACTGAACCTGCAAAACATTAGGATCGGGGAATTTAAATGACTGTTTTAGTCAGGAACACTTCAACTTAATACTACTTCCAACAGCTTTCGTATGTCAGTTCCGCTAGTTCAGGCCTGATGAAGCAGTTCAAATCTTAAATATCCTATGTTCTTCATACTCTTAATAGCACTTCATGATCCCATCAGAGGCGGAACTTATACAGATTTGTCTTAGGACATGATAAGTTCGTTGTAGTTGTTTCCCAAGCAGATAACCTACCTTGTGGGTAGAAGGACGTCTCTGTGAGAATGCAACGTACTGCACTTACCGTTGAAAATGATTTGTGGACAGTGGAATGATATTCGCATGGAAAATCATGCATGATGGAATGTACCACATTTATTGACGACCGTGATGATGTTAGCAAAACGACCGCTTTGAAGCACGCAGTTTTTTAAGCACGTAAACAAACTACGGGGACAAAAACTCCTTATGTCCTTACAAGCCAAGTGATGGCCGTTTTTATTTAATGCTTATACCAATGGTCTAGGCACTGAATATTGCAAATTAAACGCACCTGGAAATACTCATCGTTTGAACGACATGACTTTATCACTTTCAGTTTTTCCGTTGATCGAAGCGACGGAGTTCGTAATTCTTCTACGCATGTGGAAACACACATTTCCCTATTCGCCTCAAAGAAGACACGACAGCACTCGACGTCTGAAAGTGTGTTCTTGGCGAATTTCGAACTAATCGTCAAAGATTTTCATGGTTAACTAGCTAACACACGAAGATCGTGGTAAAAATTTCGCCTCATTAGATAGATAATTGGTAAGTCACTTCTCAAATATTTGACACTTGATACTTGATATTTAAATGGCCCGTCATCACTAGTTATGCGAGCTACAGCATAACCACCATTTTTCCCAGATTTGCCGGTTAAGCCATTGTGGCTCCCTGAAATCCTGAGGACAGCCTGGTCGAAGTCTACCCCAGGTCGACACCACGACAGGCAGTCGCAGCCCTCGTGGATCAGAGGGAGAACTACCACCATGCGACTTTCATACCAAGGCGGTGGTGTATCTTGGTATTGGCTTGCTCTTAGCTAAGCTTCCTGATGGAAACGCCAGACTCCTCAGCTTAGGAGACCCTGCCGGTGGGACGAATCCTTCCATCCGTTGTACACTGCAGTCCGACACCCAGGAAAACCTCCCAGGCACGATGAGGTGGTAAACCGTTTGGAGGTCTCAAATATTTCTTCGCCAAAATATAACAATAATGAAGCTTCTATAGCTTAATGAATAAGTCATTTTAGAATAATTCCTCACCAATCAACATAGATCATTTTTTAATAAGCTCTGCTGTATACACTACACTAGCCACCAGGTGATTTCGAGGCGACAGCCCGGTATCGAACTCCTAATTGTACAACACCCAATCTTTCACGGCTATTGTAAATATAACATATAAGGCAAAATATATTAATCAAAACAATTCACGGCAGATTATACCACTTCGTATACGATATTACAAGGCTCGTGTAGCGCAGTGGTAAAGGATCCCTTCAATACACATGGGCTCGATCCCGAGTCCTAAGCTCACCAATCCCTCCACTCTTCCGGGGTCGGAAAATTAGTACCAGACTTGTCTGAGAGGATGGCTCGACACATCGGTAGGCCACGGCGGGTGGGCCAGATATGCATACATGGGCCAGATATGCATACAGTCATCGTCTTAATGAAGTCGACTAAATGGCGTATACCTCAGGGTGATCTATGCCGCAAACTTTAACGTTCTATCCTTTAAACAATACTGAAGTCCACCATACGAACAAATTTGTTTCAGCATTCGCAAGCGTCTTATAGTTTTCTTTTCCAGTTTGTTTCTGTATTTTTCATGACCGCTCGCTCTACTCGACAACCATAGTTCATCATCGTAACCAATGGAAATAGAGTAACAGTCAATTACCAGTCAAATTACAGGTTAATGAGTCTGTTCGAGGAAAAGTTCTTTGTACATTTGTTAGTGCAGAATAGAGCTCTGCATCATCTGCCGACACCTACCACAACATGTGTGCTGGTTAGGCTGTGGATTCATTACAAGTAGTTTAGGAAAAAGTTCTGTATCCCTAAATAAACCAATGGAAGGAAATGACTAATACGCAAATCACACCAGTCATTCGATGCGCCGAGTATGATTGTATAGAGTGCAAGCTGTTCGTTATGTGTTAATTCATAACATAATCAGAGTGTTAATACTACATGTGTATAAACCATCTCTCTTATTCACTTCGAAGCTTTGTCCTGATGACACCGTAGAACGTTAAAGACAAGTGATATGGAGCGCTAAGGCTATGTTTACTGTCTTCAGGCGATGCCACAGGAGGAAAATTTGTTATGTTCAACAGTGACGGGCAACTGTTGACCCAATACAAAAGTCGGACTAAATTAAGCGTTTATAGATCTGAAGACCAAGTGTTTGGGGACATATCTGCATCCAGATAATGGTGATTATACCATATTACAGTTATTTTTGTTATTTATTTTATTTTGTTACAGAGTTATTTTTGTGTTTGACAAAACGAGAACAAGCAAGAACTACTATCCTAAAAGGTATTCTTTCACGGCTTTCTATAGGTGTCAGATCATTTAATAATGACATCTTTATAATACCTTATAGATTTACCTTCAATGCGAGAGATTTCCAAACTTTTGGCTCCAAAAAGTGATTTCTGAATGCAATCCGAGGCTGCCACAAGACCTTCGAAACTGAGCGAGCAGTTCAGCGGCTTCCTAAAAACATATTTGCTATTCGGTTATCATGACATCATAGTAAGTTGGGAATTGATATAGATGCGAAGATACAACACAGCATTTAGTGCACTTTTATCTCTCATGTAACTGATGTTCATCCACTCCTAGAGTGGTTTCTCATTCGCCATTTTTCGAAGCCCCTTACATATGAAAACAAATTTCAGCACCTTTTTGGACCAAGTAGTTGATATGTCTACTTGAAAAAATGACTTCAAATTCTCTCTTGTAGATGAGCCCACTCTGTTTTCTCGGTAGGAATCTTTTAATAGGCAAAGAAACTTTCAAATAGAATAAAGATCCCAGAAACTATAGAGTTCGAAAAGACTAAACAAGTCAGAAACTCTTACTGCTGCTCAATGCTGTCCGCGCAACACTTCGCTGTATCCTCAGGGCAACAATTAACAGCGATTTCGGCAAAACTTTGGGTGTTTACATCTGTAATTTAGCAAAGGATCTCCTGAATTCGAGTAATGACATAACTATGATAACGAGAAATTACTATTGATTGGTTCAGAAAAAATGACTCTTATTGGAAGAGGTAGATCTGGATAGTGATAAAATCTCGTGCTTACCTGCAAATGCAACAGTTATTAGAGAAGCGAAACACATGAGTATGTGGGTGGGATCATGGTAGGCCATTCCCATGGGGAATTCTGGAAAAACAGACGATTTGTATTTGTTGATTGCCGACTAATAACGGAGAAACCTTGCTGATACGTGGTTTAGCATATAGAGAACAAGGACTGTAACAATATAGATGATGCTGTTAGCGAGTAATAGTCAAGGTAGATCGCCTCGCTCTCAATTAGCGTAACCCATCTGAAATGATGCTTAAGGGATATAGATCAAACACAGGAGGTGACATGTTGTGTCATACAGGATAGGCCCCTAGAACCATTCTCACCTTGCGGGTCATCCGTAAACTATCATTGATTGGCAGAGGTCAGAGGTAAGCAAATAAGAATCTTCACACAGGGAATCATCGGTAGAGATTTCCCTTGGAGTCTTACCAAATTGTTGAATTGTCCTTTTTTTTAGTATTCCACATTTAGGGTTAGTAAACTAAAAAGTAAACTAAAAACTAGCTATCGACTTGCTAATGACTGAAAACATCCGTTGCCTGGTACTTTATAAAAAATTTGCTTAACTAAGCTAAAAGCGGTCCACAGAAAACTCCTATTGAAAGAGATCCTGCGGCAGTGCTGGTATGAAAGCGCTGGCAGCTGTCTGTTTAGATGGGCTTATATAACACATTCTCTTTATTGTTATATTTCCAAAAGTAGTAGGAAGGAGTCTTATGTAAGATCTCATGACAATTAAGCGCTATACTAAAAGAGTCTACAATAACCACATATCATATATGAAATCTTGTCATTGCTTTAAATAATCGTTCAAATTTTTGTCCTCCTAGCTGCTTCAAGTGAGTTTCAATCGGATATGCCATTCTGTGAAAATTTTCTCTCAACATCTCACAAATGAGATCGTTGGAAGATTTTATGAAACAACGTGGAGGATAAAATCTTGAAAGCGCGCTATAAGTGTCTGTCACATCTCTCACGAACAGAATTTTGCTGGAGCTCACTTTATGCGTTAGATAGTAAGATAACCCTGCACTTGTGCGATTTAAACAACACTGCTTTATTTCTCTAGGAAAATCTACTTAAAAACGTTTTTACCTATCAAAGAAAAAAAGCATGTTGCATTTCAAAAACGACTTTCCTTTAACCTCGGTATTACTAATTAACATGTGTTTTTTCTTTGATAGGTTTACACGAGGTTGATAAGCAGTGTTATTCGGCTAACGTTTCGATGTCCTTTCGTCTTCATCAGGGCCGACGATCCGAGTCGATACTCCCATCGTTCTTCTTCATCATATTGTGATAAAATGCAAGACCTACTGTTATTGACCATATATTAGAAAAATTATTAAGAAAATATTTCGAGAGGAAGAAGAACCGTGGACTATCGAGTCGGATCGTCGGCTCCGATGAAGACGAGGACGTTGAAACGCTGGTCGAATAAAAATTGTTTATCAACCTAAGCATATCAAAGAAAGTATACACATATCTAGAAAATGGTTCACACAATGCAGTACGAGAGTTGCCTAAGAAATTGTCACGTCGAAGATCGTGTTTTCTGAAACTTAACTGCATTATTTACTCTTTTGTAAAATTATAAAGGAGAAGAGAAAGAAACGTCAGTTATAGTTACTATTAACTCAATCTCTAGCTTCGCCTACACTTTTTACTAATTAAAAAAGCGGTGATGAAGAGAAGACAAAACAAGGTAACGTGATAACAAATCGAGATAGCAAAGTAGCGCTAGTAAATGACAAAAGTAACACAGGTAGCAGAGTTTGCACTGGATAGCCTTCTTCCTCTGCTCTCGGGCTTGATCAGTCCTGAGGGATGCGCCATGCATTCTTCTTCAATAAGCATCGTTAGAGGTGATTAAATGCATATCTGGCCTATACTATAATGACTTTGGATGGTCCGATGATCTATCAGGTCCGTGCTACTGTCTTCCTAGAAAGGACTGGTACTAATTTGATGACTGCCGAGAGATGGGAGACTTGGTGAGCCTGAGATCGATTCCATGTGATTGTAATGCGCCTCTAACCACTACGTTACACGCGTTTCTCTGAATATCCTTAACCGAACAAACTCGGCAGATTTCAAAGCTTGTCTGTACACATTTAATAAAGATAATTTACACAAAGGCATAAGAATGCTCTTTCCTTTCTCATTTGGGTGAACTCAGTCTGTGAAAATTTAGCGGTTGGCCATCAGCACGACGATCGTTACTGGTTCTATGCAACCTAACGAAATCTTAGCACTTCTTGAAGATATCTCCAAACAGGAATTATTCTAACAAACCTTAATTGACTACGGAAACGATAAACGTGAAAAATCTAAATTGGAAATGAATTGGACTATTTAAATTGTAGTTTTTTTTAAACTGAAATCGGTGAACACTACCTGAAGATGAACACACATACTACTTACAACATGTCAGGTATTGTCATATGCTCACAGTCATGATGCCCTATACAATGACTTTCAGTGGCTTACTGATGTAAAAAGTTAGTGCCATTATCCTCTCAGACAACAGTTGTAGCATTTTACAGACCCCGAAATGGTGAAAAGTTTGGTGAACCCGTCACGCCCGATCGAACCTAGGACCATTTGCACACTGCAAGGCAACCCTTACCAGTGCGCTACATACACCCTGATATTCGAAAAGGCTGAAGAATTCAATTATTCGTTTATAAAAAAAAAGTTATTTGCCGATAAAACGACTATTTAATGATTAGGACCCAGAGGCAGCCACACAACACCGCTCTAGAAGAACATCGATATCAATTTTCGACTTGAAACGTATATCAAAATGAAACACACATACCTTGGTTATAAGTCGAGCCTTTATACTAGCATTTCATTCCGTTCGGATAATAGGAATTAGGCGATTTTGAGGCTCAAGGGTGTCCCTCGGCCATGCGGAGGCCTCAGGAGGGGCGGAGGCAGACCACCCAAGAAGAAAACGATCAATTGGCGACCAGAGAAGCCAGGTCGAGGAGAGATTGCATAAAAGTGGAGATCGGCGTTTACAGCGACGCACGAGGGGGTACGGTGGCGACCGATGTGATGGATCTTCTAATGTCGACTGTCGTTGATAATTTAGTGCTCGGCTTTTTCTCTGCTATTTCTGAGAACCAAATTAATCCCATTTTTTGTGCCGTACCTGACAGAGGCAAAAAATTGGTGAAATGTCTTATTATATGACGAAGATGTGTCACTAAGTACAAATCAGATCAATTGAGCCTATCTTGAAGCACCACCCTTTCCACTTGTGGACATGTACTGACATTTTTATTTTCACTTTGTTTTGTTTGTTGTCCTTAAGTACTGACCACTAGAGAGTACTGACATTTATATACCTGACAGAGGCAAAAAATTGGTGAAATGTCTTATTATATGACGAAGATGTGTCACTAAGTACAAATCAGATCAATTGAGCCTATCTTGAAGCACCACCCTTTCCACTTGTGGACATGTACTGACATTTTTATTTTCACTTCTTTTATCATCTTTATTTCACTCTACTCTTCTATTATCCTACGTCACAGTATGTCCTAATTAAATGCACTTAGAACAGAAGGCAAATCAAAACCGCGTTAAAATGAATGTAAAAGAATAAAGAATGTATAGCCCTCCGTCAGATTACATTGATGCTCGTTTTGTTCAAGCGAGTGTCGTGAATAGAATATCCAATTAATTACTTTGAAGCAGGCACACAATCATGAAACTTTCCAACCCTATTTATGTATGCGTGGATGCACGTCATATCTTCCAGGCAAGATTGGTGAAGAGCTTGTAATGAATCCCACAACCGACTTTCTATTAACCTCGGCATTGATCAAGTAATTCTTCGTATTCTTCGAAACCAACTTTCCTTGAACCTCGGCGTGACTAACCAATATGTAATTCTTCGTATTCTTGTTGAGCAGGTTCTGCGGTTGGTCTCCACGCGACATACTCAGTGGAAGCCTCATAGAAAGCGGTGGGTGCGCAAAGTTGTGTTCATTGTGGTTGAAATCTTGGTTTAGCGTTTTCTTTGTTTGGTCATGGAGGCGTTTGACCGAGTAGATTGCTGTCAACTTGACCTTTCCAGGTTTTGAGGAAGGCGAAGTTCACCGAAACTTCAGCTTATTCGTGAATAAAGAATAAAAATAACACCTCGCGTTTGCTCAACAAGAATACGAAGCTTGTAATGAATCAAGCGAAAATACACGATGGATAGCTTGCTTCTGAAAAGAATTTATGCCTCGCCAGAGAAAGCAGGGAAACTACTCATGACCATCTTAGGACCGATTTCTTTTAATCTCGGCATTGTTCAATAATACACTGTTTTCTAGTTGAGCAACTATGAGGTTGTTAATAGCAAGACTTATTCACTACAATGCTCGTCGACGTTTCAGCGGTTTCGCCTACCCCAGAGCCGTTTTGTTGTCCTTAAGTACTGACCACTAGAGAGTACTGACATTTATAACTGGAGACCAGCCGCACAATCTTACATGGATCTAAAAGGCACGGAGTGTATAGTCCTACATAGACACAGAGAAAACCTCGTGTTTGCTCATAAAGAAAGCAGTGAATTACTCATGACTATATGCTGTCTCTACGGTAGAGGCGAGCAAACTAGTCATTAATAGTGTTTCAACCTTTATTTATTCCCCACTCTTTTTTCACGGCTGGGTATAATCGGAGCCTTAGGTGCCTTTGGGGCTTGTGATTACACTTTCCGTGGGCTCACGCGTTATCCACTGGACTAATGAGTCTCTCACTTTGCCTTTCTCTCAGCCTGTTTCTTACTCTGTTACTCTAACATTCATCGATTTGAGGAAGCGATTACAACGCTCTGAGTAATCAAAGTGTCCTAATCAGTAAATTCACAGAGAGTTATCGACTAAGTGCATATTTCGCTTGTACAATGAGCACCGGTGGCTTACCGATGTATCGAGCCGGTGTTTCTACCATCCCACATAGATCTGATATCAATTTGCCGACACCGTAGAGAAGGAAGGCTTGGTGAGCATGGGGCGCAGGATAGATCCTGTGTGCGTTGCGTGGCGACTCCAACCACTGCGTTTCACGGACAGGTTTTGCCGTGATGATAACGTTGCCCTGAAATTATTTTTCATCGTTCTTGATAACGCCATAAAAAAGGAAAATGCGAATATATAGCAATAAGACACACTTCTAACAACTGTATTATTTTGCTTTGTTGATAACCTGCATCACCTGCCGTCCTATCGGGCATGAGTGACTCAAACGGGCGCCGATAAGCCTTATATTTCTACTTGTCAAACGCAAGAGTAGTTTAGTGGATTCTGCTGACTCTAAAGGGTTGCTGAACAATATACCTTTCTTCTAAAGTTTTCGTGAAGAACTCTGCCTATTGGGCCGGTGTTCTTCCCTCTGTCCTTTTGGCATCCCCAGGAACCCAGTAACCAATGGCTCCATTCCATCCATCCATCTGATGTGATTCATGCGCATTACCTATTTGGCCGACTTTCGACTGTTTTAGTATAGAACGGCATCTTTGACTTTTGTTCGTTGAAATAGGTTAGAGCTTCGGATGCCTTCTTCCGTTGTTTGACACGGGTAGTCCTAACATCGTCCCTTCGACTGCGCGTTTTATAACACTAACTGAACGTTCGCTGTGTCTACATAGTAACCAGATTTCTGGCGCATGCGTTGAGGCAGAGAAAATCGTGAAGTCAAAAAAGTCGACAAGGAATTGGGTATTCTTTGTTGTTCTCACTACATCCTGGATGCTCTTGAAAGGTCTCCGAGACTCTCGCTGCTTCCTGCTCAACTCTAGAATTAAGTCAGTCATCATTTTGATTTCTCACCTAAATTAGATGTGGTTGGAGCATTCGGATATATACGCTCCTTTGAGTGCGAGTGGAGCATGCGAAACCAATCCGATCCTCATGAACATGGTTTTTGCGAGATTGAGTGAAAGGCCAATATTTTCACAGGCGCTACCAATGTCGGCAAGCATTCGTTCCGCATAGCTAATGTTTGGTTTTATAAGAGCGATTTCATCAAGATAGCGAAGATGGAGTAATTGCTTACTTTAGATGTACCAGATCAGTATTTGCACTATGTTCTCGAGAGTGATAGTAAATAATCTAGAAGAGATGGTATCTCCCTGATTATCCTCTATTTTGACGTCGATGGTTAATATCGCTGTAGATTGGTGATTTGTTTTGAAATTTTATATAGCTCACGAAGAATTTTTATGTACTGAGTAGGGACTCCCTGACTATCAAGGGATTCCATGACTGCTTCTATCTCAACTGAATAAAAAGCCTTGTAATCACTTTTTATTTACTGCGTATTCTTTTTTCATGCCACAGTATGATATTACATACAACTAAAATTATGATAAGATATATGCAAGACCCCGGACTGCAGGTGTCTGCGGAAGTGTCCAACCTTGTCATTACCTTTTCCGGGGGCTGACGTGTTCACCATCACGCCATGCGTGTCCTTCGCTTCGCCTTTATCTCAGCTGTTTTGGGTCAAAAGCTTTCTTTATGTCTACGAAAGTGAAACAGAGTGGTGTCTTGCACTCTCACGACACTTCATTGAGTCTTGTTATCGTTTAGATGTAGTCCATCGTACTGAATCCATTTCGAAACACTGCGTGCTCAAATGGCTGTCCTTCGTGGTGTTCTGTCAATCCTGTTGAAGATGGCTTAAGTGATAAATTCCCAGACGACAAACAGCAAGCAGATTGGGCAGTAGCTGCCAATATTGTGAAAGTCATTGTTTTTGGACAATAACACATTGTTAAGGGCGCGTGCGGTGTAGTGGTCGGAGGAGCCCTGCAACGCACACGTGGAATCGATTCCCGTGCCCATGGCTCACGAAGCCTTCCATTCCTTCGGGGTGGGCAAATTGGTACCAGACTTGTCTGGGAGGTCACTACTGGTTTGATACATCGATAGACCACCGCGAGTCATTGTAAAGGCTGGATATGGATTCAATTACCTCGAAACGATGGTTAATGAAGTCAAATGCACGGCACATCCCTCAGGGATTGATCAACGCCGAGATCTTTATCCTTTTTTTAACACAGTGTTGCCTAGATATTTGCAAACTCCTGAACGCTGGTGTCTGCGGTGGAGATATAACACGCTATTACCGTTTCCGGAGGCTAATGCGTTCACCACCACACTATGTGAATCCATTCTTTCGCCTATCATGAAGAAAGGATTTGTGTGGTGTGGTGGTGAGCGTGTTAGCCCTCGGAAAGGTTGATAGCGTGTTCGGTTCCCACTGCAGACACTAGCGGTCCGGAGTTTTGTGCAAATATCTCAGCAACACTCACATAACACCCTGCCATTAAAAAAACAGTAGGCAGTAAATAAAAATTGACAACAATGGCACCAATGAATGCTAGCCTGCCAATGAATAGCAACCTTGCCTTCTGAGCGGTGACGAGCGAAGAGCTGAGCCAGTGTGTTGATGCGGACTGGAGGAAGGTTCATCAGCTGTCCAGGCCTCATCTTGTCCGAGTAAGCTGCTGTTCGATTCTTCACAGCTGAAATTGCATGTC
This sequence comes from Angiostrongylus cantonensis, assembly GCA_009735665.1. Taxonomy (NCBI): domain Eukaryota; kingdom Metazoa; phylum Nematoda; class Chromadorea; order Rhabditida; family Metastrongylidae; genus Angiostrongylus; species Angiostrongylus cantonensis. Next base: position 1,708,523 of record MQTX01000040.1, read on the forward strand.
AGATTTCGGTAGAGCGAACCAGTGGGACGGTATATCCACCTTTCTTTATTTCGTATAAGAGCAGAAAGACGTGGCGATTGGAGAGAGCTGAGTAGTATTCGTGAATGATTTCCTCCATTGCCTTTCTGGACGCTATAACGGTTCCTTTTGGGCATCGGAGAGCAACAATGTTGGTTTTGTAATTGGCAAAGCTCTAGTAGGCATTGCAAATGCTTTTCCCGACATCTGCAGCTTCGACCATTACTGCTGCTCTTTTCTCTTTAAGATCGTCTTTTATCGCCTATCTGCACTGTTTTGCAAGTTTCGACGTTCGCAGTTGCATGCATCTCGTGCGATTCCACGGTGGCGTATTAACTCGAGTGATTCAGGACGCAGACGTCTCTTCGTAACCTTCGAACTCCCAGTTTTCGTAGCGCTAACGTGAGTGTGTCGAATGACCCGATGGCGTGCCCGACGATATCATCAGGAAAGACACCTTCCCACTAGCTGATAATCTAAATAAATTCGTTGTTGGTGGTTCTGAGACTTCGTCTTTTGAATTTAGCAGCTGTTTCTCCTTTTCACCAGAAATAGACTCTTGCACCACGGAGGCGATAGTCTGATCCCGTGAAGAATTTTGGGACTACAGCGACACTGGTAAGGCAAAATCTCCTATTTACTATGATGTGGTCTCTTTCGTTATGATACCCTCCATTGGGAGACTACCACGTCCAGCGTTGAGGGTGGGGCTTCTGGAATTAGGAGTTACCATGGATGGTCTTGGTCGTCATGATAAACTTCGAGAGCTGTTCACACTATTCGTTTCATTGCAATCCCTGTGTTTCAGTGTGACGTTATTTAGACGCTCTTCTGTGTTCAATCCAGACATTAAAATCTGCAACGATTACCACGATCAGTGTTATCTTCCTCGTACAGCTTCTCCAAGTTCACACAGAACGCTTATAGATCGCTTTCGTCATGGTTTGATGCCGATGCGTAGACGACGAAGATTGTTAAAGCCGGTTTATTGACGGACTGATTGATTCATATCTCTACAATCGCAAACGTCAGATTCGGGTTGTTAGCTGTTCGAATGAATTGATGTTCATGGACAAACTCGTGCCAACGAGAACGCCAACGTCGCCCATTCTTCTAATGTCGCTTGTTCAGGGAAATAACTTTTTCCAAAACCATAGATAGCATCTTTTTGTCTCGACAAGTCCAATGACCCCCTATCTAATCTTTCTTGCCTGCATGAACAAGTCCGCGCCACTTTGCCCCGCAACTGCACTGGAAGGGAACCTTCTACTAGGGAAATCCGTGGTCTTGATTTTATAATGCTATAAAAACATCCGTTAGCCTACAGAAACGAATACTGATCGATCTTGACAGCTCATGTATGAATTTCAGTCCAGTCTTCCATTTAGAGCGTACGAACCAAACCTACTATTCGCACTAGGTAATTGTCTTGCGACAGTGACGAATGGAGATTTTACTGATGAACGATGGAATTCCTTGACGATTAACGGAACTAAGGATAATTTTAACTTATTATTTACTGCCTACTCTTTTTGACGGCAGGGTATATTGCGAAATATAACTCTAATGATGCTGAGATGTTTCCAAAACACCGGACCGCCGGTGTTTGCGGTGGGGAACGAGCGCGTTATTGTCCTTTTCGAGGAGTAACGCGCTCACCACCACACCATGCGGGTCCTTCATATTTCCTGTCCTTCAGCTAGTTCTATCGATCTCTGCCATCAGCAATCACCCGTCAGCGGTATTCATCTGGGAAGCCCAAATCGGCAACGAACCGAGTTAAACTGAGGATGCAGAACTATGGTGACGATCTGCATTTACAACGCACGTACACTTGCATTAGAGTCCTCGACAGAAGAATTGCTCATGCAAACAAGAATGATAAGGTGCGACATCATCGGCCTAGCCAAGACGAGACGACACCGCCCATTCAACGCCGTCTATGATACCGGAGAAGAACTGCTCCTGGAAACATGCGACAGTACAGGAGTCGGCGTTCTCGTCAACTCGAGTTTGCCCATGAACAACGATTGATTCCAACAGCTTACAACTCGAATCGGACGTTTACGATTAAAAAGGACTTGAAACGTATATCAAAATGAAACACACATACCTTGGTTATAAGTCGAGCCTTTATACTAGCATTTCATTCCGTTCGGATAATAGGAATTAGGCGATTTTGAGGCTCAAGGGTGTCCCTCGGCCATGCGGAGGCCTCAGGAGGGGCGGAGGCAGACCACCCAAGAAGAAAACGATCAATTGGCGACCAGAGAAGCCAGGTCGAGGAGAGATTGCATAAAAGTGGAGATCGGCGTTTACAGCGACGCACGAGGGGGTACGGTGGCGACCGATGTGATGGATCTTCTAATGTCGACTGTCGTTGATAATTTAGTGCTCGGCTTTTTCTCTGCTATTTCTGAGAACCAAATTAATCCCATTTTTTGTGCCGTACCTGACAGAGGCAAAAAATTGGTGAAATGTCTTATTATATGACGAAGATGTGTCACTAAGTACAAATCAGATCAATTGAGCCTATCTTGAAGCACCACCCTTTCCACTTGTGGACATGTACTGACATTTTTATTTTCACTTCTTTTATCATCTTTATTTCACTCTACTCTTCTATTATCCTACGTCACAGTATGTCCTAATTAAATGCACTTAGAACAGAAGGCAAATCAAAACCGCGTTAAAATGAATGTAAAAGAATAAAGAATGTATAGCCCTCCGTCAGATTACATTGATGCTCGTTTTGTTCAAGCGAGTGTCGTGAATAGAATATCCAATTAATTACTTTGAAGCAGGCACACAATCATGAAACTTTCCAACCCTATTTATGTATGCGTGGATGCACGTCATATCTTCCAGGCAAGATTGGTGAAGAGCTTGTAATGAATCCCACAACCGACTTTCTATTAACCTCGGCATTGATCAAGTAATTCTTCGTATTCTTCGAAACCAACTTTCCTTGAACCTCGGCGTGACTAACCAATATGTAATTCTTCGTATTCTTGTTGAGCAGGTTCTGCGGTTGGTCTCCACGCGACATACTCAGTGGAAGCCTCATAGAAAGCGGTGGGTGCGCAAAGTTGTGTTCATTGTGGTTGAAATCTTGGTTTAGCGTTTTCTTTGTTTGGTCATGGAGGCGTTTGACCGAGTAGATTGCTGTCAACTTGACCTTTCCAGGTTTTGAGGAAGGCGAAGTTCACCGAAACTTCAGCTTATTCGTGAATAAAGAATAAAAATAACACCTCGCGTTTGCTCAACAAGAATACGAAGCTTGTAATGAATCAAGCGAAAATACACGATGGATAGCTTGCTTCTGAAAAGAATTTATGCCTCGCCAGAGAAAGCAGGGAAACTACTCATGACCATCTTAGGACCGATTTCTTTTAATCTCGGCATTGTTCAATAATACACTGTTTTCTAGTTGAGCAACTATGAGGTTGTTAATAGCAAGACTTATTCACTACAATGCTCGTCGACGTTTCAGCGGTTTCGCCTACCCCAGAGCCGTTTTGTTGTCCTTAAGTACTGACCACTAGAGAGTACTGACATTTATAACTGGAGACCAGCCGCACAATCTTACATGGATCTAAAAGGCACGGAGTGTATAGTCCTACATAGACACAGAGAAAACCTCGTGTTTGCTCATAAAGAAAGCAGTGAATTACTCATGACTATATGCTGTCTCTACGGTAGAGGCGAGCAAACTAGTCATTAATAGTGTTTCAACCTTTATTTATTCCCCACTCTTTTTTCACGGCTGGGTATAATCGGAGCCTTAGGTGCCTTTGGGGCTTGTGATTACACTTTCCGTGGGCTCACGCGTTATCCACTGGACTAATGAGTCTCTCACTTTGCCTTTCTCTCAGCCTGTTTCTTACTCTGTTACTCTAACATTCATCGATTTGAGGAAGCGATTACAACGCTCTGAGTAATCAAAGTGTCCTAATCAGTAAATTCACAGAGAGTTATCGACTAAGTGCATATTTCGCTTGTACAATGAGCACCGGTGGCTTACCGATGTATCGAGCCGGTGTTTCTACCATCCCACATAGATCTGATATCAATTTGCCGACACCGTAGAGAAGGAAGGCTTGGTGAGCATGGGGCGCAGGATAGATCCTGTGTGCGTTGCGTGGCGACTCCAACCACTGCGTTTCACGGACAGGTTTTGCCGTGATGATAACGTTGCCCTGAAATTATTTTTCATCGTTCTTGATAACGCCATAAAAAAGGAAAATGCGAATATATAGCAATAAGACACACTTCTAACAACTGTATTATTTTGCTTTGTTGATAACCTGCATCACCTGCCGTCCTATCGGGCATGAGTGACTCAAACGGGCGCCGATAAGCCTTATATTTCTACTTGTCAAACGCAAGAGTAGTTTAGTGGATTCTGCTGACTCTAAAGGGTTGCTGAACAATATACCTTTCTTCTAAAGTTTTCGTGAAGAACTCTGCCTATTGGGCCGGTGTTCTTCCCTCTGTCCTTTTGGCATCCCCAGGAACCCAGTAACCAATGGCTCCATTCCATCCATCCATCTGATGTGATTCATGCGCATTACCTATTTGGCCGACTTTCGACTGTTTTAGTATAGAACGGCATCTTTGACTTTTGTTCGTTGAAATAGGTTAGAGCTTCGGATGCCTTCTTCCGTTGTTTGACACGGGTAGTCCTAACATCGTCCCTTCGACTGCGCGTTTTATAACACTAACTGAACGTTCGCTGTGTCTACATAGTAACCAGATTTCTGGCGCATGCGTTGAGGCAGAGAAAATCGTGAAGTCAAAAAAGTCGACAAGGAATTGGGTATTCTTTGTTGTTCTCACTACATCCTGGATGCTCTTGAAAGGTCTCCGAGACTCTCGCTGCTTCCTGCTCAACTCTAGAATTAAGTCAGTCATCATTTTGATTTCTCACCTAAATTAGATGTGGTTGGAGCATTCGGATATATACGCTCCTTTGAGTGCGAGTGGAGCATGCGAAACCAATCCGATCCTCATGAACATGGTTTTTGCGAGATTGAGTGAAAGGCCAATATTTTCACAGGCGCTACCAATGTCGGCAAGCATTCGTTCCGCATAGCTAATGTTTGGTTTTATAAGAGCGATTTCATCAAGATAGCGAAGATGGAGTAATTGCTTACTTTAGATGTACCAGATCAGTATTTGCACTATGTTCTCGAGAGTGATAGTAAATAATCTAGAAGAGATGGTATCTCCCTGATTATCCTCTATTTTGACGTCGATGGTTAATATCGCTGTAGATTGGTGATTTGTTTTGAAATTTTATATAGCTCACGAAGAATTTTTATGTACTGAGTAGGGACTCCCTGACTATCAAGGGATTCCATGACTGCTTCTATCTCAACTGAATAAAAAGCCTTGTAATCACTTTTTATTTACTGCGTATTCTTTTTTCATGCCACAGTATGATATTACATACAACTAAAATTATGATAAGATATATGCAAGACCCCGGACTGCAGGTGTCTGCGGAAGTGTCCAACCTTGTCATTACCTTTTCCGGGGGCTGACGTGTTCACCATCACGCCATGCGTGTCCTTCGCTTCGCCTTTATCTCAGCTGTTTTGGGTCAAAAGCTTTCTTTATGTCTACGAAAGTGAAACAGAGTGGTGTCTTGCACTCTCACGACACTTCATTGAGTCTTGTTATCGTTTAGATGTAGTCCATCGTACTGAATCCATTTCGAAACACTGCGTGCTCAAATGGCTGTCCTTCGTGGTGTTCTGTCAATCCTGTTGAAGATGGCTTAAGTGATAAATTCCCAGACGACAAACAGCAAGCAGATTGGGCAGTAGCTGCCAATATTGTGAAAGTCATTGTTTTTGGACAATAACACATTGTTAAGGGCGCGTGCGGTGTAGTGGTCGGAGGAGCCCTGCAACGCACACGTGGAATCGATTCCCGTGCCCATGGCTCACGAAGCCTTCCATTCCTTCGGGGTGGGCAAATTGGTACCAGACTTGTCTGGGAGGTCACTACTGGTTTGATACATCGATAGACCACCGCGAGTCATTGTAAAGGCTGGATATGGATTCAATTACCTCGAAACGATGGTTAATGAAGTCAAATGCACGGCACATCCCTCAGGGATTGATCAACGCCGAGATCTTTATCCTTTTTTTAACACAGTGTTGCCTAGATATTTGCAAACTCCTGAACGCTGGTGTCTGCGGTGGAGATATAACACGCTATTACCGTTTCCGGAGGCTAATGCGTTCACCACCACACTATGTGAATCCATTCTTTCGCCTATCATGAAGAAAGGATTTGTGTGGTGTGGTGGTGAGCGTGTTAGCCCTCGGAAAGGTTGATAGCGTGTTCGGTTCCCACTGCAGACACTAGCGGTCCGGAGTTTTGTGCAAATATCTCAGCAACACTCACATAACACCCTGCCATTAAAAAAACAGTAGGCAGTAAATAAAAATTGACAACAATGGCACCAATGAATGCTAGCCTGCCAATGAATAGCAACCTTGCCTTCTGAGCGGTGACGAGCGAAGAGCTGAGCCAGTGTGTTGATGCGGACTGGAGGAAGGTTCATCAGCTGTCCAGGCCTCATCTTGTCCGAGTAAGCTGCTGTTCGATTCTTCACAGCTGAAATTGCATGTCAGATTTCGGTAGAGCGAACCAGTGGGACGGTATATCCACCTTTCTTTATTTCGTATAAGAGCAGAAAGACGTGGCGATTGGAGAGAGCTGAGTAGTATTCGTGAATGATTTCCTCCATTGCCTTTCTGGACGCTATAACGGTTCCTTTTGGGCATCGGAGAGCAACAATGTTGGTTTTGTAATTGGCAAAGCTCTAGTAGGCATTGCAAATGCTTTTCCCGACATCTGCAGCTTCGACCATTACTGCTGCTCTTTTCTCTTTAAGATCGTCTTTTATCGCCTATCTGCACTGTTTTGCAAGTTTCGACGTTCGCAGTTGCATGCATCTCGTGCGATTCCACGGTGGCGTATTAACTCGAGTGATTCAGGACGCAGACGTCTCTTCGTAACCTTCGAACTCCCAGTTTTCGTAGCGCTAACGTGAGTGTGTCGAATGACCCGATGGCGTGCCCGACGATATCATCAGGAAAGACACCTTCCCACTAGCTGATAATCTAAATAAATTCGTTGTTGGTGGTTCTGAGACTTCGTCTTTTGAATTTAGCAGCTGTTTCTCCTTTTCACCAGAAATAGACTCTTGCACCACGGAGGCGATAGTCTGATCCCGTGAAGAATTTTGGGACTACAGCGACACTGGTAAGGCAAAATCTCCTATTTACTATGATGTGGTCTCTTTCGTTATGATACCCTCCATTGGGAGACTACCACGTCCAGCGTTGAGGGTGGGGCTTCTGGAATTAGGAGTTACCATGGATGGTCTTGGTCGTCATGATAAACTTCGAGAGCTGTTCACACTATTCGTTTCATTGCAATCCCTGTGTTTCAGTGTGACGTTATTTAGACGCTCTTCTGTGTTCAATCCAGACATTAAAATCTGCAACGATTACCACGATCAGTGTTATCTTCCTCGTACAGCTTCTCCAAGTTCACACAGAACGCTTATAGATCGCTTTCGTCATGGTTTGATGCCGATGCGTAGACGACGAAGATTGTTAAAGCCGGTTTATTGACGGACTGATTGATTCATATCTCTACAATCGCAAACGTCAGATTCGGGTTGTTAGCTGTTCGAATGAATTGATGTTCATGGACAAACTCGTGCCAACGAGAACGCCAACGTCGCCCATTCTTCTAATGTCGCTTGTTCAGGGAAATAACTTTTTCCAAAACCATAGATAGCATCTTTTTGTCTCGACAAGTCCAATGACCCCCTATCTAATCTTTCTTGCCTGCATGAACAAGTCCGCGCCACTTTGCCCCGCAACTGCACTGGAAGGGAACCTTCTACTAGGGAAATCCGTGGTCTTGATTTTATAATGCTATAAAAACATCCGTTAGCCTACAGAAACGAATACTGATCGATCTTGACAGCTCATGTATGAATTTCAGTCCAGTCTTCCATTTAGAGCGTACGAACCAAACCTACTATTCGCACTAGGTAATTGTCTTGCGACAGTGACGAATGGAGATTTTACTGATGAACGATGGAATTCCTTGACGATTAACGGAACTAAGGATAATTTTAACTTATTATTTACTGCCTACTCTTTTTGACGGCAGGGTATATTGCGAAATATAACTCTAATGATGCTGAGATGTTTCCAAAACACCGGACCGCCGGTGTTTGCGGTGGGGAACGAGCGCGTTATTGTCCTTTTCGAGGAGTAACGCGCTCACCACCACACCATGCGGGTCCTTCATATTTCCTGTCCTTCAGCTAGTTCTATCGATCTCTGCCATCAGCAATCACCCGTCAGCGGTATTCATCTGGGAAGCCCAAATCGGCAACGAACCGAGTTAAACTGAGGATGCAGAACTATGGTGACGATCTGCATTTACAACGCACGTACACTTGCATTAGAGTCCTCGACAGAAGAATTGCTCATGCAAACAAGAATGATAAGGTGCGACATCATCGGCCTAGCCAAGACGAGACGACACCGCCCATTCAACGCCGTCTATGATACCGGAGAAGAACTGCTCCTGGAAACATGCGACAGTACAGGAGTCGGCGTTCTCGTCAACTCGAGTTTGCCCATGAACAACGATTGATTCCAACAGCTTACAACTCGAATCGGACGTTTACGATTAAAAAGATATGGATCAATACCGGCTTTAACAATCTCAGTCGTTTACGCGCCAACGTCAAACTATGACGAGGAAGAAGTCGAAGCGTTCTACATGGACTTGGAGAAGTTCTACAGAGAAGACCATATATTCTTCAAGGTCATCATTAGAGATTTCAACGCCAAGATTAGACCAAGAACAACGTCTGAGGAACGTCACATTGGGACCCACGGATTAGAATGGAACGAACAGGGTGAGCGGCTCTCTGAGTTTATCATGGCGACCAAAACCATCCATGGTAACTCATAATTCCAGAAGCCTCACCGTCAACGATGGACGTGGGAATCTCCCAATGAAGAGTACCATAACGAAATAGACCACATCATAGTAAATAGTAAGTTTTGCCTAACCGATGTCGCTGTTGTCCCAAAATTTTACACGCGATCAGACCACCGTCTCCTTCGTGCAAGATTCAATTTCTCGCAGAAAGGAGAAAAAACCATTAAATTCAAAAACCGTAGTCCGAGATCCTCCGTAAACTGGGGCTTCTTCAAATCATTAGTCGTGGCTGTTGGGACGATCCCGTTGTCGATAACATCGACGAAGAATACGATCGGTTCATTGAACATCTTCACGTTAGCGCTATGAAAGCTGAGAGTTCGAAAGTCACGATGAGACGTCAGTTTCCAGAAACTCTTGAGCTAATACGCCAGCGTGACTAGCACGAGCGCAACCGCGAACTAACGTCCGAGCTTGCGAAACAATGCAGACAGGCGATAATAGACGATCTTAAAGAGAGAAGAGCAGCAGTAATGGTCGAAGCTGCAGAGGCTGAGAAAAGTATTCGCAAAGCCCGCCGAAGCTTCGCCAATTGCAAGACCAAGATGATTGCACTCCGACGACGAGACGGAACAAAGGATGAAAGATCACTCAGCGTTATCGAATGCGCAGTCGAAAGGACGATGCTAGGAGTATCCCGTTTCACACAAGTAAGGGATGGGATCCGAAGCTCTTCCCTGCATCAACGATCAAAAATCTAAGATACCGTTCTAAACGCCAAACATTTGAAGATAAGGTGGGCCGGACACTTAGTGCTTATGAATGACAACCGATGGACAAGGGCTGTTAGTGACTGGATTCCTCGGGATGTCAAACGCACTGCAGGAAGACCACCGACCCGATGGTCAGAGTTCTTCACGAAAAGCCTAGAAGAATGATATGATGCTCGACGACTCCCTAGAGCGAGTAGAATCAGCTGGGTTACTCTTGCAGGTGACAGGGAAAAATGGGGGATTTACTGGCTCCCGCTCGAGTCACTCGATGATCAAAGGGACTACAGGTGATACAGGTGATTTACTGTCTGAATCAACGCCACCCGTGACCAACCCAAGACTCTTACCTTTCAGTGGTCGCGAAATTGATGCCAGACTAGTCTGGGAGAAGCGGAATCGCTCCAATCCATAATGGGACGTCGCCGAACAGTTATATAAGGAAAACGAGCAATGGAATCGACTGCAAGAACTGCTGTGATCCGTACATTGTGATATATGGGGTTTGAGGTCATGTAAAAATAATAAAACTCTTAAGAAGATCTAATGAGGCAGATCTAGAGGAATCGGTAGCGATAAATGAAATACCACCGAATACTCTTCGTCGTCAATTAGTTCGTAATCGCTTGTATGACCGTCTATGTGAAACACAAAATTGAGTAATCTGCCCTTGTGGCAAGGACGGTGACTACATGAGTTAAGGTACGATATACCTAATCTCTCGTGGTACTTGCGGTGACGAATGTATTGGCGAAACGGGCAGGCCTCTGTGTATCCGCAAAAAAGAACACCTGGATGGCAAACGAAAAGCAAGACGAGGCACGACACTACGAACGCATAGGATACAAAAGCATGACGGAGACGATTTTGACGTAAAAATCGCCATCCTCGCACGGGATACAAAAACACCAACGCGCAAACTCGTCGAGGCTTTTTGGATAAACGCCAAAAATCCTGCAATGAATAGCAGGGAGGAGTGTCCCGAGGTTACGCGTGATCTCGCCCCGTACCTTCGTATCGATCATTGATGTGGGGAAGTGCAGCCGTCAACCATATGCGACGCTGATCAACGGCTCCTCCTCAATGGAAGGCACATAGAAAAACGGTGGATTTTTTCGAGAAGCCGTAGATCTTGTAATTATCGCTCAGATTTTCATCTCTCTGTTTGTGCTGTTGAAGTGTTTCACCTAGTTAGTTGCGTATTGGTGTACCCTTCCAGGCTCTGAAGAAGGCGATTCTGCCGAAACGTCAGCTACGATTGTGTTGTGTGTTATTGCTGTTTAACAACTTCGCGATTGCCGAGAGAGAAAACGACAATTTTTAACAGGGTTAGAACAGTGACCAGAACAGAATGAGAAATGAACCTGTAATGATGTCGTAAACTATGTGGAAAATATACAATAAGGCGATTGAAACAATTATTATAGTAAGAGATCAGGATCGTTTTCATCTAAACACAACTACCAACTTTAGTGCGAAGAAATATTAGCTAGAAACAGGAAGGACTAGAGTTACTGTATTAAGAGAACAACATTGAGATAGGGCAAGATCCAACTCAGACTTCAATGCAAATTTAAAGAGGTGACAAACAAAAATTTGAGGACATCCATCAGTTCTGATTGCTTTTAGAGGTTTCAAACGCTTTTCAAAGAATTTTAGGAGGTATGGTAACTGGGCAGAATAAACACTTTCACACGTGTGCTTTTAAATTTTAAAACTTCTCATCTCCACCAATGACCTTGTCCTCGTCGTTCTCATGGAAATACTTCATTAACGCTTTGCTCATCCCCAGTGCCTCTACCATTGCGAGAAAATGAGCTGTAATCATTGTCCGACTAACAAAAATATACATTAAGATAAAAAATAAAAAGAGAGAAATGGACATCAACTTTAAAGGCGTATAAAAGTGCATTAAACCATGTAACACCACCTCACAATATAGAGTTGACCACTTTTCGTTGGTCCATTCATCTAAAATTCTGAATGCTTACGTGGTGGGGGAGTGTTTGCGTAAAGGTCAGCAAAGTCCTGCTGGCTTCGTGGCCGACCGATCACCCAGCCAAAACGTGGAAAAATCTAAACGAGATCACTTTAACTCAGTGCTTCTCCTTACGAAATTTCCACACATTCTACCGTTGAGTGTACATGACAATACAGTGGCATCGTCTTCCACAACTCAGACTCAGAGACTCCAAACAACAGTGGAAGAGCTTGTGGGAAGTACTAAAAACATGAATAAAGAACATATCGTCGTTCCACTTTCATTCATATCGTGAAAGATTGCAATAAACGTAACGTTAAAATTACCGCACTACACAAACATGTATTAACACGAAAAGGTAGTATAGAAAAGTTAGCAAATATCCGTTTCTGTAAGAAGGGACAGAAATTCATCACATCTACTATGTGGATCTCAGCAAATATTGTATTCATTTCCTCACAACTACCATTCACAAACTTCGAACATTTCGCGCATTCTTTTCGCTGCAACCAAGAAGATAGCTGGAGCCAAGGCGTTTCCAAGTGGACTGGTGTATATTGCTTAATAGTCGTAGAAAGTATAGATCATTTTTGTCGACTTTTAATGAAGGCCGTCTTGAAAAAAAATTGTTTCGCTATGAGATAGCTGATATAAGACCGATTGCTGAAGGTTGAATTAATGATGTGGAGATCATATTGAAAGACGGAGAATCGAGCAGAATCTGTCCTATACAAGGCAATGTCGATTCAGATTCATCATTCGATAGGTGCTCCAGTTCATTAGATTCGACTCGATGAAACAACGAACAGCCACATTGTACGCCCACCATTGGACCATCGAATCGGATCAATGCGCATTTGAAGAAGACCAAGCGTCGAAACGATAGCCGAATAAGACTTCTTAAAAACCTCGTCTTTGCTTAATAGTCCAAGAAGGTGTTATGGGTTTTTTGCAGATGCGTTGTTTATCACTGCAGGCCATAAAAACGGTATTGTTATTATCTATTTGAGGTTATCATCTGAACGGAGGTTAGGCTACCACTCTAGGGTCAAGTTCGGCTGACAACGGTAGTTCTTGAAATCCAATAATCCAGGTATATTTGGTGTTTCACACTTTCACGAAGAGGTCTATTTTTTTTTGAGGAGGAAGTGTAGCAAACGGACAAATTTCTGCCTCGTGCACTGTCAGTCGAGATGTATGGCTCAAACAGCTTTTGAATCCCAGTGTATATAACACATCTGTACTTGCACAGCAGAGGATTTGCGAAATCCTCACCTGTAGTACCATCCCCGGCGCAGATATCTTACTATTTTCTCTTATCGAACAAACTCTTGTCGCGGCACTTCGCAGAACGAACAAACTTGTCCGAAAAACAATTTTCGTAAATTGTGACAAAAGTTTCCCTTGCTTGATCTGATATAACATGTGTAGTAAGAACTATAGATTGAACACAACTAACATATAAAAAAAAAATATCTGACAAAGTCAACAAGCGGAAAAAAATGACAGATGTGAGTGATACTCAGCTATACTCATAAGCCCACTCATACTAGGATCCACAAACATGGATTATATGAGCCATACAATCCCGAATGTGCCGAAGAATAAACTAATCTCTACTAACGAAGTATGCATTTGACGCAATCTGTTGCGCCGAAAACTAGGCTTGAGTAGCCCATCACATATCCGAATTTTCAGCAGCTTCTCGGTTGTTGAAGATTTTTTTTTCCATTAGCGGTCAGTTCTCAAGGTGATTGGAATAATTTGGATCCGTTAACAAGAAGCCCTTCGATTATATGGGACATAGAGGTTACAATCCTTTCTTCCGGATTTTTCAACAATTGCGGTGCCTGTTTTTACACAAAACGTGCACGTAGACGTTGTTGTTCAACAGAAATTCCCAGTTTCTATAGACAGGTACCAGCTATAGACGTTGCAGTTATTGATGAATCTTGTGGATTTCCTGACAATAATCATTATTATATACAACCACCCTCCAAAACTCAAAAGACCGACTTTCTATAAACCTCGGCATATGTAGATAATATATTATTTATTTATTTATGATCTTTATGGGTGTGTCTTGCTCGCGACCCCATATGAACAGCACGTGGGCCAGTCCCACTCGTAACACCAAGGTGAGTAGCCTTTCTGTTCAATATGGTGTAGACCTACATTTGACCGTAACATCTGAGCCCACCATCTACTTAGTGGACAATTCTGTCTGCTGAAGTAACTTCTTATGACGCAGTCTTGATTTGGGGAAAAGTATTTCCGCGTTTCACCTTTCTCAACCAGCAGAACTTCCTTAACTTTGGTACAGAATCCAACTTGTATATGTATTTGTGCGCCATCTGTAGTACAGTTTTGTTCTTTTTTTTTCAGAACGTCAATCGGTCTTAAGCAACAATTTTCTGCTATTTTAATCAAAATATCTTACTGACCCTTCTTCCTTTAGCACGACGCAAGTCCTTTGGCTGAACGGTCGCTATTTTTCCATCGATATCTATTAGCCGATTTCCGTATATTTCATCTCCCAGTATAGGACACAGCATATGGGAAAACATCACACGTGGAAGATGGCGTGCAACTAAAACCTAAGAATTAAAATGCAGACAGAACAATCACACACAAAAACAAATTTCGTGCCTTAAGTATTTTATTACTTTTTTATTTATTAGTTGTTTTACAAGACCCGACTTCACAGGTTAGGCGGGTTGCATGTGGCTTTAGCTACAGCTGGAAGACTTTCGGTGTATTTCATAGTGCTGTTTCATACTGATCAAGGCGATTGTCGCTTGAGTCGTAGGTCTGCCGTGGTAGAGCGTTATCAGATCTCGTTCATGAGCAGTCTACTGCTTCTGTACACCTACTACACCGCTATAAATGCGGATGATTGACGTGAACTAATGGACCACCCGCTTATTATATATAAGATAGCTCAGAAATTAATTCAAAATTTACAGCCCTTATTTTCCTTGTATACTTTCGCTCCATGTACTCAAATTATAACAAAAATTGCATCTACGAACTTTATAAGTTGGAAATTGATGTCAAGAGAACAATTTGGACAAGCCGACTTTTACAAATTCAAACTCAGTCGTGGTGTAGCGCAAACAGTTCGAAACATTAATGAGCTATGGAACCAAGGAAGTTTAATGTTGCTTAGTGCAACTCAAAAAAACTCGCAGTGACAAATTAGAACTCGAAGACAAGGAAGGTTGCTGACGACCTTTGCCATTGATGACGATGAATTGAAGGGTTCGGTGAAAACAAATATGCGTATAACTGTTCGAAAACTTGCAGAACTAGGTGTGAGGATGGGTGTGAACCGCTCTATAGAAAACTAAATGCCGTGAAAACTCAACAAATGAACGCCGTATGAAATGACTACATGTCGTACTACCGACGCGCTTCCACGATTCGCACTACTGATCGTTGAAAGGTTGAATAATAAGCTATGAAACCATGCCTCATCCCTTATACTCGCCGGAACTCTGACGCTACCACTTCCTGTGTCAGAAACATCACAAAAATTGAGCCGAGGCGGAAAGTGATCCTAATGGTTCCATGGCCCTCTTAATTCCCAGATCCCTAGGCGACTGTAATATATGAATTTGCTCACTTGTAGATTGTAATAGTTTTTACTTCGATAATAACGTTGGCCCAAAATCGAGTTGCACCACTTTCGAAAAAACCTTGCCGTTATCTTTGTAACACTGTTGCGATAACATTCTGCTGATTCTGTTCAGGACGGGTATAATCATTCAACAAGCGCAGATTGAATGGTAACTGTCCCTTCCTTTAGCGATTTAAGGAAGGGATTCATTGTGTCTTGGACACCACCAACCACATCCGACGTTCCGAAAGCGACGAATTATTCGAAACCGTTCCTTGTAACAGCTTGCTTGTCGGCTTTCCTTGCGAGTATGATGGCAGAGATAGCGTTTCGTAACGAAACGCATTCAACTTTTTCAGCATTAGTTGTGCAACATGTGGTAGGGTTCATCGTGGAAGAGGATTGTAGTTTTTGTGCTGGTCATCTCTGGATATGTACGCGGCGTTTTCCTCAAGAATTTTATCTAGTAAGTGATAGCGCAATTATGCTGATCGTTTTGCACAGATTGAAAACGTTTTATTCGATGACTCCATTCATCAGTAAAGAATGATCACCACAATCTTTTTCAAACTCAGCTCTGGAATATGTTTAAGAGCTTCATCTCATGAAAACCTCCTGTAGAATGTCGTCTATTATTTTATGAAGTACATGCTTTCTCGAGCTTCACATGCAACTGAGGAATCGATCGTTTTTGTTTTCAATAAAAAAGAAATGCAGAAATGACGAGTTGATGATGAACTCTCTGTCATTCGTCCACATTTCATTCGGCACCAATTTATCGAATTACTACATCTCTCCGGCATCTTCCAAAATATAAATGATCGATTGCTGTACAACTTCCCAAGAAGTTTTTGCAGTAGCAGATTCGATTCTTTGCTCAACACAGCCGTCATCAAGAGCTGACTCACACGAGATTTCTGTCATGAAGGCCCTACCGTCCATATTAAATCTTAAGGACAATGGGTTCATTGTCCTTAGGAGATCTGAATGTTCATTGTCTTTTAAAATAATTATATTTCTGAGAATTTCACATCTTATATTTTTACTCAAAATTTAACCACGTTTTTGAAGTGTGGGAACACGGTGAAAAAATATGTGCAATACTTACACAAAAATAGATGAATTCTGTGAATAAGATGAAATACCATCTCTTAACATGTGGCAAAACGACAAGAGTTATTTTTTAAAAAAAGGACAAAAAGCTTACATTTGTTAACAGTAAACTCAACAAGAGAGCAGCCGTATTCCTCAGCTAGCACTTTCCAATCCATCGAACCAGCAACGGCAAACTTTCCCGTTCGAGCACGCCTTTCAGCGCGTTTTTCGACGAAAACGTACTGGAAACTGTATGGCAAAATTCAGGAAGAATGTAGTGGTTGAAGGAACTTAATGAAATTTGACTATTAAAACCTCTGATAAATTTCCGTTGGATTGAAACGTAGCGTAACCAGAAATTGAGCCAGAGATGCTGGGTGGTGATGATACAAGAATGGCCCTGAATTAGTAAACTCATCAATTATCAGTTACGAATTTATTGCTAAAAATTTTATTACAAAAAAAAAATTCTCACTGAAACTTAAAAAAACTTGCAATGATCTGTAGTGATGAGGGTAATTTGCGGGTTTTCCGACTGTAAATTTGATGCTTTTCTTAACATTCTCGAAATCGACACTATTGGCTGGTAGAACAATTGCGCCAGATAAATATCTGAAACAGTACTACAGAGAAAGTGATTGTATCCGGGATCATTCTTTTCTTCGTCTTTCCAGGAAATGGCGCAAAGTTTTAAAAAACGCTTTGCACCGAAAGGTAGCACTACAAGAAAGCATACATGTTCCAGCTAGTCTTTAAAGAGAACAAATGGCACGAAGACGTAAACCAAGCCGTCAAAGGCAAAAAATCGTAGCAATTTACCTTCATCGAATATTTGCTCATACAAGCAATGTGCTCAAAAATAAAGATTACCTGCACTACTTGTAATTAGTAATCAATGCTAGATAAACTTAATACACCACCTACTAAAGGTCTTCAATGACTGCTATCTTGCTTGCTCTTCTTGTTTGAGTGACGTCAAACCCACATTTTTGGTATAAGATCTTCTTTTACTTAATCAATTTTCACTCTACTTGACGAAGACGCAGTTATTGTGAAAGTCACTATGAATTCATATGACTCAGTCGTGACAGTTGCTCCACTATAAGCGCTTCCGTATAAACACCGAATCACTTACTGAACATGAGCCATTCTACTGAACTGAACCGTAGTTACAGTGATGTGGTAAACTATTTAGGAATTCCAACACCTATTTCACTCGATTGATTTCCAAACATCGACCTGCTCTTACTAGGTGCTACTGCTGGTTGAGGAATTTCGCTCTTCATTATGAATATCGTTGAATTCGAAGCGAGTTGATTTTCTGTGGAATCTGAAGAAAGTCGCACTAGAGCCTTTTCACGTTTTCGTGGATCAATTTGGTCTCTGAATAGGGATGACGGGCTCGGTTGGCTCACAGAACGGCCGAATGAAAGCTTAGAGAGTACTGAACGACATCTCCTTCACAGCGTCACTCGAGATAACAATGTCTCCGCGATGATTCTGCGAAGTTCCCAATCTTTTAACTACGGCAAACAAGAAATTACTAGAAGTTATGGAAAAATCAGCATGGATGCAAAAAAGTGGTCTGTTCCACTGTAAGCCCTTAATCAAATGACAAAGATGTAATGTGATTTGAAAACAATGAATATAATGAAACAAAAAGACGGTGAGAGTGTGCATGAGCTCTTCATGACGATGATTACTGCCATGATTACTCAGTCTATTTAAGTTGGGAAATATGAACGACTTAGATCCAGAGTTGAGCAGGAAGAAGCGATTGGCCTAAGGAGCCTTCATGAACATCGAGGACGTAGTGAAGAGAACAAAGAACACCTGACTCCGTGCCCACCTTTTCGACTCAACGATACTTCCTGCGTTAACGTATACGTTAGAAACCTGGTCGCTACGAAAGACCACTCAGCGTTATTGAACGCGTATTCGAAACAAGGATGCTAGTAGTATTCCGTGTCACACAACTAAGGAAAGGGATCCAAACCCCGACCTGTGCCAGCAATCAAAAATAAATGATGCCGTCCAATAGGCCAAATTACTGAAGATAAGGATATCACAACCCACTGCAAGAAGACCACCGACCCGATAGTCAGAGTTCTTCACAAAAACACTAGAAGAAATGCATAATGCCCAACGAGTTTCTAGGGCGAGCGCAACGCACTGGACTACTGTTGCTCGCGACAGGGAAAAATGGAAGATCTACTTGCGCCAACTCTAATCACGTTCAACGTGATGGATATAGATAGTACAACAAGGAATAATTGAATGTTTCCTTAAGTTTACTATAAATGCTCAGTGATCAGCAAAACGACAAATGACGAATTGGATTGAATTTAGCTTGAACCTCAATTTTCCGACAATTTTCTAGCTGCTCGGTAGAAGAAAATTTGAAATCTTCCGGCCGCTACTTCTGCACCAATGGAAAATACGCAATGAGAGCCCCACTAACGTTTTTATGTAGCAAACACGATAATTTTCCACTTATATTCTGCACAGTACAGTGTACTTGGACACTTGGATATCTGGACGGTATATCTTCTTCTGTGAACCTCAGAATATTTTCCATCCGTTTCTTTCCAACTAAATCGTCGTCGATAGTGGTAGATTGATTGGAGCATAGTAGCGGATCTAACTCGCACATCGGTGACTGTAACTGCAGCTGCAAGAACCGCTGACTGATGTTAGTTACGACCACGTCCACCCAACGTGCAAGTATTGGCCCTAGCAAATGTTTGCATCTTTGTGGAATCCACTCTATAATCCCTTTCTTCATTTGTTGCCTGTTTACCTCATTATATGATCAGTCCATCTGTTTTATTTGTGATGTGTGTTCGCTTGGATCTCGAAGACGAGATAGATTTCGAAGATCAGCAGTTTGCAATCCGACTAGAAATTGTATGCGCCGGTTATATTTCCGAAGACATCGTTCAAGGGCTTTGTAACTAGTGCATAGTATCCTTGATGTGTGGTTGACGGATCAGCCCACGTACCTTCTACATAAGATCAATAAGATCAACCCACATACTTGCTGCATAACAGGATGGTGGGAGCACCGGTGAATTGAAAAGGTGAGCGCGGATTCTCGGATCCTTCAGTTGGTCGGTGGCTTCTTTGAGATGCCCGAATGCGGCCCAAGATGCTCTCCTTCCTCTGTCCAATTTCTCTTTCACGTCGTTCTCTATGTTCATTGAACGCTGAAGGTATACGTACGATAAGTCTGTGCAATCACAGAACCATCCAGTTTGATCTGATCGCTTTTTCACTATGGGTTTTTCATAAACTGGGTCTTCTTCGTATTTATGCGTAGTCCAATCCTTTTATTCGCATCGTTGAGCTCACTAATTATGACCTGTGCTTTTGGTACCTTGGTACCTCTTGAAAAGACGACAATATCGTCGGGGCGACGAAGAATTTATAGGAATTTTCCATCAATACGTACGCCTCTCTCATCCCAATCGAATGACTGCATTATCAACTGCAGTGCGGCATTAAACAGCTTTGGCGATATGGTATCGCCTATCACGCCAAAAGAAATCAGTTCTACTATATGATACTCCACTACATGACTGATAAGCAGATATACTCACGCTACATAAACAAAAATTTCCGCTTAAGTTCGAAAACAAAAGTTTTCCATTCAGAACTGTATTTCAAGTCGTCATTACTTGTGAACGGTGTGTTATGAAGATTTTCTGTAACAGTCAGCTTTCAAATGTAACGTTTGCAATACCACGTCGACCATGCAATAACAATAGGTAACGGTGAAGTCTACGTTCTTGACTGCCACGCACCAATGTTGTCCTGTGGGCTTCGCTTGCAAGATGAAGATAAATTACACTACACCACCTGTACAAAGCCCTTTTATTTCATCGGCAAGACAGCAACCATCATCAAGTCACGAAGTTCTGTAAAATTACTGGATACACCTGCACATTACCTTTCATGCTCTAAGAAGTATGGGTGTAGCGTAATTGTTTCCGTATCGGAGGCAGATCTGTCATCATGTGGTCGGACTTAATTTATTATAGTCGCGACTTCTGGCGTGGACCACCACCTTGTTATTGTATAATCACTACCTTTCCTATGATAGTGGAAGTTAAGCTTGTATGTTTCGACTCCAACTCTATCGATGTCACAAAACATCACGTTAAAAAATCTGTAGACGTGAAAATTTTAAAGCTTCAATTTTTAATAGTAAACCCAGTATGGCTGCCATATACAACTAATATACTGCAGTTATCTCTAATGAGAACTATACTAGATCTTTCCTAAACCGCATAATTTTCAGAATGCAAGCTGTACTTATTATCACTATTGTTATCGTCTTAATAGTAATCACTGAAGCAGGACACTGGGGAGATTGGTCTTGCGTGTATGGGGATAAAATTTGCAAAGCGATGATTTGTCACGTAAGTCTATTTTACAAACGTTTTTCAGATTGTCGCTGGTTGGAGGTTAAGGAATAGTTAAATAAATACAGATAGATCATTGTCAATATGCTCAACACAGTGGCACTCAACATTTTTTGCACGACGTGTCTTCATATCTACTGTCAAAACCAAAACACTTCTTGCCCTCGATTCGTTTCCTCGCATTCAACCCCTATGAGAACTTTTCACTTGCGGCTTTGAATGCTATTTGAGAATTGTTTCATTTATGAAAGTTGTTGAATGCTGGTCGAGTCGATTCTACCTGGACATAGTCGGCATAGAGCGTTCCCAGTTGGAGTGCACGGTCTGAACTGTTGGCAGACAAGTCTGGTACCGATTCCCCGACCCTCGCGGAAATGAAGGTTTGGCGAGCCCGGGCGGGACCAACCAGCGCCGTGCTCGCCATCACTACCACGGCGCTATCTGGCCTGGCATCTAATATTGTAAAAAGAAATATTAGAATAGCCGAGTAGTCTGTCTAAGGCCCATTTTTTGCCATTGCATTTACAGACAGAGACAGATCTATAACAGACAAACCAGCAAGCCAGGCAAACACTCTAAAGGGTCAACTTGCTAAACCACCTTTGTTTAAGGAAATTAAAAACCGCTCTTTATAATTTCAACCAAATAAGTCACCTGGCGCAAAAGAGGAAAAGAGGAAAACTGCTTTAATCCTACTGATCACGCAGATCCGAAATTGTCTCAAGTACAGTTTGAATGAAGTACACAATAAACGACACCTCTAGATAACGCCCCAATTACTACACCCTACCACTTCAGAGACTACAGAGATCATGGGTATAGAGGATAAAGGATAAGGCTTTCGCGGTTTATCAATCCCTGAGAGACTCGCCATGTATTAGACTTCAGGTAAACATTGTTAGAGGTGAGTGAATACATATCTGGCCTTTACAGTGACTCGCGATGGCCTACATGGCCAATGGCCAGCCACTGCTGCTATCCTCCCAGACAAGTCTGATACCACTTTGCCGATCCCGAAGGTGTGTAGTGCAGGGCGCCTCCGACCACAGCGCTACACGCGCCCCTATTCATGCGCATGGCTACTCAAATGCACCGAAAAAAGCGAAATCTATACTTCTAATACTACTTTTTGACAACTGGAGAAGCACATAATTTGAACCTATCTTTCAGAAATGTGCATTCTGGAGCCAATGTAGGAATTACAAATGCGTTTGCATAGGATGCAAATGATACTGCCAGATTCGTCCAATTTGTTTTCAAATTATGGAAGACAGAACAAATTGTAACGCCATAGATCGATATATAAGTATGTACAGCATCTTATAAAGGATTTTCATGCCCTTAATTCCACGTTTACGGAGTTAAATGCATCCAGAATTGATCAATCCTTAAAGCATGCGCCACGCATTCAATCCGAAGAAGTATCGTTGAAAATGAATGAATGCATACCTGGCCTATGAAATGACTTGCGACCTGTCGATGCATTAAATTAGTGCTGTTATTCTTTCGAACAACTCCAGTACTAATCTGCCAACCATGCAACGAGTCTTGGTGACCCCAGACCAAGAGATCGAACCGACTTCGTCAGAAGTGCCGAACACTTACCACTACGCTACCGATGCTCACTCTCCTGTATACAATTAGATACCCAGCACACAGTAAACTTTGTTGATATGTACAGAAGGTCGCGTGATTCTCCAGCTTACAATAGTCCTAGAGCTCATTCAGAGCTAGAGACGACCACAAAATAAGAGAGCTACTCCAAATAACAACTTTCAAAAAATAGGCCTAATGGCAGGTTAATTAAATTTATGGTAAAAATTCAATGCAAACGACTCTGTTCCTGAAATACTTAACGCGATCACCACCACACCATGCGTGTCCTTCGTTCGGTCCTTCTCTCAGCTAATTTTCTATCTAGCAGTGTCATCAGCAATTCTCCGTCAACGGAATTGATCTGGGGAGGGAACTATCTTCTATGTTCGGAAAATCAGTATGCCTCTATGGTTGAAAACTAGCGGCCTGCGTCCTATAAGGACGTCGTTAGTCGTTAACCAGAATAAGGTGTCGTTGTGTAAGTGTTAATAAAACACGGCTTTCAATGGAATAAATTTCACTTTTACAATAGAAAGATACGAGGATGTGAACAGTGTAGATGAAAGAAAGCTCTCAGCGTTGATCAATCACTGAAGGATGCGCCATGCATTCGACTTCATCGAGCATCGTTTGGAGGTGACTGAATGCATATCTGGCCTTTACAATGACTCGCCATGGCCTACCGATGTATCGAGGCAGTGCTGCTAATCTCCCAGACAAGTCTGGTAACAATTTGCCAAGCACGGAGAGATAGAAGGCTTGGTGGGCCGTGGGTACAGAGATCAATTCCACGCATTTGTTGCAGGGCGCCTCCGACCACTGCCCACACACGTGGACACGGTATGTTATAAAATCGGAGGATTAGAGAACCCAGTATCAGTCACTGGTAAATTCCACAACTACGAAAATCTCCTCCACTTCTATGACCGCTGTCTCAAGAAAGTGATAACTATCACTCTTATTAACAAAGTAGAACTACTTAAACGAAAAAATATTGCAATCGATAATCAGTTAGCTCTGTGTAATCTTAAATCGAATGGTACAGAAATATACTATAATATAATATTATATTGATATTATATAAAATATAATAATGTAATAAAAAATACCTTTTCAAACCAGTGCAAAATGAAAGATTTGGCTCATTGAACAATCGAGCGAGACCAGGTATACAATCGGAAATCGTAACACTCTCATCAACCAGTTTTCTCTGCAAAATAAACATTTAATAAAAGAGTTAAAAATAATAGGAAGCAAAGACAAAAGAGCCTATAATACCAGAGCAAGAGTTTACATGCACTTTTTATTCTACTACCCATTCTTTTCAGGGGTAGGGTGCTACGTGTGATGGGACCACAATGATGCTGAGATGTTTGCAATACTCCGGGCCGTAGGTATCTTTGGTGGAGAACGAACGCGCCATTATCCTTTCCGAGGGCTAACGCATTCACCACCACACCAGGCGAGACCTTCGTTTCACTTTTATCTCAGCCGTGTTATTGACCTACAGCTACTATACCATGCATCAGCGGTTCGGAGTTTTACAAGAAAGCAACATTTATTGAGCACTCCTCTCTTACCACTGGAAGCTTGTCTGTAACCTTCCTGTTATAGACACTACTTTCAAACACTCCACCATCCTCATGTGGCGTACCCACGCAAGAGACTCCGTAGGGCTTCGGAATTATGAGAAATCTTCCTAAAACGAAATATATAATTCGGAAGCTGCTCTGAGTGCTCACGGCTGGAACGTGACGCATTTGGGAAGAAGTATCTGATAAGACCAGGCCTCCGCATTAATTCAGCTACGACAACACAAGTGTAATGATACATACCTGGCTCATGTAGTATGACGTTGTTCTTAATGTATGTGGTAAGCTGATCAATATAAGAGAAGCTCTTTGGGTGAGTGGCCGAACGGAGCAACTGCTTTGCACGGTGACGCGAACTGGATGATGGGCTGAACAATGAGCTGTAGAAAAATAGGATAAACGCCGGGACATGACAAAAATCACGAGTCTGGCGTTAATACACAGTCGCTAATACATAGTGACTTCGTTACCCACAGACGCACGTACCCTAGAATCTCACACCATTCACTTGAATGAACATCCGTCTAAACTCAAAGTGAACGTCATCAAACTAAATGAGAACAGTTACTATCTAAAGGCCATCACCAACAAAGTGCAGATTTATCGCTTCTAGAATTCTAAGACTTTGCGTTTATCTGGAGCCTAAAAAAAATTTCTTCGCTTCTTTTTGCCAAAATATTATCACCAACGACCCCAGCAGGCAGAGCTAATCAAACAAAACAGGGCAATTTTCTCAATGAATAGCTGACGCTAGCAGCTCTCACGATTGCACCAAATGCTTGGTGATCTCAAATTCGCCTTCTATTCTTCGAAAACTAGGATCTTAAACAAATCCAAAAGACTAAGCCACAGAAAAACCACGTAAAACCTTGAGGCGATAGAGCAAAACGCACCTTAATTATTGCAATTTTCGAAGAGAAGTCAGCAGTTATGGCGAAACCAGTATCATTGTGAAAAGTTAGTTTAATTAAGAAAACTACTGTACTACTGCAATTAACCCTATGAATACAACGTTATGAATACCTACCCAATGGACATGTAATCCATGAATTTCACGACTTCACACTAGCTGTTTTATAAATCCTACCAACGGTTTGCGGCCTTATCGTGATTGGGAGGTGTTCTGTGTGTCTGGCTACGATGTACAGCAGGTATACACATCATCCTGGCAAGGTCTCCCAAGCTGCGAAAGAGACCGGCGTTTCCATCAGAAAGCCCAGCTAAGATTAAACCAGTACGACCCACCACCGCCCTGGTATCAAAGTCGCATGGTGGCAAATCTCTCTCTCTCTGATCCACAAGGGCTGCTACTGTCCGTGGTGGTGAGAACCTAGGGCAGACCTTTGCTAGGCTGACCTCGGGACTCTGGAGAATAACAGTGGGTAGGCCAGCAAACTCCAAAGGAATAGAAGTTATGCAGAGGCTCCCACAACCAGTGAGAACAGGCTATCCAAGTAACTAAGTAAATATTTTAAAAATAGTAAAATACCAACCCTTCTATCCCACTGTGGCTGTTTCGCATTAAGTTCAGTAATCCACTTCTAATCATTCCAGAATTGAAATCTGAACGGTGGAAATAACAAATCTAACCCGTGAGGCAAATGGTAACGAAGGTAATGTTGAGACTAATACGGCCGCTGACTGACAAAATCATTATGTAAACAAGGTAATAACTACATAATTTATTCATCACTTTGTACAGAAAAATGTGACTGTGGCAACTGTAACAATACGTAGCAAACAGGATACGGTAGGCTGTATCCAGTTCTATTACATCTTTAAGTCAACTTTTCCCTATGTCTTCTTTTTCGCTCCTGCTGATGACGATGACGCCGACAAATTTTTTGCGGCATTAATACTGTCCATATATTTTCGCTGATCTTCCGCTGAAAATCACAACAATTTCAAAACTTATAACAGTATCAACGATGCTGAGATATTTGCAAAACTCTAGACCGCAGGTGTCTGCGTTGCAGAACGAACGCGATACCACCTTTTTCGGCGGCTAACGCGTTCACCACTACACTACGCCAGTCCTTCGCTTCGCTTCTCTCAGCAATTTTTGTATGATAATATTCATAGAAGGACTATTACAGCTTATTACAGCTCACAGCAGGCTACTTATAACTATAGAAGGACTATTTCTACAGAAGTACCTACGTATCCTAGAAGATAGATATACTGTAAAGAATTCTACCAAACAATTGCCGATACATCTGACGTATTATTATTGAACTCACCAATTTTCTCATAGCGACAGCACCGTGGATAATCTACCGTGAGCAACCTCGGGTGGAGAAGTGTGGCTTAAATCAAAAACAGTGGAATCCTCTCGCAGTAGTGTAAGAGTAAAAATATAAGCTGTCAGAAAGATGACAGAAGAAAACAGTATGCTACTGTAACTCACCAACTTCATTAATCCCAAAATTTAGTATTAATTGCTCATAACTGGATGGATTTTGGAAATCCTTCCGCTCTTGCACTGATATGTTAACATCTATACCAGCAGCTTTGCGTTCGAAGTGTTTGTAGAAGATTTGCTAAAGTGACCAAGTGAAACAGGGAAAATAAATCCACAAATGGATCACTTTCTATTCACTGCCTATTCTCTTTAACAACAGGGTAGTGTGTGAAATATAACCATAATGACAATGAGATATTTGCAAAATTCCGAAATTCAGGTGTTAACGCTTGGGACGGAACACGCTATTACCTTTTCCAGAGACTAAGGACTAAAGGGTAATAGTGTGTTCGGTCCCCAGCGCAGACACCAGAAAGTTCGGAGTTTTGCAAATATCTCAGCACCATTATGGTTAAATCCACAAGTGTCGTAAGAGTAATTGGCAGCGTAGTGCAAAAAGAGGAAATATGTTTAAAAAAAAAGAACAGTCTTCCCACGCACCACCAATTCAGGATCACACTCCGTGGTTGGTGGAAGTGGTATAGTTACATCTTGGTGAGGTGGAGTCTCAATTCTCTGAAATACAAAATCAGGCACTTTCGAAGTTCAACTTCACTGCTGACGAAATGAAAAACAATTCAAGAGATCTGAATTGGCGAAACTGTAAAACATGACCAGAAACTTGTAATAGTACTCCTGCCGATTCTGCCGAAACGTCAGCTACGATTGTTGTATGTGTGTTATTGCATGGAAGTAAACGTATGCTATTTAACAACCTCGCGATTGCTAAGAGAGAAAACGACGAATTCATAATGACCAGAAACCTTAGTATCTGTTTCTTGATCCATTCCATGAAGTGGACTAGTATCGTAAGGACGCGGAGTCCATCCACCAGAGCCTGTTGACGATCCATCTTCGATCTAAATTGATCACAATGCCCCTTATAAAATATGATAGATCTTGAGAGATAAAGAAAATATAATAGTACACACTGTGGTGTTACTGGAATTTACAATGAAATCCCCAGAAAAATTGAAAGGAACAACTAGAACATTTGTTAATCTTTTAAAGAAAAACAACTATCCGTTCTAACTAAAGCAAAATACCTGTTTCATGGCGTTGCGTCCATCCTCGAGCGCCATATCTATCAGTCGCTCATTTTCATCATCGGTGTCGCTTTGCTTCAAATAAAACGAGTTCATAACACGAGAGAATGACTTTCATTTAACCTTTCCGTTAATCAAGTTCTAACCATTACTTCATAAGCTCTTCTCTTTGAACTGCTAACGTTTCAGCGACTTTGTCTACATGACAGCCTACACGTAACACCACTAATATACATGTACATACGTATTTGTACGACATACATGTGTATGTTGGGCGAGGAGAGCGCAGTGATCACCATGGACACGCTTTAAAACGACAAGAAAATTTAAAAATGCCTTGAATCAAGTGGCCCACAACTCCAAATCAATAGCACATCGGAAAGGAAGTAGAACACTCAGTTTTTGCAATACATAAATATAAAAATAACGAGAATGTAAAAATTAAGAGGTATTCCGACCATAACAATTAGGTAACGCGATAGTATGTGTACCTGGCTTACTCTTTCCGGTGGGCGAGGCTCAATTATTCCAGATGGTGGTGAAGTAAGACTTGAAGCTTTCTCTGCGGCACGATCGGCTAAAAACGTGAATCAAAAACGAACTTGGTATTCTTAACCTAATCATACCTCTTTCAAAAGCATCTTCTTTATCATCAGCAACATAAGAAACTAAAGACACTCCCGAGGAAACCTAAAACAATGAGTGACATGTGAAGATTACCTTCTTCAACAGATCTTTAGTTGAACTAACTACAACAATGGTACACATATGCGCAACAAGATGTATTAAAGTGATGACACACATAAAAATGCACTATACATAATTCGACCTGAAGGGTTCGCTTAGAGCAGTGGTCTGATGCACCCTGCAACACGAGTGGGACCGATCCCGGCGACTCATGTTCACCAAGCCCTTCATCACTGCGGGGTCTCCAAATTGGTACCGGATATCTGAGAGGATAGCAGCAGTGGCTCTATACATCGGTAGACCACCGCAAATTATTGTAAGAACCATATATGCATTCAATCACCTCCAAACAATGCTTAATGAAGTCGAATGGATGGCGCATCCCTCAGGGATTCGTCAACGCCGAGAGCTTTATTGTCTACGTTTCAACGAAGATTTGGAAACTTCTCGACATCGTTATCACGAAGCTTCCAAAAAAAAAGAGGGAGATGTCCAATCAGGAAAATGGTAGCAAAACAGGAAAAATTGGGTCCTCAGAAATTCAATATCGTACTTGTAATTCCATTCTTCTAGTACCTGTTGTAGTAACAATTTTGATGCTTGTGATTCGTTATTTTATATAATTGCAAAGCTCACTTTACGTATTTTCGCAGCCCACAGTTTCTGTAATATAATCTGCATTTTTGACAAGTTCTGAAGGTTAGGAATTCAGATGTCATAACAGAAATTGCGAGAAACCCACTTCTACGAATTCAAACTCGGACGTAGTACAAACAAACGCCTCGAAACATTAATGAGATAAAAGGAAGAAGGATAAAGCTCTCGGCGTTGATCAATCTTTGAGGGATGGGCCATGCACTGGACTTCACTAAGCATCGTTGGAGGTGAGTGAATGCATATCTGGCCTTTACAGTGACTCGCGGTGGCCTATCGATGTATCGAGCCAGTGCTGCTATCCTCCCAGACAAGTCTGGTACCAATGTGCCGACCCCGGAGGGATAGAAGGCTCGGTAGGCCACGGGCGCGGAGATCGATTCCACGTGTGCGTCGCAGTGGCGCCTCCAACCACTGCGCCACACGCGCCCCCTTTTAATGATATGAATCAATGTTGAGGAAGCAAGTGCACGCACATACACAACTAGAGAAAGAGAAAGAAAATCGCCATTAGCATCCCAATTTGAACCAAAATGTGAAGAACTATTTGAGAGAAAGGCAAAGCAAAGGGCCTCACTGGTGCAGTGGGTAGCATGTGAGTCCCCGGAAAGGGTAATCGTGGTTCGAATCTTGCCTAGAGTCAAGCTCTGCAAATATCTTAGCAACATTGTAGTTGCACTCCAAATAATACCCTTTCGTGAAAGATTGTAGCAGGCAGTAAATAAAAAGTTAATATCCCAACTGTTTTGGAACATTCAAAGAACATTAAAACGTTGAAGAAGCTTAGCAAATGAATCCCGCACGAATCGTATGACGATCGAAGAAGTCGCCGATTTGAGCTGCCATCGGCGCTTGTTCAGTACAACGGGAATGACACACTTCTTGAACGTATTTTGATGACCGAAGAGAAGTGGATCGTTAATCGAACGGTGAGGATCAGGTCATTGGTTGGACTGCGAATGATCTCCGCAAAACTTGCTAAAATTGAAATTTCAGCGAAAGAAGATCATGCTGAGCGTATGGTAGTCCAGAGCAACTCCCTGCACGAGGAATGCTTCAGAAATCCAGCCGAAACCGAAACCGCCTTCGACGATTTTATCGTCTTCAGAAGACCAGATTTTTAAGCAATCGGTAAACTTGTCCCTGTTGGCGACAATGTGTAGATTCTAAAGATTTAATCATGATTAGCAATGTTTATTTTAAGCAGAGATATGCCACTTCCAAAATAAAAGAATAGAAAAGATAAAGCTCTCAACGTTGACCAATCCTTGGGGATGTGCCAGGCATTCAACTTTATTAAACATCGTTGAAGGTGATTGAATGCATATCTGACCATTACAATGAATGACTCGCGGTGGCCAAGCTATGTATAAAGCCAGTGCTATTATCTGCCCAGACAAGTCTGGTAGCAATTTACCTACGCCAGAATCATGGAGAACTTTGTGGGCCTGGGCCACGGTGATCGATCACATTGCAAAGCGCCTCCGACAATTGGGCTACATACGTCCCCACGTTCAAAACACGTAAAAAAGTATGAATATGGAATTTGACATTAATTTCCTGAAGAGCTATTGTTAAAGCGCAAAAAAAAGAACCGTATGAATGGGCATCCAAAGATTCAAGTATTGCAACCACTTCTTCACTCATTAATTCAAAAGGAAAATGACTTTTTAAAGGCACCTGTGGAATTTTGGATGTAGGAGTAGGAAGAGAAGGCGACGGAGAGTGGTATTCCTTTCTCTTAGGCGGTGGTGGTTCCCGAAATTCTGTATTTTCACTATGTTCACTATTATCACTGAAAGACGAGTATCGACGTGGCTCATCGAACATGGTGTCCGTGTCTGAAAATAAAGATAACTGCTTTGGAATATTTTAAACTAACAACATAATTAAAATTGTGGTGTTCAACATGATTTTGGCTATGAGATACATGTAATTTACTGATTACAGGATTTTACTTGGATACCTAGATGGGCCAGCATCACTAGTTGCGCGTACCACAGCATATTTTCCGCTTTTTCGAGCTATGCTGATTCAGCCATTGTGGTTCCCTGGACTCCCGAGACCGCAGGCAGCCGCCACCCTTGTAGATCAGAGGGAGATTGGCCACCATACGACTGACTAGTTCGATACCAGAACGGTAGTGGATGCTGGTGTTATTAAACTCTTAGCTGAGATTCCCCATGAAAACGCCAAATTCCTCTGCCTGTAAGATCCTAAGGATGAATCTCCCTGCATGAATCTCATCGCAGCGCGACACCCAAGAACACCTCATGATGTGGCGGTAAACCATTGGGGATTACAGAATCAATGAGATAAAGCGTTTTATAAACATGAAAAATGGAAAAATAAATTTAATTTCCAAAAAGTGGCACATACGCTTTCGAAACAGCAAACCTATAGTACAAAAACTCTTCCGAGTGCTCCAGAATATAACTAACCATCAAACATCGCATCGGAGTCCCTTCGTGGTCTTGGAGAATAATCAGAATCTCGGCGCGCTTTTGGCGAATGTACGCTCGTGTTTTCTTGTGAGTGTGTCGAACTCGGCACTTCACCTAAGCCATTACCTCAAGAAAGTAAGTACACGTTTTTAGGCACTTGTCAGGAGAATCCATAAACATTTGACGAAATAAAAAAAAAACGACTAACGACCAACTTTGTTCCACATTGAAAGAACGTCGTCGTGGCGATTCCTCATCGCTTTCATCTCCATAATCTGCCAAGGTGTTCATCCTGAAACTCATCTGACAACTACGAGACATTTAAAAAGTAAAAGACACTTATTACGTAACATAAAACCACATGAATTAAAGAAAGTGCCAAGAACTTGGACTTAGGAATAACTGGGAATCGAGGAACTAGAAAGTTCTCTAAGTGGAAGAAGATAACCGAAAGCCTTCTGCCAGGAAAGATACCCTGAACAAAACTATACCAGAAAACAGTGGAATAGGTACAAGCGTGTTAAATGCACCAATTTCATCATTACCGTATGAAAATATTTAGCCGTGTTCAGCAATGATTGTGCGATTACTAGTAAACTGGAATTTTAATGTTCCGTTAAGTTTTTTTAATGTTTTTTTGCGGGATTTTCTAAAGTAATGAGCCAAAAAGTTACAGGAGCTGGGATTGTATCTCATTAGAGCGTCAGTAGGACTCGTAGAGAATGTAGAGATAAAGATTTCCTTCTGTTCTACGATCAACTAGCATTCTCGTTTAGCCTTCTCATCTCCAATTTGACCTTTAGGTGGCATTCTTGTAACTTTTGGAAACTCCATAAAGAGTATCTTACTGATAAGGCATGGAAGCCGCTATGCAACGAAAATTCTGGTCACCGTATTCAACGTTTTCTTCTTTCTGTACCAATGGTTCCAGTGCGAAATATTTTTCATGGTTACCATGTCAATCGCGTTGACGGGTGATTGCCGGATAGCACCTGTAGGTCAGTAGCATAGCTGAGAGAAAGGCGAAACGAATTCGCATGGTGTGGTGGTGGGCGCATTAGCCTGGAAAGGATAGTAGCGTGTTCAGTCCCTACCGCGAACATCAGCGGTCCCGAGTTTTGCAAATATCTCAGCATCATTATGGTTATATTTCCCATAGTGACTGTATTCTATGGAAAGGGCGAAAGACAAGCGTGGACCATCGACTCGGATCATCGGCTCTGATGAAGACGAAGACGTCGAAACGTTAGGTTATTCACTCAAAACGTTTGAGCCCTCTCGATGACGGATTGTCCCACTTGACCGAGCTCCAATTGTTTTGTTTCCAAAAGGGAAAGTTTTCTTTTCCTTTTGTAGTAGATGCACCTTCATAGAACATCCACTGCGATGAAATTCTTTTTTGCCTCCCTACTACGAGTTGGCGCATGTAGTGCAGTGGCCGGAGACGCCCGGCAACGCACACAGGATCGATCCTCGCGTTCCAGGTTCCCTAAGCTCTTCATCTTTCCGCGGTCGGCAACTTGGTACGGGACTTGTCTGTGAAGATAGCAGCACTGGCTCGATACATCGGTAGGCCATTGGGAGTCATTGTAAAGGCCAGATATGCATTCAATCACCTCCAAACGATGCTTGATGAAGTCGAATGCGTGGCGCATCTTTCAGGAATTGATCAACCCTGAGAGCTTTATCCACTTTTTTCACCACAAGTTTGTCTGTTCAGTTTCAGTTAGTACCTAGTCTTTTATTTACACTTTTACCAAACGGTCTACAGTAAACGGTCTGTCTGAGAATGGTAGCTGCAAGCAAACCAGTTCCTTGAGATCTTTAGTGCTAGAAGTCCTTGCAGTAACGTTGTAACACAGAACAGTTAATGTTCTTCTGGTTTACTGATAAGTCTACAAGAGGTGGTTGCAGGTTTTAATTATGGCTAACCTTTTGGCGATTTCGAGCCTTCTACAGAGACGAGATGATAGGTTTGCTATACTCCTCTATATTACCGAGTATATAGTTAATTTCGACAATAACAATGACAATCCTAATACCACATGTGGTTTGCGGATGCCCAGGTCAGTCATTTCCTCTTGCATTATGGACCTTCATGGTCTTCACTTCGAGTTAAATCTACTGTGGAGTAGCGCAGGAATCATGTAGTGTTACCCAGCTCTGCCCTTTCACACAGAACTCTAGCCGTCGTGAAGCAGCCTAACCTAATCCGACAGTTCCACTATATGCTCTTAAAGAATGAAAGACTAAAGCTTTCGGCGTTGATCAATCCCTGACGGATGTGGCATGCATTCGTCTTCACTAAGCATCGTCGGAGGTTAATGCATGCATAGCTGGCCTTTACAGTGACTCGCGGTGGCATACCGATATATCGAGCCAGTGCTTCTATCCCTACAAACAAATCTGGTACCAATTTTCCAACCCCGGAGTGATGGTGGGCTTAGTGAGCCTGGAGCGCGTGATCGATCTTATGAGTATGGGTGGGCGCCTCTAACCATTTTGCTATACGCGACTCTAGGAGGTTCCTTACCAACTAAAATTATTTGTTTCCTCGTCATTTTCATCTTTTAGCCGTCGGATTACTATTAGCTGGCCATACAAGAAGTCAAGTTTTGAATTCTGGCATTCACCGATCCTCGGTGAAAGGAATAATCATTGTTGTGGTTAACCGTAATAATGCTGAGATATTTGCAAAACTCCGCACCGCTGTTATCTGCGATGGAGGCTGAACCGGTGTCACCCTTTCAGTGGCTAACGCGTTCATCACTACACCATGAGAATCCTTTGTTTCTCCTTTCAAGTAGATCGATCCCCGCGCCCTAGTCCCACCAAGTCCTCCATCCCATCGTCGTCGGCAGATTGGTACCAGACCTGTCTTTGAGTATGGTGGCGTTGGCTCAATACATCGGTAGGCCACCGCGAGTCATTGTAAAAAGTGAAATCTAATGCATGGCGCATCCTTCAGGGATTGATCAACGTCTAGAGCTTTATTCTTTATCTTTTATCCTTTATTGACAAGCTTAAGCGAGGTTGTTATCTTGATAGTTACTTAACAGTTAATGGTCAGTATTCAGTAGTTGTACTCAGACTTCACATCATCTTTTACACAAGCCGATAATTTTCGTTGATGACATCAAGATGTGTTACTTCTCAACAATGTCAACAGCAATCAGTGTAACCCATTATGTGAGTGCGACGGAAGGCCGTGGTGTTCCATTTCCATGGAAAAAGGCTTCGTCAATGGTGAGGTTTTTGCTCGTCAGATGTGATAGTCGGGAAACCGGTCATACCCTCATATACACAGAGGATGAGTTGAAGTTATATGGTGTTAAACTTTAACGAAAGTTAATAGTAACTTCTTAGTGCAGCGTTTCCTCTGTTTATAATTTAATGTAGTGTTTTAAAAGGTAACCTTAGTAAGGAAGCTTCTTAAACCACTTATTCAGATTGTTTATTTTTCCTATTCGTTCCGTTCCGCCGCAGTTATTACCCATTGAAAGTGAGTGTTGACAACAAGTTGCCAAATATCACTGTATATATGAGTACGATAACGGCGTGTACAGCTCAGTGGTCGAAGGCGCCCTGTAGTACACATGGGATCGATGTCCGTGCCCAAGGCTCACCAAGCATTCTATCCATCCGGTGTCAGCAAATTGCTACCAAACCTGTGTGGGAGGATAGCAGCACTAGCTTGATATTTTGGTAGGCTACCCCAAGTCATTATAAAGGCCTGGTAGGCATTCAGTCACCTCCTACGATGGGTAATGAAGTCGATTGCATGGTGCATCCCTCAGGGATTGTTCAACGCCGACTGCTTCATCCTTTTAGCTTTATGAGTACATTTGATTTGCAAAAGTGCTAGTCGAACACCTGTCAGGATGTTAGAAATCGGTAGCGTTTTGTATTGGATGTGTAACCTAAAAATTCCTAACGCGTTCACCACCACATCATGCTGGTCCTTCGTTTCACCAGCTAGTTTTCAGCACATCATTGAAGTTCTCGACATGCTGTTACAGCCTCGAAAATTTCCCTTTCTGCTTTTTACGTACTAATTCTCTTCAAATGCACGCCAGGGCACCGCGACGCTATAAGAAGAGTTAGTACTCTTCAAAGGTGCGATAAGCAATTTTGCAAAATTTAGAAGGAAAGAATGTCTTGAAGTTGGTAACATAGAACAATTACTCAATTCCACTACATGACGAAAACATTTGGAGTCGTTTGCTTTCGTCGACTAAGAAGTAAGCAACGGTCGTCATCTGTCAGGAAGTCTAGTTTAGCCCAATGGACGCTTTAACTGTGTGAAGTAATGGTTCAAGGAATGAGTTGTTCGGTGTGAGCAGAAAGTCTGGAGTACTGTAGCTTTAATAGTCTTCATCGATCAATGCAGTATCAATTGTTGTACGACAAGTACTCTTTTATAGACATGTTAGAAACTTCCATTCCATTCCATTCTGGAATGGAAGCTTCTAACATGATTGGTAACTTTGCTGTTGATATCGTTCTTACAACACCAGAATTAGCCAAGCGGAACGAATGCTTGCGGACTTTGATAAAGCGTGTGGAAAGATTGGTCTTCGACTAAATCTCAAGAAAACGATGTTCATGAAGAACGGATTGGTTTTGTTTGCCCCATTCACGCTCAACGGAACGAATATCTCCGAATACTCCAGTTATGTCTCTCTAGGTCGGGAAATAACGACTTAGCTCCAGAGCTGAGCAGAAGGAAACGAGCGGCTTGGGGAGCCTTCAAGAGCATCGAGGATGTAGTGAAGAGAACAAAGAACACCCGACTCCGTGCCCACCTTTTCGACTCAACGGTTCTTCCTGCCCTAACGTATGCGTCGGAAACCTGGTCGCTACGTAAGCAGGATGAAAGATCACTCAGCGTTACCGAACGTGCAGTCGAAAGGACGATGCTAGGAGTATCCCGTTTCACATAAGTGAGGGATGGGATTCGAAGCTCCGACCTACGTCAACGATCGAAAATCAAAGATGCCGTTCTATACGCCAAACAGTCGAAGATAAGGTGGGCCGAACACCTAATGCGTATGAATGATAACCGATAGACAAGGGCTGTTAGTGACTGGATTCCTCGGGATGTCAAACGTACTGCAGGAAGGCCACCGACCCAATGGTCAGAGTTCTTCACGAAAAGCCTAGAAGAAAGATGTGATGCTCGACGAGTCCCTAAGGCGAGGAGAACTCACTGGGATACTCTTGCACGCGATAGGGAAAAATGGAGGATTTACTGGCGCCCGCTCGAGTCACTCGACGATCAACGGGACTACAGGTGATACAGGGGTGACAGGTTAGAAGCTTGAATAGTCTCATACATTTAGAAAAGCTTACATCATTGGACTCGATAACGTGATTGAAGGACTTTTTGGAGACTCTCTGATTGAGCATTGTGTTCTCGTGGTGAAAGATGTTTAGATTTAGCAAATTTAATACTCTGCAGTTAATATGTCTAATGGGCACGTGTAGTGCAATCGTCAGAGGCGCCCTGCAATACTTATAGGATCGATCCCCGCGCCCAAGGCTCACCAAGTCTTCCATCGCTCTGGACTCGGCATAACGGTGCCAGACTTGTCTTGGAGGGTAGCAGCACTGATTCGATCGATGCTTAACGAAGTTGAATGCACTGCTCGTCCCTCAGGAACTGATCAAAGTCGAGAGCTTTATCTTTTTAATAGGTCTATTAAGTAAAATTCATGAGTCAGAGTATTAAATTCGTAGTCGTTGATGTTCTAGAGAATCACTTCTTAAATACCAGTGCGCATTTGTCGTGAAATAGAATAAGCGCTTTTCGACTGACGTCATTGGTTATGGTGGGTTTTATCGATTGCTTGACAAAAGTTTTCTGCCATAAACACCTCATCAGCACTGAAGTTACAGTGGGTAGTTCCAACCGAGTAGGGAAAATGCTGCAGAGCTTTCCTTCGATGTAAAG
This sequence comes from Angiostrongylus cantonensis, assembly GCA_009735665.1. NCBI lineage: Eukaryota > Metazoa > Nematoda > Chromadorea > Rhabditida > Metastrongylidae > Angiostrongylus > Angiostrongylus cantonensis. Next base: position 1,745,854 of record MQTX01000040.1, read on the forward strand.
AGCTCTGTACTTCTAAGTAGTTTCAGCGGTTTTATGCCCATGTTTTGACGCATGCAAAAACAACATGAATGTGCTTTTATCCTTTTTCGTTTCATTAGCTTAACTTCGATAGGCACACCAAAAGACAAACGTTTACGGGGAGATGAATGTAGGGCGAAATCTACAAAATGTTACGGTAAAGATTTATATGTTAACACTCTCTTGGCCAAAAGAAGTCTGAGGTCCTTTTTGCTGTAAAATCGGACGATCCATACTGACTAACGTGAGTCCTTGAAAAAAAAAACGCCATAACTGACGAGATCCGATAGTACTTACTCCTTCCACGGATGATTAATAGTTATTTATTAGTGGTCTTTTTCGGGATTGGGCGCAAGAAGTGTTAGTAACTCTCTCGATCCCTATCTTCCGTCAACATGCCCAATCAGTTAACATACAGAATGCATATAGGAATAGAAGACTATAAAAAATCAATGTTCTCAAAAGTACAGTTCAGACGAAACCCTGAAGACAATATCGATTCTAGCCAAGCTAAACACGAACTATATGATAAAGTTAAAGAGTCGGCAGAAACGAAAGGTAGTCGAACTCCGAACAATCTCTATTCGTCCTTGTTAGATGGGAGGCGATCCTGTCCTATTTGCTCACATAGCAGTAACAACCGATTTCCCATCTCTTTACAAAATATTAAGAGCTTTGATAACGTAATGTGAAGCGCTGTTTTTTTCTTATTGTTGCACGGCGCGATATCACTTACATCGCTCTGTGAGGACTATAGCGCTGTCTACATTCATTTCGTTTCCTCGTATTCATTATTCACAAAGGTTTTCGAACTTTTCGCGTATGCTCTTGAGCTGTTACTTGAGGATTGTCTTGCTCATGAATGTTTTTGGATTGTGGTCAGGTTGATTTTCTCTGTCTTCCTGCTACAGACAGCATAGACTATTCTCACTTGGATTGCAAAGAATAAACTCTTCCCAGACAAGTTCGGTAGCAATTTCCCTATCCTGGTGGGGTGAGAGGCTTGGTGAGCACGGGTAGGGTCGAGATAGCGCCGCACTCGCGATCGTCGGCACCACTACCACTGCTCTACTCACTCCTGTCATCTAATATTCCTTTTTATAATACCCTTTATCACATTTACTGTGCGGATCTCAGCAATTGTATTCGATTAATTTTTCTCGCATTTATCGTTCATAAAGACCTTCGAAAATTTCTCTTGTTTCGGCTGCTGCTTGAGGATTTCATTTTTCTTCATGAATAGTCGTGATACGCTGATCGATTCAATTCTTCTTCAAAATTTTGATATAGCTGAGTTATGTCCCACATGGATTCGAGTAGCGCGTTAAGAGGACGGAACCAGAACCTTGCTAGCCAATAGACTGCATCACTAACCACTCCGTTACCCACCTTGCCTCCCATGCATCTGGCATTATAAAAGAAAGTATTAAAATAACTGAACAATAAAATGTCAGTTTTTTGCTATGTACATTCTATTACAAACAAATTATTAGGCTAGACTATCACACTGGACGACCAACCTGCTTCATCACCGTTGTTTTAAGAAATGAAAAACAGCTATTTGTGATTCGAAAAATATCATTTGGAACAATGTTGGCCACGTATAACTCGACGCAGTAGGGTAATCAAAAAAATTGATGGTATCCTATTGATCATCCGATTTTAACCTGTGTTTTCAAAGTGTCATCTAAGCTCGGAATAAGTCTTATTGACGGAAATAACCATCGAAGCCTACACATTATTACCAACGAGAAACAAGTTTAATTTTACCAATCACTAGAAATTCGGGACTTCTGGAGGTAGCGTAGTTGTTGAAGTCAGATTCGGCTTAGGCTTGGTTTCTGAGTTTTTTAGTTTCGTAGTACAGCTCGTTCAACCTTTGCAGTATCAGCAGTGCGACGCGTTGCCGGGTGTTATAGTGAAGAAAGACTTGTATCTTTCTGCTGGTCAATGTCAGAGCACATGCGTTGAAGTTTCTGGTGCATTTCCTAGATTTGATAGGTGTACTTCACTGTAACAGTTCCACCCGAATTCAGGAAGCTATGATGGATCAAGCTGCTAACAGACCACTAAAAAAACAGAATGACTTTCTTCTGGTGAAATTTTGGCTATGAGAAGTGCTAAAGAGCTACGTACCGGTTCAACCACTGAGCCGATCTAAGTCATCCCGAAGAAGATCCGCTTTCTGTCGCCCATCTTGATCGAGAAATGGGTCGTTTTGAATGCGTAGAAGCACTGACGATTCCTTAAATCTGCGATCTTTTTGATTGTCATTCGATCCATGGAGCATCTATATGTCGACGTTTTTCGACCTTTCAACTTTCATAGAAACTCCGAAACAGTTGAGATTCCTACCTTAAGTTCTTCTAGAAGTTCTCGAACAGTTGTGCTTATACTTGCTTACGTGAAAGTTTTTAATTCACTGTCACTAACAGAAACGAAATTTTTCAAGCCAACGTTGCACTGTGTGCTCATTAACTCTTCCTTAGTCCCATAACTCGTCCATGTTTCAAGCCGTTTGCAAGGCGTACTGCCGCGTTTGGACTCTTAGAACTATATTTGTGGAAATTGCTGTTGTCGAAATTGTTGCTGAAATCGCCGAGATCTGAAAGACGAGCTTCAAAAATCTCTCAATTTATATTAAAAATCAGTTGTAACCGAAATGCATAAGATGAGTTTTGCGACTTTACACAGTAGTGCAGCATTAACAAAGACCAGAGACAAAACATAAACGGGATAAATGAGATGACAAATCAGACGTCAACTTCGGAAAAATCCAACAAATTTCTATGGATTACCGAAGATGTAAGTGCATACTGACTAAACCCACACTGGACTGCACGACGTCCGGAAAAGTGTCGAGTAATGGTTGCTCGCGAAAACGACTGCTCAAAATCTTTTTCACTACGGTGCTGGAATCCTGGAGTTGAACTAGATAAGAGCTTTGCTCATACTTCAGCATTCTTGTGGTTGTATTTCATATTGTACCCTGCTATGAAAAAAGAATATGCAATAAGTAAAAGTTAAAACGTTCGCTACAGTAATTTAGATCGGAATCGGGGAATTTAGGCAAAGAAATTTCGACGAGAGTGAGACGTTCCAAGACAAAAACGAACAAACCAGGAGACAAAAGTGAGAAAATCAAAAGAAAAGAGGAAGAAGTTGTGGAAAGAACGGCGAACGATAACAGTATAGAAAGCACGGCGGTGAAAAAGGAGAGCATGGAAAGAACGGCCGCGGCAGGTGATGAAGAAACGGGGAAAGCAGTAAAACTAAAAGGTAGATGTTTAGAAGAACTGATCAAGTTAAAAGCAAAGTTGTTAATAGAAACGAAGAGATAAGAGGAGTGGAAATCGAAAAAAAATTAAGGTCTGGATAGACTGATCAACTTTAAGAAGAAAGGCATGGATCAAAACAAAAAGGCAAGAGGTGGAATCCAAGATTTGGGAGATGATAGGTATGCCGTGCAACCGCGTGTTTCAGCATAAGAGTGTTGTTGTGGACAATCTGACTGTTTTAAACATCTTTATTTTTATTGTGACATGTGTGAAAGGTTGTGTTTCTCCAATATATTAAATTGCCTCTCGCCACCACAAATAGGAAAAAAGAGTTCCTAAGCGACAAATAAGAAAAAAAATTTCCCTTAACGTCTTAGCACTAACAAATATATAAGCAAAAATAATATGATTGCCTAATGACTTATAAGAATAAGATAGAAAAAGGACAAGGGATAAAGCTCTTGGCGTTGATCAGTCCCTAAGGGATGCGCCATGCATTCGACGTCATTAAGCATCGTTTGGAGGTGATTGGATGCATATCTGGCCTTTACAATGACTTCCAGTGGCCTACCGATGTATCGAGCGAGTGTTGCTATCCTCCCAGACAAGTCTGGTACCAATTTGCCGACCCCGGAGGGATTGAAGGCTTGCTGGGCCATGGGCGCGGGGATCGATTCCACGTGTATGTTGCAGCGCGCCCCCGACCACTGCGCCACATGCACCCTAATTTCGTCACATTACCGCAAAATTCTACAAATTGCGTTGTAAGTTGATTGAAAGTGACGGCATGGTTCTCTTATATTAAACAACAGTTACGTGGAATCCCATCATCTCCAACCACTGTGCCACACGCGTCCACGAACAAAATAAGAAAGATCAAAGAGCGGAAGCTCGTGATATTCAGGGAGTCCCTACTCAGTATGTAAAGATTGTTCGTAAGCCGTATGAAAATTTCGCTAACGAAATACCACCATTCTACAACGCATTTTACAGAACGAAAAACGGTAGGATTGTGATTATAACTAAAGCCTCAGCTTAACTGGATTCATTGCCCGATTTGTGTTCGCCAGATCAATCCCGCTGTCGGGTGATTGTTGATGGCAGGAGATCGATAGAACCAGCTGAGAGACAGGCGAAACGAAGGACCCGCATGGTATGGTGGTGAACGCGTTACTTCCCGGAAAGGACAATAGCGTGTTCGTTCCCCACCGCAGACACCTACGGTCCGGAGTCTTGCAAATATCTCATCTTCATTAAAGTTATATCTCGCAATATATAACCTGCCATTAAAAAAAGTAGGCAGTAAACAAAACGATTAAGATTTCGCTAATACATTTACACACTATTCTCTTGATAGTCAATGACTTCTCGCTATTGAATGGTTCAAACACTATCAGATTCTTACCACATAAAAACAACAAGGAGCCTTAGCAATAACGAATCTAAGTCCTTTCATTTCAGCGCTTGTGTTGACGATCCGTATATGTACAACGAAAAGCTCAGAGGCAAAGCCTCGATACTATCGCTCGATTTGGCTGCATTAAATGGAATTGTGCGGACGTGAGACTAACCATTGTTACTGTTGCATCCGAAGTATTTCTACAATTCCCAGAAAATCAACAAACCATTTTATCTCATCCCATGGAGTACCCCAAAAATTACGAAAGAAACTATTGGATTCTATTTAGGCATAAGATGATGGACGACGTTGTGAACTACCGTTATCATTTGGATTTCACTGCTTTCATTTCGCTATTGGTTTCTAGAACGATAAGAGTTGTAATAACATTACTATTTGGTTAGAGAAAGTGTCACTTTTCCCAAGTCTGTGCTTTCTCTCAAATCTGCTCACCCTGTTCTAGCGTTCGTGGCTCCTGCAGTCTGGCAGTGAAGTTTCGTAAGACAAATTGGTGGAAGACGTTTCCTCGTGAATAACTTTATCGTAAAATATATTCCTGTTTCAATTTTACTAGCATGTAGGTTTGTGAGTAGAAATTAATGATTATAGTATTCTTTTAACGTGGACGTTGAGGATAGATGAATGACAGATCATGTATGGCGTTAACTTATGAGTCGACGTAATAGTCACGTAATTGCGCATGTACGTACGAAGGACAAATCAGCGAACATTTCGTGGTGGAATTTCACTTTTTTGGATAACAAGGGCTATTTAGGGGGCTTAATTCAGACATGTTACTTCAACCCTTCTGTATGGCGATTAGAGGGATTTGGGGTTGTGATTTTACTACGGCGATTAGCTTGATTCCATGCAGTCTACGTATTTATAGGATTCCAATCAAAGTGTGGTAGGCGTCGAGAACAGCTCCGTTAATCAATTATGAACGGGATAGAATTTGCCCTAGAGGTCTTTTCAGTTTGGACTCGTCATTTGTCCACCTCGTTTCATTAATTGCACATAACTTTGTCATAGAAAGGACAAAAAGCTCTCGGCGTTGATCAATCCCTGAGGGATGCGCCATGCATTCAATTTCATTAAGCATCGTTTGGAGGTGATTGGATGCATATCTGGCCCTTACAATGACTCGCGGCGGCCAACCGATGTATCGAGCCACTGCTGCTATCTTCCCAGATAACTCTTGTACCAATTTGCCGAGCTCGGAGGTATGGTAGGCTTGGTGGGCCATGGGCGCTGGGAACGATTCCACGTGTATGTTGCAGCGCGCCCCTGACCACTGCGCCACATGCACCCTAGTCTCATCACATTACCGCAAAATTCTACAAATTGCGTTGTAAGTTGGCTGAAAGTGACGGCATGGTTCTCTTATATTAAACAACAGTTACGTGGAATCCCATCGTCATAAACACCGAAAGATGATAGCCCTAAAGAGGAAGACATCACTGTGGTCACCGTCGACTAGATTCGTCTCGTTGTTTGTCGGTCATGTCGAAGGCTTTTGATTCCTTATCGATTGTTTACTTTTTAAGCCTTTGCATATGGGGTGCTCATTCATAGCAGTCTTGGTGCAAGCTACTCAGCCGTCATTGCTTGTGGCAATCACGTTGCTAGGAAATTAACGGTGTATTTGTAATTTCATTTTCCTTATTACAAACCAGTGTGCCTGACCAATGGCTTTTCTTCCAGTGGTGTACTACTGGACATCATTACGAAGATCACGTTATCGATTTTCACTCCATATAATCGATTTATAAAATATAGTTTGCTTCTCACGAATTTTACAAGTTAGAAATTGAAATGACAAGACAGCAATTCCGGCAAGTCTACTTCTACTAGCTTTAACTCAGAAGTAAACAGCGCAAAGCTCGAAATGACGAGTTATGACTCTAAGGTAGTGTTATAGAACGCATAGTACAACGTTGGCTTGGGAAATTTCATCATGGCATATTCGACGTTGAGGATGCGGAAACTCGCTCCTTCCATTGGCCACGATGAGTTGAAGGCTTCCAGTAAGCAAGTAGTACACCACTGTTGCGAAGCATCTACGAAAGTCGAAGAAGCTCCACAAATGAATGGACGCACGAATTGAATGGCAATCAAAGAAATTGTCGTCTTGAGGTGTCGTCGGTGCTTTTGCGGAACCAGAACGATCTATTTCTTGATAATATTATAATGGCCTGCAGAAATTGGATCTACTCCGAGAAAAAATGACGGTCGGCTCAGTGTTCGACCGAGATGCAGCTCCGCACCGCTTTTCAAATTCGAAATTGCGCCGACAACATCTGCGGATCGTTTGATACACTACAGCTTCTATAGTTTTGGTGGAACGATTACAGCGGAGGAATTATAGATAAAATAAACGTCTAGTAAATCGGGAACATGAAACAGAAATTTCAACGACTGTACCCCCCCCCCCCCACAATGGTCCACTGAGAGATACCGATCGTCAAGGATAGCGCAAGGCAGCACGTCGTACTACCGACACTTTGAAAGTTGAACAAGCTGGGCTACAAAACTCTGTCTGATCTGCCATACTTGCCACGCGTCTCTCCTACCGAATACTACTTCTTCAAACATGTCGACGACTTCCTGTGTGAGAAAAGCTTCAGAAATTAAGCCGAGGGCGAAACTCCTTTCAACGACTTCACCGCCTCCAGAAATCAAACATTCTGTGTAACCAATATATGCGCAAGCTTCTTTTTGTCCGGCTAAAATGTTGTTATGGCTTATATTTAGTCTAATAAAACTTATTCTGACTGAGATATTCCACTTCGACAACACAGATTGGAATCATACATCAATTTCCAGCAAACCTTAATATTTAGCCTGCCTGATCGCATAGTAATCCTAACATAATCATTGAGATAAGTCTGAGCCTAACACATCCGCCCTATGAGCTCCTGGAAATTGAGCACACCACCATTCATTTTTCAACTGTTGATGCTTCATTATAGCTTGAATCAACTGGCGAACGCCTTCAGTATTCCACTGATTGTTTCACGTGAAACCTAGTCAGGCACATCTCCTCAAGCCTTGGACGAATCACGCGGTAGTCGTTGTCCGCCAAGTGTCTACTCGTTATCGTCTGACCTTCAATAAGCTTCTGAGTCTTCCAGCCGCCGCACCGCGTCGTCTCAACACTTTCTTGTTATGTGGATTACTTGCAAGGAATCTGATTGTCGTTACTGAATACTGATGACGTTGATTTGAAACAACAGAATTTGACAATTCGTTGACGACTGACGATGGTTACCGTGCCCGAGTTGTTCCACATAGTCCGAATTATGGAAACCTCACTAAATGACGCGTGGATAAGTTGTCAGTAAAGATAGTTGACATTGAGAGACATGTATAGGTCGACTTAGTGAGAAATATGCAAATCGACGCCGTGTACAGCAGTCTCTTCCATTTGTTTTACGACGACAGTGTTCGCACCATAAGGTATTCCGAATTGAGGTTGAGGTTTTCTTTACTGGACATAAAACTCTTAATGCTGAAAGAGAAGTCACCATAGTCACCATTGTGTGTAAACAATACATGAACCATCAGAGGACTACATGAATAAAAAAATAAAAGAGAGAAAGTATAGAAAACCACTCGCATTTTGTGCTAGTTGAGTTGACCAGCTTTCATGGTTTAAAGTGAAACTTTCTGAAGATAAATTTTAAGGCCTAATGAAACGAAGCAAAGCACTGCAATCACTCCTAAAAAGGAAAAGAAGAACGAAAACGTCTCTATCAAGTAGGAATCCAATACTAATGGACATGCGACCTAAAGCAAATAAAACCTTTTCTTTCAGATCGTCTAAGTGGAGGAGGAAGAACATAGGGTAGGGTCGAGAAAATCGAACACACCGAATCCTTCGTTTAGAAATCAAAGCAGAGAAAATATAAAATGAAGAAAACTAGCATGGCAAATAGTTAATTGCATTAAAAAAATATTTCTAGCTGAAGTTTTAAGGAATCAAGAAAAAACGACGACATCACAATATGGTACGATCATTGATAAGAAAGGAAAGAAGAATGAAAGGATTTCAAGGTAGGATTCTTAGACCAGTAGAATTGTGTCTTAGATAATATTGTACGTTCAATTTCAGTTGGCGGAAAATAAGAAAGAAGGACATACGGTAAGAATAAGAATTTACTTTTGGTTAGAAGTGAGTCCACTAACAGAAAAACCAATACGGGGCGCGTGCCGCAGTGGTCGGAGGCGTCCTGCAACACACGCGGAATCGATCCCCACGCCCATGACCCACCAAGCCTTCTATCCCTCCAGGGTCGGCAGCAAATTGGTACCAGACTTGTCTGGGAGCATAGCAGCACTGGCTCGATGTAGCGCTAGGACACCGCGAGTCATTGTAAAGGCCAGATATGCATTCAGTCACCTCCGACGATACCAAATGAAGTCGAATGCATGACGCATCCTTCAAGGATTGACCAACGTCGAGACCTTTATCCTTTATCCTTTTAACAGAAAAACCAAATACTGTCGAATAGTTTTGATACAATACGATGAGTTCCTTTTCAAATACAATTTTTATTAAAGATTTAAGGTCTCAAGAAAAGACAACATCACAGTACATTACCATTGAGAAAAAAGATAAGAGGGCTAGCAAATTTAGCAGGTAGTACTGTTAAACTAGTAAAAGGCTTCTTAAAGGAATTCTAAATGTTCTATTTCAGTTCGCTTGTTAGGAAAAAGAAGACACTAGGGTAAGATTTAGAAAATAAGTGGAAGTAAGCGCTTGGAAAATGAGAATTAAGAAGGTGGAACATCAGCCATTCTTCATCGTAGAATTGAAGCGGTTTAATTCATAGATTCTGACTAGATTCTATTCAGTGAAATTTTTAAGGGCTCAAGAGAAGACGCAGCGTTCCTTAAGTTCTGAAGAATTTTCGAGGTAGGATTCGAACGCTCATGGCAAATTGTCGTAAACACCTTTAGACTTTCATCAGAAAAAAAACAAAAGAAAAATATACGAAGGAAAGAATGACTTTCAAAAAGTTAGAGATGGAAGAGGAGCTAGTAAACAGCGAACGTCAAGCAGATCGTTTGATAGCAAATCAAGGCATTTGGCGAAATTTATCTTCGTTTTTAAATCTCAGTTAATCTTCAAAGGTGTTTTTTCTGTGAAGGATTAACGCCATAGAGGGTCAGATGGTCACTGTTATAGTGAATTGGTTTGTAATAGCGAGCACAATATACTGTAACAATTTTTGATTTTCATGATCTCTAAACGAAGCCAATTTTAATAAATCACTAATTTTTATAGTAGCTTTCTTAGTGAACGGTTTTCTAGGAAGGGAAAGAAAAAAGGGCAAGATATGGAGAGGAAATGTGATGCACAGAAAGGGATATTAAAAGATGGAGAAACGGCCGCTGCGACTGGAAGAAAAAACCTAAACGATATAAAGACGCCTGCCGAAAACGATAGAGAGAATTACGGAAAGTACATCAAGATAGATGATGTTGTTAAGAAGGACGTTGGAAGAAATGAGGATGTGCAGCAGCGGAACGAGAACAAACACAAAAAAGCCGACCAGATCATAGAAAGCGTTCGCTTTGAAACACCTTGACAGAAGTGTTTACGGCAAATTTTCATTGTTCGCGTTAGTTTGTGCTGTTTGAATGAATTCTATATGAGCACGAATATTCATATTGTCCAAGCAACTATCGATCGAATATTGATTTTTATCGAGTCAACATCTATATTTAAATAAATCGTGTAAATTCAAATTCGCCTTGAATATTTTCTGCAGCTTATCGTTTTTATGCGTCATCGTTTAAGCGGAATTGTGAATTATTTCAAAAATGTAGGTAGAAAACTTGCAAGAATGTGGCGTAATCACTAAATCGCTCTGCAATGGAGAACGAACGCGATATTACCCCTTCCGGAGGCTAACGCGGTCCCCGCCACACCATGAGGGTCCTTCGTTTCGCCTCTCTCTCAGCCAGCTCTATCGATCAGTGCCATCAGCAATTACCCGTCAACGGGATTGATATGGGAAGCCCAAATCGGTATTGAACCCAATTAAGCTGAGGACGTAGTTGAAAATCACAACGTTTCCTTACTGCCTTTTGCGGGTCCTTCGTTTTGCCTGTCTGTCAGCGACTTCTATCGATCAGTGCCACCGGCAATCACCTGTCAGCGGGATTGGTCTTGGGAGCACACATCGGCAACGAATCCAGTAAAGCTGAGGCTGTAGTGAAATCGCAACGTTAACTTTTTAATTGCTGCCTACTACAATTTTTTTTTGCGGCATTTTTGCGGCAGGGTATTGCGTGTGCATGTCGTTCCACACCGTACACACCTGCGGTCTGGAGTTTTGCAGTCATCTCAGCATCTTTGCAGTATTTTCAGTGCCAGTGTTTTAAATTTTATTTATTACCTAATCTTTTTTCTTATCAGAGTATTAGGTTAAATGCTACCACATGGACAGTGAGATATGAGCAAAATACGGAATCATAGTTGGGCGTCGCACCGGCGATTACCCTTACGGCGATTACCCTTACGAGGCTACCTACATGCTCCACCACATCAACTGGACACTTGTATTGACTTTCTCTCTCCAATGCTATGGATATTACTCGTTGTAGTAGAGTAGAAGTGATACGAGAAGTGATAAAAAGTCTATATTGTTCGTATTTACCTCGTCAAAGAACTTCTACTTCACGAAGTGGTGCGGACAGCCAGGTAACAAAAACACTGGTTCACTAGCTCACCTTACCGTTCACACGCAAAAAGCTGTGATTGTTGAAGTTGTGGTTTGTGAAAAAAGTCCTTCGAACAGGCCCTTTACGTGCAGGGGATGAAAGCTGAAAAATTCCTCGGTGGAGGACAGATGAAAAAAGCGGCTCTGAAGAAGGCGATTCTGCCGAAACGTCAGCTACGATTGTGTTGTATGTGTGTTATTGTATGGAAGTAAACGTATGCTATTTAACAACCTCGCGATTGCTAAGAGAGAAAACGACGAATTCATAATTCAATGCCGACTAACTTTTTTCTTCATATTTAGCAAATTCGTGAAAAGTTTTATATCCAATGATGTTTCTGTATTGCGGAATGTGAAAATGATGTGGAAACGTTGCCTATATTACAGCATGGGATTCGTTTCTAATAAGGAGTCCGAAGAAAAGATATGAGAAGAGCGAAAGCCAGAAATGACAGCCATAAATAAAGTGAATCTTCCGATGCTAAGGGAAAATGGATGAAAAGAACAAGAAAGTGAAAGAAAAGGTGCAGGAAAATGTAGTAAATTCGCCAGATGAGTGCCCGAAGTAGGAAATTATTATTCACCCGGAAAAATCAGAAAGATTTATTCCGTTTATACCGTGAGTGTTTACTATTGTTAGAATAATCACCTAGTGCTTCTGTGAACCTTGCGTCAGTTACTTGCATCATACTTGAATACTTGTACTTATCTCGTCACCTGTTCTCGAGAAAACGTCGAGTGAATCGAGCCAGAGGCAATGAAGTCCCCACTTGTCTCTGTCGAGTACATGGATCGTTGTCTGGAGAATCAGAAACAGGTTCATTCACTATGAACTTCGTTTTCGTGAGAAAAGTGAAGGCGGCGTAATTCCCAACCGCAGACTTTTGCGTCCATGTTGTTTCATTCCAATTTTTGCCTAGATTTTTCGAGGGATATCTTTAGGAAATAGTGAAGCTTTGGCAATGAAATTCTCACATCAGCGTCCTGATTGTGCAGAACCGTAATAGCCGCGTTGGCTTAAACTCCTTTCTTGAGTGAATGAAAAGAAGATAATGTGACCTCTTGTATTCTCATTGTCTTCCGAGGAGTCTCAATTCTGCGTATATGTGAGCTATCGTGCTAAATCCGTTCTAAAATCTTACATAGGCCACATGGTTGTCTGTTGTCAAGCGTTCTATTAATTCTGTTTAGCACGACTCTAGTGAACAGTTTACAGACGACAGAAAGCAATCAGGCTGGGTGATAATGGCTGATATTCTCCACTACCTTTCTAGAACACGAAGACGAGTTGATGACTCCTTTCGGCTCTCAACCTCATTTTGGTCCATTGGCTTGATCATTTCTGGAGACAAAAGTGTCTCTTGCTGGCATTCGGACTATTCTCTTTTCTGTTGCTAATGTGAAGATCTTGAATAGGCCAGTCGTATAATTCATTGATGCTGTATAAAGGCATCCTCCCAAAAGCCGTCCAACAATTTGAACTTGTCCTATTTTGTGGTATTTCTGGGCCTGCGGTTTCTTAATTTTTTTCACTTCCTTTTTTTATGTGGAAAAACATGATTAGCCGTCGTGCAAAATTTTGACACAACAGCGACATCGGATAGGCGAAACTTGCGGTTTGGCATGACGTGAAGTGCTCTTTATGGTACATTTCACTCGAGGGTCCTCACGGTCAATTTTGAGAGGAGAGCTCGTGGAATTGCAGGCTAACATTGATGATATTGGTCGTGATGAGAAAGTCAGGTAGCCTACACCTCCAATCATCCCACGCTAACCCATCGACCCTGATTTCAAGTCTTTCGAGCAATCTCTTAGGTCCAATTCTGGCTTTGTTATCGCCGATATCGTTAATGATGACCATAAAGAAGATATCGCCTCCTCTGTAGAACTGCTAATCCATGTAGTATACTGCGCCCTTGTTTTCGTCATAGCTTAATGAGGCTGTGTAGGCGACGAGGGTTGTCAGGGCCGGTACTGATCTACGTGCACACTGAGTGAGACAAAGGCAAATCAAGAGCCTTATTGGCGTAGTGGGTAACACGCGAGCTCCCGGAAAGGGTAATCATGAGTTCGAATCTGAGCCAGGGTCCGTCTCAACATCATAGTGTTTGATCCACATCTCTTCAGCTTTAGGCGCCAGATTCGGGTTCTCACTATGGGTAAGATCACACCTTAGTCCTTTCATATATATGCAGTTCTGAATGGCGGTGAAATTTTGCTAGACTTTCCTTACTCATACTTCATAATGTTATCAAATTGCGTGCTGTGTTTGGATGTTAGTGGTCACATGAGCTTAACAGTCTCTCCCAAAGAAGAAATTGAAGCGGTTAGGAGTTCTTGGGTGTCAGGCCGCGAAGTATATCAGAACGATTCATCCCCCCAACAGCGCTTCTCAAACTGAGAATGAGCCCGGATTTTGCACCAGGATGCCCAGTTAGGAGTATATCAATAACAGGATTCACCACCATCGTGGTAACAAATTAGTCGCCTGGTGGCAAATCTCCCTCTGATCCACAAGGGCAGCGACTGCATGTGGTGGTGACGATCTGAGGCAAACATTGGCCAAACTGATGTCGGGACTCCAGTGAACCACAATAGCCAAACAAGCAAACTCCGAAAATGTGGAAATCATGCTGGAGCCCGTAGAAGCAGCGGACATGGGTCATCCAAGTATTCAAGTAAGCAAGTCCGCTAGTATGTGAATATACCATATTTTGCTAGGGAAGTGAGCAATGACATAGATGCGGAGTACTGGTAGTTGAATGAGAGCTTTCAGCACATAAAAAATAAGCTCAGGACCGTCCGTGCTCTTTCCATTCCTCAGTTTTCCTCGCCTATAACATGCTTATCAAAAATACGGGCGGATATGAACATTATAGACAGATGACATTGAACATGCCTATATATGAGCAAGGTAAAACTAAATTCAATTTCCACTGAACGATCCACCAAGACGGAGACGCTAACAATATCGCATACCACGTACATAAGACAGGCAATCTGCCTCTCCGTTTTAAGTCGATTATTGAAAGCCATCTGTCGTCGATGGTTGGTTGGTTGACGACAGATGGTTTTCAATAATCGACAGATGGACGAAAAGAACAGTAGAGTGGACTCCAAGGGAATGCAAACGTCCCCTTGGGCGACCGCCTACACGTTGCGCGGACGTGTTCGTAAACAAAGTTAATCAGCTGTACCCGCAGCTACAGTTGTTTTACAGATCACGGTATGAGACTCGCAAGCGATACCATGCTCGAACAAGACTACCACCATGGGCTACGACTGCGAGAGAAAGGAACGAATGGCATATGTGCTGGCGTCCGCACAAGTCGTGAAGTCGGACCGTCCAAGTATCCAAATAAGTAAGCATTGAAAACCAGAGGTTTATCACGACGTTACGCAGATGGAGCTGACACGGCTTGGCATCGCCCAGTTGGGTTAACGGTGCAAGATGCTCATGAATAATGTTCTTTAAATTTTTCCCACAGACCAGAAAGTTGATTAATTAGCTAATGCTGAAGGGTAGGACTTTACGACTTTTGCAACTGCTTAGATAATTTTAAATTTTTTTGTGAAATCTACTGCAAAACAAATGACAAAGGCTATGAAGTGTATCCAATTCACATGTTCTGCCTGTCATTTCCGTGTAATGGAGCCCACTGTAATGTACGCTGACAATGTTCCCATTAGTCAGTGCTAGTGTAAAAATTTGTAGACCCCACAGTAGAGGATGGCCTTAAGAGGGTGAGGAAATCTGTGCTTGGTGTAGCAGTTGAGCATGCAGAATACCTATACGCCACTTTTTTTTTAAAGATTTGTTGTTTTTATAGCCCAATGTAAGTTGATATTCATTCATAGGTGCAGGAAGGTACGAGGAAGATCACATGAATTAGTATCAAGTCATTTTCGCTAACATGTTTTGTATGCACCAAACGACACCCTAGAAAATATTCTTAATAGTGTGCAAAAACTATTTTTCGTATGGGTTTGTCTGTCATGCCACAACAACTGTTGGCCTGAGGACTACATGAAGCGAAAACATGACAGATCAGGAGTGTACTGTGGTGCCCCGACCTCGTCTTGTTCAAGTCTCGTTCAAGTCGTTTGCCGATTAACACATAACGCTCCAGATGAATTGAATACAGCCCACTCGATGTGGAAATAGTTACTACCCTCACTAGTGAGAATGAAGGCTACCAGAAGATACATTTCTTTATGTACAAGATACGAGTTGTCATAGTCTCATATTTAAAGCTAAAAGTATATTGCATCAAAATATGCTATAAAATCAAGAAGATCGATATGAAGAAAAGTCTTTCCAACAAAACTATGCTGTTGACAACTCCTCAAATACTCTAACGATCAAGTAATTGTGATCATCTGTCGAAAAAAAAAACATCGGCTGCTATGTGTTAGTCGCCCTTTTCATCAGTAGACCAGCGCTAAAACGTTCGTCCCAGTGTGGGTATGACTCGTACGAGCGTGGGTGCAAATCGGCCGACATGAGTTGATTACAATTCAAGACGCAGACGGTGGCAAATTAAGGGTCGATTAGATACTTCGAACTCCAATTGCAAATCACAAGCGTTTCTAAATGATCCTCTAGTGCTTTCTTATGATTTTCTCCATTTTTATAAACAATGTTTTTTAATACGCACTTTCTTTTTTGACTTTACAATTATCCATCCTTCTAATTTATTTTCTATCCTGATTGGAACATCGAAATGTATGGAAGCGTTTTGAACAGAATACTTACTTGCTTACTTGGATACTTGGACGGTCCGTCTTCACGAGTTGTGCAGACCCCAGCACAGATGCCTTTCGTTCCTTTCTCTTGCAGTCGTAGCCCATGGTGGTGGTCTTGTTCCTTGTTGGCAGAGTAGAAAATGGAAAGAGAAATATACAATGACTCCATATTTCTAAAAGTTTCGCTTCCAAGAAATCCGTTTCACATCTCAATTTTGATTTGAAGTTTGAGGTTTGATGAAAAGAATGATCGAAAAGGAAACGTGGGTCTTATTGTCTGGACCACAACTATTAGTTCAGTGTATTTGTGTCTTATATTTTTATATCATATTACTTATGTATTTTGTGTATTGTTTTCTTAAATTTTGAAAATAGAGTCTATTATTCTTCATGAAACGATCAAATCTATTACTTGTTATCAATTGAAGGAGCGCTAAAGCTAGAACTAAAGGTTCCGGCAAGCATTTCTCAAGTATTCTACGACTTCCATTAAAAAAAAACACAGTGCAGTACAACAGTAGGCGATGTTTCGGCAGTATCATCTTCTTTAGACTCTGGAAGGGCCGCCGCACGAAATATGTTTAGAAGAGGAGCAACACGCCAAAGCGAAACGCTTGACCAAAAGAAGGTCCCGTTTATGCTGCCCTTTATTAGCGATGACTTAAGCGTAGCTATAAATAAGGAATATAATCGTATAGGTGATAATCAGCTGTTCTAACCTTCCTCATTGGAGTTCATGTAAAAAGCGGCTCTGAAGAAGGCGATTCTGCCGAAACGTCAGCTACTTTTGTGTTGTATTGTATTGTATGTTTTTCTGTGGAAGTAAATGTATGCTGTCTAACAATCTCGCGATTGCTGAGAGAGAAAACGACGCATTCATATTCGAGTGGTGAGGCTAATAGAAAGTAGATCCTGGGAGCTGTTATTTTTTCGCAAATAATAGGCTAATTTTGAAGTTTCCATTAAAGATTAATGGGAAAGAAAATTTGCTTTTAACTTTTATTTACAGCCCATAAACGTTTAAAATTGTTATTTCGACTACACCTTCAGCCTAACTGAGTTCAATGACAATTTCTGCCTCCAGATACTGATGGCACCGTTGACGTAAAGAAACTGACTGAGAGAAAGGTATAGCAAGGGCATCAGATGGTGTGGTGGATAACACAAAAGCCTTCGACAAGGGAAATCGCGTGTCCGAAGCGCAACTGAGGTTCCGTGTTTTTCTCATGTATCAGTATTTTTACGGCTGTATTTCAAAAAATTTCCTTAGTTAGGTCCTTCGTTTGAATTACCTTAACTGACCTACAGCTTTCACACAAGAGCGATGATGCTGATTTCTCCATTCACAGTATGTCTTCCATTTGTCCCATTCGCGCCTTACGAATAGCCTTTCTAATTGTATAAATCTCTCACGTTTCAGCACTACGCTTATTGAACAAGCGCGTGTAGTGGAGTGATTAGAGGTGATTCGCAGTACACATGTGGTAAATAGTCCAATTCCGCGCACCGGACAAACCAGTCTTCCACTTGTTCGCAATCTGCAGGTTCTTAGCGGTGATAACTTTTTTGACCCGTCTTTACGTCTACTGTGCGGATCGCAGCACTTCTCACATTCAATTCGCTTCCTCGCATGCACCGTCCACGAAGACTTTCACTTTTAACGTTCTACATGTGGCTTCAGTTGCTGCTTGAAGATTTTCATTTAACCTTGAATGTGATAAAGATTGCTGATCGAATCACTTTTTCCTGTATTCCTGGGATAGCCAGGCTGAAGTGTTCCCAGTTAGAAGGCAGAGAGTGACTTCTTTCTCAGACATGTCCGGTACCAATTTCTCGACCTCGGGGGAATGAGAGGCTTGGTTGACCCGAAGAATCCAACTAGCACCGTACTCGTGATAACCGATATCACTATCACTGTGCTATCTCCCATTGTTTATTTCTAAACATATACTAAAATTGGAACAATACAGAGAAGATTAGCATGGCCTCTGGACAAGGATGACTCGCAAATTCGTGAAGCGGGGATGTTCAGGTGGCTAAAACGCTAAACACACAGAGGTGGGTAGGCGACTGCTTATCGTTCGCTGTGTAGGTTGACTACACATTCAGTCATCTCCGCGATGGTCCACGTAGTCGAATACATGGCCCATTCTTAAGTTATCGAACAACGTCGATCATTTTTCGTGCATTTTCCGTATGCCAACTAAGTTCGCTAGGATCCGTATGCATTAGAATAGGTTTTCAGCTAGAATTCCGCAAAAACTTTTGTAAGGTGGTTTAGGTTTATTTGTTATATCAGTGTACGAAACTCAGGATATCACTACTAATAAGAAAAGATAAGTAGAGCTTCTAAAGACATAGAAAGACAAGAAGAAAGAGCTACGGTCGGTTATAGTTAACACTGGGCTCACCTACCAAAATGTAGCACTCATCCGGAATGGATAGCGCTTCCCCATGTTATACTAAGCAGTTTCATATCGATATGCAGATCTTTAAAACTGAGACAATAGCACTGTTCTACACTACGGTTTTTGCTAGAGCGCGATCGTTCGTAATTTTAGTTCTTTCACTTCGAGTGCTAGAAAAAATATTTAATGAAAATTCGTGAAATGTCTGAGAATCAGCTTATGATTTGAAGAAATTTATTTGGAGATAAACGAGCACTTTCATCTCCACGGAAAGGTTCTAACGAACATCCCCAGGAAAGGACGCCTAAGTAAGCTCGACTTTTATTGCTGTTTCTCATCAGCAGCAAGTACTTATTAAGAACAACCCCCATAGTTCTCATTAAATTAATAATTGAAACAATTTTAAAAATACCGCTTCTCATTTAATGGAAACGTAGAACGGATAGACGTTATCGCCTGAAACGCAATAACGAGCATATGCATTGATTCCAATGCATAGTTTTTGAAATGCAAGCGTTTTAACTATTAGCGAACATATTCCAATACAGAATAAACTTAGCTAATTGAGAGTTAATACGTAGGTGCTTACAAGTAAAATGCAATTTTTTCATTTACTATAATTTCACACCAATTTTTCTGCACGAGCAATCCGTTTTTCCACGAGATTCGTACTTCCATTACCAGTTAATTCCTACCAATTTGCGAAGTATTTGTGGTCCGAATTGCATTAGAAAAATGAAAAAAGTGAAAAAAATGAAAATTAAAATGCTTATAGGAAAACGTTCATCATCACGAATATGTTAAGGCCATGAATGAAATTCAACGTTTTGGGTTGTTTGGTTCATTGCATCAGCTGACTAAAAACTTTGTCCTTTCGTTCGGATAATTATATCACTTCTCAAGGGAAGGACTGAGAACCGTGGGCAAAAGCCAACAAGCCCTTTGGCTTATACAACTCGATACGATTGAAGCACGGATACCACAGACTTCTAACTAAACGGTCCACATTAGTTCTTATGTAGAGAAGCTTCAAAGTAGAAAAAATATTAAGTTTAAAGAGACTAAAATTCGGTGACAATTTAGCATGTGTCTCTGCGACATGCCCGAAACCATTTTCTTTTTTTTTTTAGCTTATAACTGAATGTTCCAAAGAAATCTCGAGCCAAATAAGGAAATATCAAGCATCGTTTCCATTCTTTCCTTCTACAAAAATCGCCTTTCCACATCACTTCATTTGATACTATACGACATCACCTGCAAAGTACCAATAAGCTACGCGTTTTAGGAAATTTGACTATTCTGAATTACGTGCTAATTCCTGAACTACTTGTTAGTCCTGAGATATCGTCTATAATAAATTTACTGAAAGTTTTACGGGCGCTCCAGCAATCCTCAGAGTCCTTTTTAAGTGGATCTACTAGCAAAAATATAGGATCTTGTAAGAGTTTTTGAATTTCACTAATGCAGGATTTTTTTACGATCCATCTTGAACGTCTACTCTACGGATTACAGCACTTCTCACGTTCAATTCATTTCCTCGCATCCATCATCCACGAAGACTTTCCAACTCTTTACATATGGTTTCGCCTGACGTCTGAGGATATTCCTATCACTGTAGTATCAATTTCCTGATCTCAGCGTGATGAGGGTCTTGAGGAGCTCGGAGTAGGGTAGAATCAGAACCGCGTTCATGATGACCGGCACCACTACCACTGTGCTAGCTGCTACCTCATAGCTTTACTTTTCGCAGTGCTAACAACTTTTGAGTTCTTCGGAGAAGCTTTGGTGATTGTTCGAAGTGCTTGGTGATTTTCAACGAGTTCGATTCTCTACTCCATTAAGGAACTGCACACCACCATGTACCTTCTGACCTAGTAGCTCAACCAAAAACCTGTTCCAATCTCATATACCGAATCGTCATGTCTTCTACTGAACCTAAAGTCTCAGCAATGATAGAAAAGCTACTAGTAATCAAAGTACATTTTAAAATTTCCAGAAATCTTTCTTTCTAAAAATACAGTGAAAAAGTGAAAGCTTACGTTAGACTGGTAGTGGAGGTGCTCTGAATCCACAATGGATAGATTACGAGCGTGACCTCAAGCAAAGCGGACCCATCAAGGATTCGAACTTTCAGGGATCGGCAAATTAGCAACAGACTTGTCCAGTAGGATAAAGACTCTACGACTTGATACATCGATCAGTCGCCACAACTCACTGTAGAAGCTAGATTTTCATTCAGCCACCTTTACGATGCTTGGTGAAGTCGAATACATTACCCATCCCCGGTAATCGATCAACTTTGTCCTTTTTTTTTACTGAAAATTCAGCACAACTGTGAACTTTACGTGCGTGAGAAAAGAGTTTTGTTTCTTAGACAGCTTTTTAAGAGACTAATTTTAGGCTTTCCTACTTTCATCGTCTTGTGAGTAGGTCAAGGACCTGGTATTGTACTGTTCTGATTGAGACCATTCTTCTCCTAATGTTTTGTAGCAAATCTTTGATGAAGCATCGATCTTTCAATCTAACCCTAGGACATTTACAATAAAAGAATTAGTGTAATTTAGGAAAACTGTACAGTCAAAATGGCATCCACAGACAGTCCTTTCGAGTGCTGCAGTGTTGTGATGAAAAGCTTCGTTTGAATAGCATCGTTGTATGACTTGCATTTCCTACAGTGATATCGTCTCTTGAAACAGCGAACTGTCATCTAATTGCCATACTGTAGACAATGGTAGGACTAAGAGGTGACTTCTAGAGAAGAAATTTGGATGGCTAAAAAATTACTGCTATCAGACGATGCAATATCATTCAAGCTGCTTTGATGAGAACAACATAGGCAAGGAGCAAGTTCTCTTGGCCATACAGCTCACTCCTGAAGGCGTAACTTTGGCGGGACGTACCTTCCACACGTCTCGCAAACACCTACAACGTAACTCTATAGGTTACTTCGTATTCTTGTTGAGCAAACGCGAGGTGTTATTATTATTCTTTATTCACAAATAAG
Source organism: Angiostrongylus cantonensis (assembly GCA_009735665.1). Classification (NCBI taxonomy): domain Eukaryota; kingdom Metazoa; phylum Nematoda; class Chromadorea; order Rhabditida; family Metastrongylidae; genus Angiostrongylus; species Angiostrongylus cantonensis. Next base: position 1,767,438 of record MQTX01000040.1, read on the forward strand.
CTGACGTTTCGGCGGACTTCGCCTTCTTCAGAGCCTGGAAAGGTCAAGTTGACAGCAATCTACTCGGTCAAACGCCTCCATAACCAAACAAAGAAAACGCTAAACCAAGATTTCAACCACAATGAACACAACTTTGCGCACCCACCGCTTTCTATGAGGCTTCCACTGAGTATGTCTAGTGGAGACAACAAGAATACGAAGAATTACCTGGTCAATGCCGAGGTTAATAGAAAGTCGGTCGTGGAAGTTACTTCTATAGGTTACTTTCAAGGTAAGATCCCACTGAGAGTCCCTAAGCGCTCAACTGCTCTATGCTGCTCTGTAAAGTTTTGTTGCTTCGCTTGAAAGAACAAAACACAGGACTCTTTGGGGGAAACTAAGACTGGATGTCAAAACCGAGCCCACTACCAAAACAACAAATGCTATTTATTTCTATGATCCATCATCACATCTACTATTAGGATTCGTGCACTTCTTGAATTCTATTTGCTCTCTTACAGCCGGCATCAACGAAGGTCTTCGAACATTTCGCGTGATACTTTGGGTGCTGCTTGGAAGATTTCGTCTTTTTTTATGAATATCGTAGAATGCTATTTATGTCGAATCACTTTGCAGTCATGAAGATAGCTGAGCAAAGCTCCACGTGAACTGGTGAAAATCGTTGGGAGGGGGTCGAATCGGCACCTTCTTTGACTGCACCATTAACCACTCCACAACTGAAATAAACTGTTAATTTAGGGACTGTCTAGAACGAAAAGCGACTGAAACAACATACCGGCTGGCTTTGGTAGACAGTGCTCTTTCTTGTAAAATAATGATCGACCAGTACAACTGCCGTTTACGCCGTCAACTTATTTCAAGCACTCAACAGCTTTAGCGACAAGTAATTCGAGAACTGTAAAGGCGAGCTCACCAACTTCAAGTCTCACACCTTCTTCTTCGAGAGAAAGGACCCACAACTATCAAAAATGGCCCGCTATTCTTTGCGTTGATTGCGAATAAACTTGTGCTCTGAACAAGTGAGGAGCTCTATACTATCTACGAGAGGTGTTGCCTTCGCAGAAGCCAAACCAAGCTACTGTACTGCTTATTCTTCTACTATTATTACTGGATTAATGTATGGATTCAGAAAATGTAGCTAATCGATTAGCTTTTCTGAAATTCATGTATGTTTTTCAACAGGATCGGCGGTACCGAAACTAGGAAAAAGCCCTCAGAAGACAACAAAGAGTTAAAAAGGATAAAGCTCTCGCCGTTGATCAATCCCTGAGGGATGCGCCATGCATTCGACTTCATTAAGTCTCGTTGGAGGTAATTGAATGCATATCTGGCCTTTACAGTGATTCGCGGTGGCCTGCCGATCTATCGAGCCATGCTGCTATCCTCCCAGACAAGTCTGGTACCAATTTGCTGACTCCGGAGGGATGGAAGGCTTGGTGGGCCCTAGACGCAGGAATCGAATCCACGTGCGTGTCGCAGTGGCGCCTCCAACCACTGCGCCACACGCGCCCCTAACAAAGAGTTAACTTTCGATCTATATTTGCCCTGCTAAACTTTCTTTCCGTTTCCATTTCGTTTACTTACACTAAATTTGACTAGATATTTAATTTACTTTAGCCTTGCGAATAAGCAAAGCGAAAAGCTTAACTCATAACAACTGTGCGGCATTCAGCGACTGTGCCTCTTGTGACGCTGCCTAGTTTTCAACCGTCATGGTTTACCTTTACCTGGTTTTTTGACAACAAAAAACAATTTTCTAATAACTAGAGATCTTAAAGGTTGTGAACATAGCGGAATAGTAGAAGAGTCTATTATTCTGTGGATCCTAATGGTTTATTTCCTACTAGTTATTGTGTGCTACCCTTGTTCGTTCTGCAGACATCGTTTTCAGCATTTGGGTTTGGCAGCTAATGTTAAGTCTTTTTCGGTACTTTCTATTCCCGAACAGCACCTACAATAACCGCAATGTATCCAACCGTTTGAATTAAGTTGAGGTTACAATGATGGTGAGACATTTGCAAATTCTGGAGCCAAGAGCGATTATTCCTTCCGAAGCCTGATGTACTACCCCAGTGCACCACCGACACTCTTGCTTTACCTTGCACTCGGTCAGTTTCTTTAGCCTAACGGTGCTCTCGGGCTGCCAGGAAGTAAAATAATATGCAGTAGATAAGAACTTAAACATTGCAATTTTGACTGTAGCATCAGTTCAACTAGGTTCAATGCCAATTTGTACTCCTCAGATCATTCCCGTCGACGAGTGATTTTTGATGGCATTATTAGGGCAAGAAAATGATTGAGCAAAAGTTGAAAGAGCAGCCTCGACAGTGCAGTGGATAGCACGTGAACCGTTGGAAAGGGTAATGGCGAGGTTTGAAGGTGGCCTGAGAAGTCCGTCTTCTGCAAATATCTCAGTGTCGATTGGCTTATTTTTCACATAATATCCTGCCATGGAAAAAACGTAGGCAGGGACTCAACTGAGAAAGAACATTATACCTTCAAATCATCAACCAGCACCACCACCTGTGAGCGTACATATCCAAATCGCGCGTTATATGTTAAGCAAGCGAATGTCGAGCAATAATAAGGGTTTGTACAATTTCGAGCCAAAATCAATTAATCTTGTCAACAAGGAAGAATATTGAAACTATCACTTAGGAAGATTGGAGAGTTTGTTAAAGCTTTATTTCAGTCAGTAGCTAGGCCATAACAGAACCGGCGCTACAACGACGAATTTGAAAAATCAATCAATCAAGGAAGCCCATGATAGTCAAGGAGTCCCTACTCAGTACATAAAGATTCTTCATGAGCTGTACAAAAATTTCACAACCAAGATTTCACCATTCTACAACGATATTAACGTTGACGTCAAGAAAGGAGTTAGGCAGGGCGATACAATCTCGCCAAAATTATTTACTGCCACCCTCCAGAACGTCATGCGAACATTGGGATGGGATAATATGGAAGTGAAAATCGATGGTCGGCAGATACATCACCTTCGCTTTGCTGATAATATCGTCTTTATAACACCAGACTATTTACGCGTGTGGCGCAGTGGTTGGAGGTGCCATTGCGGTACGCACGTGGAATCGATTCCTGCGCCCATGGCCCACCAAGCTTTCCATCCCTCCGGGGTCGGCAAATTGGTACCAGACTTATCTGGGAGGATAGCAGCACTGACTCGATACATCGGCCGGCCACCGCGAGTCATTGTAAAGGCCAAATATGCATTCAATCACCTCCAACGATGCTTAATGAAGTCGAATGCATGGCGCATCCCTCAGGGATTGATCAACGCCGAGAGCTTTATCCTTTTATAATACCAGACAATAGCTAAGCGAATGGAATACTTGCGGAGTTTAATAAAGCGTGTGGAAAGATTGGTCTTCGACTCTAGATCTAAAGAAAACGATGTTCATGAAGAATGGATTGGTTTCGTTTGCCTCATTCACGCTCAACGGAACGAACATCTCCGAATGCTCCAGTTATGTCTCTCTAGGTCGGGAAATCAACGTGATGAACGACTTAGCTCCAGAGCTGAGCAGAAGGAAACGAGCGGCTTGGGAAGCTTTCGAGCATCGAGGATGCAGTGAAGAAAACAAAGAACACCCGATTCCGTGCCTACTGCGTCAGAAACCTAGTCTTAAGCAGGATGGAAGATCACTCAGCGTTATCGAACGCGCAGTCGAAAGGACGATGCTAGGAGTATCCCGTTTCACACAAGTAAGGGATGGGATCCGAAGCTCCGATCTACGTCAACGATCGAAAATCAAAGATGCCGTTATAAACGCCAAACAATCGAAGATGAGGTGGGCCGGACACGTAATGCGTATGATTGACAACCGATGGACAAGGGCCGTTAATGACTGAATTCCTCGGGATGTCAAACGTACTGCAGGAAGACCACCGACCCGATGGTCAGAGTTCTTCACGAAAAGCCTAAAAGAAAGATATGATGCTCGACGAGTCCATAAAGCGAGCAGAACCCACTGAGCTACTCTTGCACGCGACAGGGAAAGATGGAAGATTTTCTGGCGCCCGCTCGAATCATTCGACGATCAATGGACTACAGGTGACATTTCCTCCTAGGATGTTTCCTAATCACTTCCATCTCACTCTTTTTCAGTCGAATGCATGGCGCATCCCTCAGGGATTGATCAACGCCGAGAGCTTTATCCTTTTATAATACCAGACAATAGCTAAGCGAATGGAATACTTGCGGAGTTTAATAAAGCGTGTGGAAAGATTGGTCTTCGACTCTAGATCTAAAGAAAACGATGTTCATGAAGAATGGATTGGTTTCGTTTGCCTCATTCACGCTCAACGGAACGAACATCTCCGAATGCTCCAGTTATGTCTCTCTAGGTCGGGAAATCAACGTGATGAACGACTTAGCTCCAGAGCTGAGCAGAAGGAAACGAGCGGCTTGGGAAGCTTTCGAGCATCGAGGATGCAGTGAAGAAAACAAAGAACACCCGATTCCGTGCCTACTGCGTCAGAAACCTAGTCTTAAGCAGGATGGAAGATCACTCAGCGTTATCGAACGCGCAGTCGAAAGGACGATGCTAGGAGTATCCCGTTTCACACAAGTAAGGGATGGGATCCGAAGCTCCGATCTACGTCAACGATCGAAAATCAAAGATGCCATTATAAACGCCAAACAATCGAAGATGAGGTGGGCCGGACACGTAATGCGTATGATTGACAACCGATGGACAAGGGCCGTTAATGACTGAATTCCTCGGGATGTCAAACGTACTGCAGGAAGACCACCGACCCGATGGTCAGAGTTCTTCACGAAAAGCCTAGAAGAAAGATATGATGCTCGACGAGTCCATAAAGCGAGCAGAACCCACTGAGCTACTCTTGCACGCGACAGGGAAAGATGGAAGATTTTCTGGCGCCCGCTCGAATCATTCGACGATCAATGGACTACAGGTGACATTTCCTCCTAGGATGTTTCCTAATCACTTCCATCTCACTCTTTTTCAATTCTCTTTAGAACACCTTGGCACTATGTTGCACTGGTGTCTTTCTTCGTTTCATAACCCGTTTAAGCCGTTTTGGCTTGTGTCGGCGAGTTTTTCGATAACTAGGACTTAATAACACATGGAACAGAGTTCCCTCTACCGCTTAGTGATACATTAGTTCCGAAACTCTCAAACCTCTAATTTTAGTTATTTTTGTTTAAGTTTATCAAAACACTAGTTGAGGAGAATTCAAAAATTTCAACACGATCGAACTACCACTTATTTCATTGCTTCACTACTGAACGCACATACCTCAGAAACAAACGGAAGAAGGTGAATAGCTCGAAAGGGTTTTTTTTCTCTCTCATCGAGATTAGCCTCTATGCCTTCATTACATCGTGAAGTCTCCTGTGTTATTCCTACATTGTTTTTCATACTACTGTCATGCATCCTTTAACTAAACAGTTGTGATTCTATTATTTCGATCTGGACAAGACTTAATACTTCGAAACCGACTTTCCTTGAACCTCGGTGTGCTTAATCAATATGCATTCTTTCTTTGATGAGCTTATAGAAGGTTGGTAATAATATTTATTATCGGCTAAGGTTTCGACGTTACAAGACTGTTATTCTTCATTTATTGTTTATTTCTGGACAAGACTGTTATTCTCACTGAATAATGAGCTGTTATAAAGATATGATGCACAATAAGGTTCTCTATCTAATGACACACTGTTCTCAACTCTTTTCGGCCACTTTCGATCCACATATGCTTCAAAAAAATGCAGCATGGAGTTTTCGGGATCCCTGAGAGGGATGCATCATGCGTTCGACGTCATTCGAGAATCGTAGAGGTGACGGAATGCACATCTTTCTTCTATAATGTTCCACCGTAGCCTACCGATTTATCCAGTCGGTGCTGCCTTCCTGCCAGACAAGTCGGATAACTATTTAGGTACCCCGAAATGATGGAAACCTTGGTGGGCATAGGGCGTAAGATTGAGCAAACGACTAGAATTTTGTGCAGTGCACCTCTAACCACTGCACTACACACTCTATTACATGGTCAATACTGTCTTTGACAGATTAACAAACTCATGCAATATTTTTTACTTCTTAAATTACTGTAACCAACTTAGTGCACCTTTCAAGATAGAACTGTTTGATCTGATTTTTAGTGAACCAAAGACAGCCGGTGGTGATAAGAAAACAAAAGACATCAGCGCACCAAAGAAAGAAAGCAAGAAATGAAAAATAGGATGCGATCTTAAAGAAACTTATTTCTGGATACCAATAAGACTTTCTCAAGTTTATCCAGCTGAATTTTCCACTGGTTTAAGGGTCTCGTTAATAAAATTGTGAACATATGGCGTAAGACATGTTAATTAGGATTTATCAACAGATCCATATATAATCTCCTTTCGATACAAATCACTTGTGCCCCGCTACGCCCTCCTTGATCGTCGAGCGGGAACCTACAATGTATCCTTTTCTCCTTGTCGTGTATCAGAGTTTCCCAGTGGGTACTGCTCGCTCTCGAAACTCGTTGAGCACCATATCCTTCTTCTATCACAAAAAAAATCGTGGCCATTCGAACCATCTGATCGGTGGTCCACGGCAGTGCTTCTCTGCACATTCTTTCACATTTCCTACCAAAAGCAAAAAAGGAGACAGGTGGACACAATTTTCAAAAGTAGTATTTTTTATTTTTGTTGACAGTTGGGATCACCTGTATCACCTGTATCACCTGTAGTCCCGTTGATCGTCGAGTGACTCGAGCGGGCGCCAATAAATCCTCCATTTTTCCCTGTCGCGAGAGTAGCCCAGTGAATTCTCCTCGCTTTAGGGACTCGTCGAGCATCATATCTTTCTTCTAGGCTTTTCGTGAAGAACTCTGACCACGCGATTTCAGGTCACGATTTATTCACGATTTATCCGGTCAGAGTCAGAGTTCAGACAGTTGGGATAAAGTGTATTATTAGAATGCCGTTGGAACTTGAGCACATTTTCACTCTGACGACTTCGACATTTTACGTTTACAAATCCTATTCAGTGCGGAAATAAAGTTAACCGCTGATATACCACCAATCTAATCATTTTCGGAAACCATGACAACAATTAAATGCTATGTAGTTAAAATTTCATTGAAATCTTTGGCGTTTTAAAGTGAATTTCCTACAGTCTTCACTAATTGTAGAAATAATAGACTTTGAAAAATGGGTTGGTGAATACTTCACAAGTCGGCCAAAAGTGTTTCTGTGGCAAAGTGCTGCATTGAATCTAGAAAAGCCCAGACACAGAGGCGGTTTCGTCGTGGTTTTCCAACCGAACGTCATCTACGGAGGAGATCCATGCAAGCCTGCTGGGGTTCAGCAGTAAGTTTTTTCGCACCAAAGAATCTTGTCAAAAGTTTATTCGCTACGACTCTCGCTTATTCGCTTATTCGACTCTGTAAAGATAAGAAAAAGAAAAAGTGTTTGTCCCTAATAGTCTAGTTCGGAGTTATGCAGGTGTCCCGGGTAAAGATTTCGTCAAGCATGTCTTAAAAGATTCTTTGAAGTTTTTATCAACCTATAAGGTGAGGTTAAGGTAGTACATTTATCTACTTAGGTAGCTTGGTACGTACTTAAACGAGATGTCTTCACGTGTAAGTGCAGTTCCCTGCACTTCCACCCTTCGTATCATTGTCTCGGCGTCATCATCCACAGTGAAGGCAGGGTTCAGATGCGGATTCTTCTGTTATTTTAGAACCTATCTTCTTATTCCCTAACCCGTAAGCTAAATGCTAGTCTGTGACTGCAGCGATTTCTGAGATTATGTAAGGAATTCTTCGGCAACATCTTAGAATTTGAGAAGTAATAGCTGGTATTTACCTCGTTTTATTCTAATGCTTACCTTGAGTGTTTACTTCCTTGGGACCTTGCAGCTTGCAACCCAACTTTTCCTCTGATTTCAATCCAGTTTTACAAGCTTGTATTATTTTTTGTTTATCACTGCTAGGAGATTGAAAAATGTGTGGACTTCCTTATCAGAAAACCACAGAAAAAGTAAATTTAGTTCAAACATAGCTTTCGAAAATGTGAGTCTCTCGAGCGATTTTATTTCCACTTGGAGGCATATCGTGTCTTTCGGAGAAATTCTCACAAACGTTCTGTGTAATTAGTCAGGCTGGCAAGAATCTTTTAGACACCTATTGAATGAGCTGCGATTTCCTAGTTGACCCTCAGAAATCAGTTTTCCATAAATACTTGCACGTTAACAACCCCTGATTTAGTCAACGTGCTATAGCGATGCTGACAAGAATAACAGAACACACATTTTCCTGTATCAAGCTTTAACTGAAAATGAAGATCATGTGATACTTTCTTCTGTGTTCATAGATCTTTTGTTGCGCTATGAAAATGCTAACGGTCGACTTTAAGGCGGATTGCAGAGCGTTTATTGACTATGTGCTGGTGTCTGGATGGTCGTCAAGGAAATCATTCGTGGTGGTATCCCAAGCTTGTGACGGCGTGGCGACGACGACGATTGGCTACGAATCGCGATTGTGGCTGCCTGCCCTAGTCGCCGACTTGACTAACCAAGCATTCCCCCCGAAGTGCTACGTTCTGCCGCCTAGACCTTTAATTCTGTAGAGACTATTTCTGTCATTCTCAAAAAAAAAGACGTCTTTAAGAATCAAAACTTATTCATGGTACAAGTGTTCGGAAATCTCATGACTTTTTACATTTTTGGAGAAGTCCATGCGTTTTAGGTTTTATTCATGCAAGATTTCTCAGAATGCAGGCTCAGACGCAAAATTTTGTAAATATGACATGTCTTACTTGGCAATTAATGAGTTCATCTTGTCTTCTACTAGATTCTCACCTTCCACTAAGTCTTTGAAAAATCCTTTGATGTCTTACAATACACAAAGGTGTATTTCCAACTGGCTAACCAAACAAGTGCAGCTGTTCAGTTTATGTAAGACTCGTATTAATAGTAACTGCTCATTCCTTTATGTTGCTGGAAAATTGCTCGACATTTCCAGCTTATCTTATTGAAGTCCTCATTCGCTGCGAATTCCATAGATATAAAGCATGTTTGCTTTTGTTTGAAGTAGCATCTTTGCCATTTTCTGAAACTGGCAATAGAAGACATATAAGAGTGTGATGAAGGGCGCGTGTGGCGCAGTGGTTGGAGGCGCCACTGCGACACGCACGTGGAATCGATCCCCGCTCCCATGGCCCGCCAATCCTTCCATCCCTCCGCGGTCTCCAAATTGGTACCATACTTGTCTAGGAGGATAGAAGCAATGGCTTGATACATCGGCAAACCACCGCGAGTCATTGTAAAGGCCAGATATGCATTCAATCACCTCCAACGATACTTAATGAAGTCGAATGCATGGCGCATCCCTCAAAGATTGATCAACGCCGAGAGCTTCATCCTTTATCCTTTTATAAGAGTGTGATCAAATTCTACCGTGTCGAAACATTTCTCCGTGTTTGTTCATCAATGGACGGCTACAAATTCACGGACAAGCAACACCAAAGTATTTACCTGTCGTAACTAACGTTTTTCTGATAGGCATTAGATCCCTTTCTCTGAGACGCGAGCGGAAATTCCAATGACGATGCTTACTGTCGTCGACATGAACTATGTGAACTAATTCTTCGTATTTTTATTGAGCAAGGGCGAAGTATTATTTTATTCTTCATTCACGAACAAGCTGACGTCCCGGCGGATTTCGCCTTCCTCAGAGTTTGGAAAGGTCAAGTTGACTGCAATTTACTCGGCCTAATCACCTCCATAACCAAACGGAGAAAACGCTAAACCAAGATTTCAATCACATTGAACACAGCTTTGCACATTCACTACTTTCTATAACACTTCCACTGAGTATGTCGTGTGGAGACTACCGCGCAGAATTCACATGGAAGCGTAATGCTACCATGGGTAAACAATACAATAAAATAACACCTCGTGTTTGCCTAACGAGAATGCGAAGAGTTACTTGATCAATGCCGAGGTTAATAGAAAGTCGGCCGTGGGATTTATATGAACCATGAAAAAGTAGCAGTGATTATTACAGTACTTTATTCTGTATGTGAGTGAAATTTTGAAATATGAGAGAGTCTGCAAACACAATGCTGTAATATGATGCCGTTTAATTGTTATTCACTTCTAGCACCTGTCCTCGATATTGGGTGAACTACGAAAGTACTTCCTATAAGAGCAAACCGACGCTGTTTACTTCGTAATATACCTTCGCTTTATGGTATTCGGAAACTTGGAAGGTTACATCTTTATATGTTGAGTAGCATAATGGTTAGAGATGCTCCGCACCACACATGTGAAAGCTGGTTCGTTTTCGCGTTCTGGATTAACCAAACCTTCCTCCTTTCGTGGCGGGCCGATCGGTATTAGAGCTGTCTGAGGAAATAAGAGCACTGGTTTCATTTATTGGTAGATCTTAAAAGACACTACATGCATTCAATCACCTTTATGATACTTACTGCACTCGGATACGTGGCGCATAGCTAAACGATTGAGAAATCCCGAACGCTTTGCTTTTACGCTTCGAGTCCTGTCAGTAATACAACGGTACCACTAATATAGGCAATTTAGGAAATACAGCGCATTTTCATAAAAAGGCAAAAGAGTACTGTAAAGTATGAATAATGAAGAGTGATGTGCATAAGCAATTGGGATCAATCATGTTTATGGAAAGCAACAAAGGGCGACCAGGAAAGAGCGACTGGTTCCACAAAGGAGTTGAGCAATCTTGTACACCGTCTGGAATAGGCACATATTATAAAGCTTTTCCCCAGCTCAGCAAAAACAGTGCTTTCCAATTCACATCGAAGATGAGGGCGCTTTTCTGATTTCTTCATTGTTTTGAGGATCCTGAGCAGTGTGAAGGTTGGAAGACTCCTTGTACTGTCATCGTTACCTGAATCCTGTGCCGATAACAAGTGCCCACTTCTAATATAGTAAAAAAAATTGGTGGGCTTTTTGTTTTGTAAATTGTGTATGTCTCTCTTCTCTTATTGTTTAGCTCTATAGATGACTCAACCTGACACTGCCCTTCAACTTCGATATTTTTCGCGCTAAAACCATTGTGTCTACGATCGGAGTCCATTTTGTGCACTTCTTTTTATCGCTACTGATACACTGACACTGTGATTTCTTTCTTAGCTACTGAAATACTACTGAGCTTATATGCTTCAGTATTTTTCGTGAGCTTGTCATTCGATAATAAAGTTTCATCTACTAGTTGTCGTGTGTATATGTGGTAGTGCTTAGTCAGGCGGGTGGAGAGAAGTCGCGTAGTCTTCTTGTTCTCAGATGGATTTAGAGTTGAGTGAAATGAATCAGCTGCATAGTGAGAAGTTGCCCTGAGTTTTCCTCCTGATATTTGAATCTGATAATTCGGAATATACAAAATTTCTAAGATTTAAGTAAGTCGAGTTTCCAGTACTTTGCGGGCTAGCAAAATTATTTGTACCCAGTCAAGAAATAGGGTTAAAAACAACTGAGAAAGGTGGGGAGCTCGTAGTTATTGTTTATCAATTAGATATCGATGTAACAGGCAAACACCTTTGAAGGTGCCTACACTTTTGGTGTATCATCGGAAAACGAATCTAGAAATCAGTGGTGAAAATTAAACAGAAAGAAGGTGAAAGTGAAAACTGATGGAAACTCGAAACCATCAGTTTCTACGAAATAAAATTGAATTTCCAATAAATCCTTTCATATAGACCTCATTACTTTCTTTTACTTTTTATTTTAAACGACCCATCTTCACATCCATCTTACGGATCCCAGCACTTCTTCACATTAGATTCGTTGCCTCGCATCCATCATCCACCAAGGTCTTCCAACTTTTACGTGTGGTTTCGGCTGCTGTTTGAGGATTTTCTTTTCATTCTGAATGTCGTAGAATGCTGGTCGAGTCGATTCTCGCTAAAGTCCTAAGATAGCAGAGATGGAGCGCTCCCAAATGGATTACATAGAGTGATTTTTCTTCCCAGATAAGTACAATGCCAATTTCCCGATCATAGAGAGATGAGGGGCGTGGTGAGCCCAGAGCGCAATCAAACCAACACTCTGCTCGTGGTGACCACCATCGCTACTACTTTGCTTCCCGCCCCTACACTTGCTTATTAAAACTCGTAAATTAGTATCAACTGATGAGCTTGTATCTACCGATCCTTTAACTTTCAAGTAACGTATGAGCATCTACGTATGATGCAATACTACGTGATTTGCTCTTACAGTAGGGATGCCATTGCATGAGTGCGAGTACGCCTTCCGATCTCTTGTGAAGTATGCGGAGACGAATACATTGGAGGAGCTAAACCAAATACTCCATTAAGTGAGCATAACATACGAAGACATGACGGGAAAGACTTTGATGTAGATGCTACTATCCTAGCACATGGGACGAAAACTTCAACGCGCAAAACGCATTCTGGATAAATTCAAAGAATCCAAAGATGAACCGCAAGGAGGAACGCATCGTAATTACGTATGATCCCACCCCATTCAGCCGTCTGATTTTTCGACTTAAATAAGGCGCATTGTTCACCCATGTAAGACTTTGTGCGGTTAGCGATCATCAGTAACTAGAATACTTATAAAGAACAGTGTTATACCACGTCAGGCCTGGGAAAAGCAGTCATGGTCTCCAAACCCAACAAATGCTGCAACTTTTCATCACAGCGTTTTCGTGGTTGAGTTTCACACCACACCATGCCATGGAAAAAACTAGGCAGCAAAAAATGGTAATGGTAGTGTTTGATTGATTAGACTGTGTAGTAGCTTGACCTTTCCAGGCTCTGAAGAAGGGAAACTGCCGAAATGCTGGCCAGTGCAAAAGGCCAGTGTAACCCTTATTAACAACCACTTATTTGCTGAAGAAGAAAGCAGTTGTTTACCCATCAATGCTAGGATCAATAAGAAATAGGTCCTGGAAATTACAACCACTGGTGCTTCTTTGTAAAGGGAATGTCTGGCAGACTTTACTAGATGCATGTAGAACGTACTTTTGATTGCATAGCATAGTGTCTTCGATATATCCCTTTGCGTTTTTGAAGGAGATATTTTCGCTAATCGAAAGGATGGAATCTGCATCGTTTATTGTATTGCTATAACGCGTTGCCATGATCCTTGTTCTACATGGTTTCTCCAAAGGTGTCATCCGATAGAATGCATCGCGTTGAAATGAGAGATCGAAAACTAACGATATTCTCTCCTATGTACGATACCGAGATCCCACAGATCATTACAGGAAGACCGTCGTAATTTTCAAGTGGTATTCAGAGTAGGTGCTCTCACTTTTGCTTCCTCAGCTATATGCCATAGAATTCGGAATGTGTTGACTAATCTTGGACTCACTTAAGGTGACTTGTACACCAAATTGATCAGCGATCGTATAAAGCTTTATGACTTGTCTATTCTACGTTGTCGAGATTGGTTTGACATAAGGCAATCGAAGTAAAACGATCTATCTTAATCAGTCTAAGAAAAGGGGCTGCGTCTAGCAGGGAATTCAGCTTATAACCTTCTCATATTATGTGCTGTTGAGCTTTATTGATTTTCACGGTAGTTCGGTTATGTACTAAGGCCATTATTTTTTTTTCTTATTTCATTTGTGCGGAAATCCTTCTATGGTTCCATGTTCCGCTCTTCTAAACACTTCCTTTACTGATGTTGCTTTGCTGTGGACGTTCTTCTGAATTTCGTCAAATATTTACGAATTCTGGGTTACTTAAGTAACCGAAATTTTCCACAGAATTGTAGTTCCTAAGCCCCCAGGTAATTGTTTCTTGTTTTTGCACCGGAAAATGATTTCATAGCGATTGTGGTTGTTTCCCAGCAAAACGAAACCGTATTTTGGCATGAACAAATTTCACTAGTAACAATTGTGTTTTCCTGTTGTATTGGCATAATGAAAGGAGACCCGAACATGCAAGAACAGTTCTGGCCAAAGGCACGTGGCCTAGAGCTAACGCATAGGTCAACAAATACGGGACAACCGTTGATTTCATGGAGTCTGAAAAAGGTGACCTCTTCCGCTATTCAAAGTCGACAGTTTTTTCGTTGGTAAAAAATCGATTTCCGTTAGATAAAGGACTTTTAGGGTGCAGACTTTCACAAAGATAGAGCACAGAGCCTTTGATTTATCCATCTAGAGTGTTACATTGATATTACGTGTTGCATTAGGAGTTCGATAACGCAGTGATAATCGTGCAGATTGTCACGAGCATGGTGCTGGCTAGACTACGCGCCTCATCCTTCCGAGGTCGACAAATTACTGTCGCACTTTTCTGGGAAAAGTTCGATTTCTGCAATCTAAATGGGAAAGGTCTAGCCCTGGATATCTCACGATTCCAGAAAAGATCGACTTGAACAGCATTCGACGACATTCATAAGGAAGACGGCAATTCACAAGCAGCACAGCATCCGAACGTTTGCGCGAGAAGTACGAACTCGTTCTTGGATGATGTAAGCGAGAAAACGAATCGAATGCGAGAAGCGCTGAGATTCATACAACAGATGTGAAGAATGGGCTGTATTAAAAATCAACCATGTGCTTCGATATTTTGCTATAGTGCTAAAAACAACGATGTCAGAACTGGGAAGAATCTTGCTACTTATGTTGAATGTGTGCGGGATTATCTTACACTTTCCTATTTCATTCGATAGCCATGACCCATGATAGTAGTTGAAAATAATAAAACAGTAATTTAAGCGCCAAAACTCGACTTTGTCCTACATAAGGGATGATGACGGTTTCCTAGACACTCCTGATGATTTTCGGTAACTGGCGCGCTTAGGAAGTTAATAATCTGTAGAAGGGACGACTTCTCGATATAATTTTATAAGAATGTAGTAAGTTTTCTAAAGTGTAGTTCTAATTTTGAGTCTCTTTAAAACGCGAACCTTCAACAATAGCTAAAATTTTTACTATGGTGGAATGAGAAACTTGGATATTGTCGGAAGAGATCTCCAGGCTCTGAAAGCTTTCATTCCAGGTAGTAAATTTCAATACCTGTAGTAGGCTTGTTAGAAGGTGTATAATTGTTTTCGTGCTCGTATAAATTAAAAATAAATATTAATGAGTATGTGCAAATTTGGGCGAGTGTGGCGCAGTGGTTGGAGGCGCCACTGCGACACGCACGTGGAGTCGATCCCTGCGCCCGTGCCCCACCAAGCTTTCCATCCCTCCGGGATCGGCAAATTGGTACCAGACTTGTCTGGGAGGATAGCAGCACTGGCTCGATACATCGGCGGGCCACCGCGAGTCATTGTAAAGGCCAGATATGCATTCAATCACCTCCAACGATACTTAATGAAGTCGAATGCACGGCGCATCCTTCAGGGATTGATCAATGCCGAGAGCATTATCGTTTTTTAGCTTTATGTGCAAATTTGGTAGTCTTCATAAATTGGCTTGATTTCGTTAAGCTTTCAGCAGAGGAACCCTAAGCGTTGTTCCGTGACTCTTAACAAGAATTTCAGAAGAACCGTGGAAATGTTTGACATGCGCCTGCTTTTTTCTGAGGCTATCGCCACTCTATACTCCTTCGGTCAGTTTCTCCTCCGTTTCACCACTCTGTTGCTCACACATCTCTGTCATTATGTTAGCTAATAACAACTTCAAGTTTGATCTCAGTCGACTTCTCATCGAGAATGACGATTAAGAATTTGGGGACAAAGACGATGTCGTAGAACAACCTGTGTCTTCTGTCGAAGAGAATGAAGGAAGCGAAGCGGAAGAAAAAGATGAATGCGTTGATGATATTGGTAGCGAGTAGTTACCTAGTTCAATGCCACACAAATAAGAGGTACAATTATGGAGTCAACTTATTCAATTTATGTACAAGAGGTGGCTACACCGACAGATTGTTGGTATATAGTGGGAGCGAATTTTCCATAATTGGAGATGTGGAATACTTCGGCGGTGGAGCTCGATCGAGGTAATATTAGATTAGAAAACAAATTTTCGCCAATAGATGTAAGTCATTCCCAAGACCGACTTTCTGTTAACCTCGGCGTTGATTGATAATTCGATGCTATATTTCAATAAGCAGACACGAGGTTGCTATTATAGAATTTATTAGGATACAATAGCTGAAGATTTGGCTGTTTCGCCTTCTTCAGAGCCTGGAAAGGTCAAATTGAGATGCGATCTACTCAGCCAAACACTTTCGTGACCCTAACAGATAAAACTTAACAGATAAATTTGTATTCGCATAGAGAACAGCTTCATTTAAACACTTACCGTTTATTTCTTGTAAAGTTAGTTGGTGGATAGCAGCCGCACAAAGTACTACACGGGCTAGGACTGCGCCTGTGTTAGGTCATTGGATTAGTCTGAGGTATGGCGCCAGGTCACGCGTGATGACAAGACACTCCCACTTGCGGTTCATTTTTGGATGTTTGGAATTGATCCAAAACGCTTCAAGAGTTTTAAGCTCTGATGTTTTTGATTCATGCGTGAGAACAGTGACTCCTACTTCGAAATCTTCTCCGTTATGTTCCACCATCCTATGCGCGCCTGGTGGATTCTCCGTTATGTTCCTGCATGGTGTGCGAGCCTAGTGCAGTGTTTGGTTTAATTTAGATTTACCGACCAGGTGTTCTTTTGTGTGGACGCAGAGCGGTCTACCCGTTTCGCCAACTTATTCGTCCCCGCATGCTTTACAAGCCGAGCTCATGCAATCACCGTCTCCACCGTTAGGACAAAGCGAAGGTGAAACCGCCGAGACGTCAGCTATTGTATCCTAATAAATTCTATAATAGCAACCTCGTGTCTGGGTTTAATTTAGATTTACCGACCAGGTGTTCTTTTGCGTGGACGCAGAGCGGTCTACCCGTTTCGCCAACTTATTCGTCCCCGCATGCTTTACAAGCCGAGCTCATGCAATCACCGTCTCCACCGTTAGGACAAAGCGAAGGTGAAACCGCCGAGACGTCAGCTCCTATCCTAATAAATTCTATAATAACAACCTCATGTCTGCTTATTGAAACAAAACATCGAGATATAAGTCATTTATTTCGTTAAAATAAAATCCTAAGCTTCTTGAAATGGCAAATTCTTAAAAAGTTTTAGCACTGGATTGCTTCTAGGAGAATTTTTCAGGTAGTGATAGTCGAAATGCTTAAGTTAAAAACTATCACTGAGATATATTCACGGCCTGAGTAAAAAGTTTTTTATTTCACCGACTCGTCTTACATTGCGTAGACCCAAACAGCTCTTTCATTTGATTCGTTGTCTTGCATCTGCTATCAGTGGAAGTCTTCGGATTCGTGCGTGCGTGCGTGGGTGCGTGTGTCTCCGCCTAAATTTAGAAATTTTTCATTCGTCGTAAATGTTGTTAAATGCTAGTTAAGCATGACTCTTCCTGGAACCCCGAGGTAGCTCGCTGAAGCGTTCTGAGTTCTTCACCACTTGCGTCCACCATTGTGGTGGACGCAACCGATGGGAATTCTTTCACAAGTAAACTCGCTGTTGGCGTGCAATTTCACAAGTGCACTAAAGAGTAAGAGGACAAACCGTGACTATATTCTAGACTTTCTATCGCCCCGTGAAAAGCATACGTACTACTTTTTCTAGTCATATCCTGTCCTCCAAAATGCTACAGAAAGCTGTTTGTTGGAAATTCTCTTATGATGATTGTTGACTATGATGTCTTCGGATTCAATACTTCTAATTCCAGTATATATGAATCTTTGATTGCTTTTGTTTCAGCACTATTACAGTAGTATTTCTTGTTGGACCTACACATACACATAGCTCAACACCTCAATCGTCAATATGAGTTTGAGCGAATACATAACGAACTGTGACGATATGGAAGAAAAACTGAGCGCTAATGAGTTCATCAAAACTCTAAAAAAGGTAAACAATATCTTTGCAATAATTGTACAGTTGATTTAGTTAATTTGAAAATAAAATGAAACCAAGATTGTCAAAGTGTTGAAAAACGTCAGTTAATTCGTATAATTCGCACCCGATCAACGTGAGGGGCGCGTGTGGCGCAGTGGTTGGAGGCGCCACTGCGAAACGCACGTGGAATCGATCCCCACGCCCATGGCCCACCAAGTCTTCCATCCCTCCGGGGTCGGCAAATTGGTGCCAGACTTGTCTGGGAGGATAGCAGCACTGGAATCGATACATCGGCAGGCCACCGCGAGTCATTGTAAAAGCCAGATATGCATTCAATCACCTCCAACGATACTTAATGAAGTCGAATGCATGGCGCATCCCTCAGGGATTGATCAACGTCGAGAGCTTTATCCTTTATCCTTTACCCGACCAACTACTAAATTGATCGAATTTTTAATTGTTGAATTGGAAATCGATTTTAAGGTGGAATCTACTGATGAGGCTAAGAAAGGTGTGCAAAGCAACGCTTCAAGTCCATCGTAAGTTTATCTTCAGTACCAGTTGTCTAGTACCAATCAGTGAATTTACTGGTTATCGATTAGTTCCATCTACAATATCAAGAAAGTTCAACGTTGACTACTCGATCACTAACGACATGTTCTCGATCACCAGAAAATTGGAACAGTTAAAAATTTCACAGATTCATAGAAGAGACTTAGCTCTATACATTAATTGAACATTTACGACTTTCATCTACTATTACTTAAACTCTTAATGTGAATATGGTTAAAACATTGAAAAATTGAGGAAATTCTAATCCTTATAAGGCGGGAGTGGAGAGGAAAACACTAAGGACACATTCACGCTGAGTGCCTAATCCTGTCCTACTTAACGGAATGAACTTCGATGTGAAAAAAAGCATTTAAGGATTTAAGGAGACGGTTTCGTAGGCTGGAGAAAATCAGAAGGCGGAGAACACCAGCAGAAAAACACTTTTTACGATATTATAATTTTTAGGCTATATTAAGTAATTATGTATTTTATGCTTTAATCACAATCTTACTGTTTTACTTATTTATATGACCGTTTTACTTACTGCCAACTCTTTTTAATGGTAAGGTATATTGCGAAATATAACTTTAATGATTCTGAGACATTTACAAAAATCCGGACCGCAGGTGTCTGCGGTGGGGAACGAACGCGTTATAGTCCTTTTCGGGGAGTAACGCGTTCACCACCATTCCATACTACTCGGGGAGACCAAATCGGCATTGAACCTAGGTAAGCTGAGGGTATGTTCGTTCCCTACCACACAAACCTGCTGTCAGGCTGCCGTTAAAAATAGTAGGCAGTAAATAAAACGGTTAAGATTGATAGATAGACGATTAAGACTTATTTATTTGATCTGATAAACTGATGTTCTTAAGCTGATGCGAAGTTGGTATAGGTCTTCGTTGTCGTCGTCGTTGTTGTTGTTGGGCTGACGTTTCGACGATTTCGCCTTTCTCAGAGCCTAGACGTATTTTATATTAGAATACTTTACTTATGCGGTGGAAAAGGCTAAAGTATTAATGGAGATCAAAAGTCTAAATAGATGGCGGGCTACGTACCTAGAGGAGTGTCTTGACGTATTTTAACTTTCCCATCTAGGTGTTCTTTTATGCGGACACAAAGTGGTCTACCCGTTTCCCCAATGTATTCCTTCCTCACCGGACGAGTTACATTAGATCATGTATATTATACCTGAACTCATGCAATCCCCGTCTCTCCCGTTGGGACAGATTAAACAGTTTTCTGAGCTGCACAAACGATCATACACACGGTTGCGTACTAACTGTCGGCGTAGGGTATTGGGTGGGATGTCAATAATCGTTACATGATTTTCAGGACCACTTTTTCTTAAACATTTCTTAATGGTGTAACTTACTTCACTTGATGTGAAGGGTAGCTTAAAAGGGATCTTACGTCCGAAGCATTATTTTGGGGAACTTCCCTACGTTTATGTCTAACCCGAGTGGCTTCTACTTCGTAGCCATCAGAAATGGCTATTTTTAGTGCCAGGTTTTGCGACTTCTTCCTTAAAAGTGTCTTACTTGTTCAATCTTCGGGCGGTCCAGAAAATATTCTGCACAAATTAGAGGGTTGGCCATGAAACAGCGTTTAGCACCAAGCCTTGCCATCGCTTTCATGTCTAATGTGGAATCTCCAGTTCTCGATTACCGACGCTTACTCTACTGTCGATACACAAAAGATTGCTTCATCGTCTGTTCCACACAAGAACAGATGCATGAGTGCTTTGAATTGTTAAACCGACAGTCAGGGTATTTGAAATTTACACCAGGAAAACCAACCGAAAATTGGCTCCCATTTTTAAACATCCAAATAAAGCTCTCGAAACGCTTTACTCCCCGGAAAGGACAACAACGCGTTCCTCCCCCACTGCAGAAACCAGCGGTCCAGAGTTTTGCAATTATCTCAGCATCACTGATGTTCTATGTCTGTTTTTGTGGCGCGTGTGGCGTAGTGGTTGAAGGCGCCACTGGAGCAGATAGGTGGAATCAGTCTCCGCGCCTATAGCCCCCCAATTCTTCCATTCCTCCGGAGTCAGCAAATTGGTACTAGACTTGTCTGGGAGTGTAGCAGTAATAGGTCGATACATTGGTACGCCACCGCAAATCATTGTACGATACTCAATGAAGTCGAATGCATGACGCATCCCTCAGGGATTGATCAACGCCGAGAGCTTTATCCTTTTTTTATATTATGCTTGTTTTTAATTCATGGTTATCTTCTTGAACGCCAAACAGAAACTTTGAATTGGTAAATTTGTAACTTTTTCAGAGGATCAAGCAATCATATCACTTCCACGAAAGGCGAGGATAATAAGAAGAAAGCGATTGAGAAGAAGTACGCGAACCCAGTGATTCTAAAATTTGATTCTATGACCACATTCTAGCATGCTCCCTAGTAATTTGAGTGATTTTGAGTTATTCCGAACAATTTTTCACATTGGTCACTTAAGAGTTAGTGGTAGCGAGTTGCTCGTGAAGATGCGAAGCCGTTTCCAGCACCGTGCCACGGAACCCTTATTCCATTCTCTGCCCAATGCATCAGAGGTGAGGTATGTCCTAATGAAGCGCTTGTATTCATTTAGCATCGCCTTTACCAACGTAAGACCTGACTCGGCCACCTAGTTTTTTATTCATCTGCAAAAAATTAGACGCGAATATGCCGACGAATCAGTAGAGTTTGTTTTTATTACGTGACCAGACATGATGCATATTACACCGTTCGGATCCCAGAACGTCGCGCATTCGATTCCTTTCCTCGCCTCCACTATCTTCGAACATCTTCGAACTTTCTCTTGCGTATGGGTTTGGTTACTGCTTGAGGATCCTTAGTCCTCGTCATGAATCTCGTTGAATACTGGTCTAATCGATTCGCCTTAGAATCCTGAAATGGGCATTCTAGGACATTCCAACAAGGGTTATAGTGAGTAAGTTATTTATAGCATATAGTTAGTTATCAGTTAGTGAGTAGTTAATATAGTTATAGTTAGCTAGTTATATAGTTAGTTATAGTCAGTTATAGTCTTATAGTTAGTTATTTGGTCCTGACAATACTGGTGGCAATTTCTAGGCTCTAGAGGCATGAGAGGCTTGGTGAGCTCAGAGCAAGATCGAACCAATGCCTGGGCAGATTGGTGTGTCTGCATAGTAAATGGGATCACTATAACTGCTATACCAGCTCTTAACCAAAAGGATAATAAGTGAACGGTTAAGGGTAGCATTACAGGCCAGTGTCGAACAACGCTCATCTTCCGGTGATCGCGGATCAGAAAACGCAATGACAATGCCACAGATCGAGTTGCTGGTGCACACAAGGCGAACTGATTCCGCACCGATTATTTCACGGTCACCGCATAGGAAATACGTGCAAGACTTTTCGTCCAATAGTGATCTATTCCAATTGTGAAAAAACTTTGTGTGACGTCCATTTGGTGATTATAGCGACAGTTTTCTTGGATGTTAAACTGTTTACTGGCTAGAATAAGGTTGACTTATACGAATTTTAAGGTTGTCCCTATCGATAATTATTCTTAGAAATAATTCATGTCGGTGGAATTAGTCAGTGTATTACCAAATAAAGAGTAAGTTAAACGATGTGAAACAGCACTCAGTCATCAAACTGTTCCTGAAAAAGGAAAAAAGAAAGAAATATTCCCGGCGTGGCAGTCCATTTGCTGAGGACTCGGTTGGCAGACATCCCACCCGACACTCGACATCCTCGCGTACTCAGCACTGCATCTGATCCGTGACCGTACCCTCAGCTCAGGATTTCGGATTCTCTTTCTTATGCAGCTCCCCTTTTGAAGATGTAAATGTTCTTCTTCTTCACTACGACTGCTCTCCAAGCTTATTGTTTGTTCTTACTGAGTACTGGATAAACTCGTCCATCTTGCTAACACTTTGAACCACATATGCGTCGCTATAGAGCTCGGAGAGATTATGTTCTGATGACCGTATGAGGTAACAAAAGCATATCCTCAATGATGCTGAGATATTTGCAAAACTCCAGACCACAGTTGTCTACGGTGGGGAACGAACGCGCTATTGTCCTTTACGGAGAGTAACGCGTTCACCACCACACCATACGGGTTCTTCGTTTCGCCTGTCTCTCAACTAGTTCTATTGATCTTTTGTCATCAGCAATCACAAGTTAGTTTAATTTAGAAACATATCCGCTCTTCAGGAACTCTCAGTTGTTTGCACACTCTTTCAATAAGTAGATGACTTCGATAAATTCGCTGCACCATTCCATCCAGTTTATCATTCACACAACAGAACAACGATACGAAGACTGCTTATGTCGAAAAAAAACCGTTGAGAAAAAGTCCAATGTTGACGAAAATAGATAACTCGCATATAACAGCATATAAAGGAAATTATATAAAATTTAAAAAAATTGAAAAAAATAAAATAAAATAAAATATAAATATAAAATTATAAAAAAATAAAATATAAAATTATAATATGGTTTAAAGATTGGTGTCAATGGTGCAATTGAGCCGGTGTAAAACGACTCGCACGCATGCACGCGTGGCCGAGGGGGTGGTGTTCGCCGTCTATGAGCGAACTATCTGAGTTCAAAGGCTGCCCAATGATATAAACTAAGATATGACAACCTATGCCGACCTGAAGCTCGACAGAGCTTTAAGGCAACGGAGAGCGAAAACGGTCGGATAGAATGATCCAGATTATTCGCTCGTACGGTGAGACCAATGTCCAGCTAGCTCATAGTATTCATCTGTTGCTTTAATGTGAATCGTTCACAAAATAGAGTTCGTGGCATTCAAATTCCACCGTTGATGAAAACTTTCGGCGAATGTTTATGGTCTTGGGAATTTGACATCCTATACATTTCTTTCCACGGATCTCCCTCATATGAGGGATCTCGAGCCGGTTAGCTTTCCAATGTTTCTCTATCTATCAGCTCCGAAACACTCGTGCAGGTTGAGGATGCATCAAAGATCTTACACTAATTTCTTTTGTTACAAAATTTTCCACAAGAATTCGTTTGATATAGAGATAAAATTTAAATAAACCCATTTTTTCACAAAATTTCCTAAAGCTTCTCACTATCGCAAACACGGGACCAATCATGTCAGGACTCGAAACAAGTTGGTTGGTAGTCCTCACAAATACTTTTTACATCATTAATTCTAATACTCTTATAACTCAAAAAAAATGATTTCATGCACTCAGTTCTAGAGCTGGAACAATTATTACAATTATAAACGAAAAAAAAACTAGAAAAAAAGCAAAACGATGCTGCGATAATCGCAAAATTTGGACTCTGAGCCAGATCTAACCACGATTTCCCCTCTCGGAGGCTCAAGCATCACTGCGCCATGAAGGTCCTTCTTATAACTCAAAAAAAATGATTTCATGCACTCAGTTCTAGAGCTGGAACAATTATTACAATTATAAACGAAAAAAAAACTAGAAAAAAAGCAAAACGATGCTGCGATAATCGCAAAATTTGGACTCTGAGCCAGATCTAACCACGATTTCCCCTCTCGGAGGCTCAAGCATCACTGCGCCATGAAGGTCCTTGGTCTGCGTTTCTCAATGGCGCAGTGTAAAACAAAAAAAAGTGAAAGAAGAGAGACACATAAATTCGTATTTATAGAATTGCCTGCGATAACATAGTAGGTGGAATATTGTTTTGAAAAAGAATTCGAATGCAACAAGCACTTTTTCGTTTTGCCAGATAGAACTTGGTAAACAGTAGTAAGAGGAGAACATTGTAGAAGGCGAAATACTGGACGTCAGAGGAAATCGAATGCTTTCCGTAAAAAATTCCACTTTATGGTATTTTGCTATGAGTTTGGCATACTATAAAACTAAGGGCAAATATAGCACAATGGTTAGTGATTCCGTCGATTAGGAAGCAAAGGCGTTAGTTCGATCACCGCTCGTTCAAAACGTTAAACGTTTTCAAACAATCTCCGTGGGATCGCCTTAGGTGAGTTATCTCTAAGATTGCCATAATCGACCCGACCACCACTCTACGACATTCATGAAGATGATGAAGTTCTCAGACAGCAGCTAAAAGACACGCTAAATGTTCGAAGACCTTTGTGGATGGTGGATGCGAGAAAAACGAATCGAATGCAAGAAGTGCTGGGAAGATCCACACAGCAGCTGTGATGACCGACCATAAAGGATAAAAAGGATAAAGCTCTCGCCGTTGATCAAACCCTGAGGGATGCGCCGTGCATTTGACTTCATTAAGTATCGTTGGAGGTGATTGAGTGCATATCTGAACTTTACAATAACTCACGGTGCCCTGCCAGTGTATCGAGCAGTGCTGCTATCCTCCCAGACAAGTCTGGTACCAATTTACCGACCCCGGAGGGATGGAAAGCTTGGTGGGCCATAGGCGAAGTTCTCTATTCAACGTGTGTGTCGCTGTGGCGCCTCCAACCACTGCGCCACACGCGCCCTTTCATGTAAAAAGCGATCATGTAAAAAAACTAAAGGAAGACATAACTTAGTCATACACAACATTTATCAAGTAGTTGTCACTCAAGCGTCACTTTACGGCTCAGCTGAATTTCAGCATACGTGTGTCTCTGTCCTCCTTTGTCGAGCAAAACTACTCAGGCTCTCTAGAGTCCTTTAATTAATAAAGGAAATCCATTAGAGGACTTGCCATTGTTCAGAAAGCTACAAGAATTACAACAACTAGCTGCTTTCTATGGAAAGCAACACGTTGTTCCGAGGAGTTCATTGCACAACCAGCCTATACGCTCAGATGGATACGATTTATAGACGGCAGGATGATACTTAACTGGATAAGATTTGTAGCATTTAAGTAATTGCATTCACTGCCTATTTCTAAGCTGAATATTAGTGTACGACGAAGTTTGTTGTGATGTAGATGCTCTCAATCAATTAAATAAGATGCTTCATAAAGATTTATTAACGCATTCGGTAAGAAAGTCGTGATAGAAGTTAGTAGCCGTCAAATGCAGATGAGCAGTTCTTATCGGAAATTCGTAGGTTACCAACGAATAACGTTGGCGGACAAATAATACTCCGATCGGGTTTCGCCTAAATTCGCAAGATACCTTAACAGGACTTTGCCTTCTTTGTAGAAATCCCAAAAATCCGCTTCTAATTCTTCTTACGACTTCCATTATGAGAAAAATCTACACATCTTTCAGCAGCAGCATTGCCTAGGACATGAACTCGTGAATACCAACTGTTCTTAAAAAAAAATCCTTGCCGTCCTAGGCCATTTGCGTTCTCTTCTCTTGTTCAAGATGAGGCAAAGAATTAATTTTTACTATATACTGAGCAGATCTTTTAAGATCCATGTGTTCTAATAGACGAAAAATGCATGAAACTCACAAAGGCAAAGACATTCCTGATGTATGAATGTGCTTGCTCTTCTGCGGTAACGTTCAATGGTAACGACGAGACATTCACTTGTTTCCAGCAACCAACTTTTACTTCTAAAATACTTAACAGTTGCCCGATTTTTCAACTTGCGCAAATGTCAAAATTAGAGCGACTTCTGCTAAAGGAAATCTCACGTAAAAAACTGATATTAACGTTAGATGGGCCGACGCTATTGCTCAGTTTGTAGTTATGTACATATAATCTCGATTTTAGAACCTCCTTAAATCTGCACCAAACATATTAATTTCTTTTTACTTCTCTCATGTTTTTATAGTTGGTGTTTTCTCATCGACGTCGGGACTTAGACCTGTTATAAAAGGAAATTTTGTATCCTCTAGGCGAAGACCTAAGTTTTTTTTACTTCTGCTTTAAAGAAAGCTTAGTATGAAATAAGTTGGTCTGTTGGTCTAGAGATGTTTGCAGTCCAGCGTTCTACGTTACAGAAATGGAATCTATTCTACTTTCTGTGCGATGAAGAACACTTAAATAGAATGGGATGTTAAGCCGTCAGAGGTGGTGAGGGATGCGCCATACATTCGCTTTCATTAAGCATCGTTGAAAGTGACTGGATGCATATCTGGCCTTCATAGTAATTGGCGGTAGCCTAGCGATGTATCAAACCAATGTTGCTATCCTCCTAGACAAATCTAATACCAATTTGCATAACCAGGGGAGATGGAGGGCTTGCTGGGCCTGAGCGCTGCGGTCGATCCCTTGTGCATTGCATTGCAGGGCGCCTCAAACCACTGTGCAACACGTCCTCTTGTTCTGTTCGATACAACCAGAAAACACGTCCATACACTAATTTATTCATGAGATGAGATTTTTTCAAAGATCATGTGGATGAAAATCTATGCAGGAGAGTCTCTTTCCTATCGATTCGCCCTTTAACTAGGAATCAGTGAGGAGAGAACGAGTTACGCACACTGGAAGCTCTGAACGTTGTCTTTTATGTAAATATTGACACTGTTAATCCACTATCAACCTGAAATCTGATTATTACTTTCTTTTTTGCCTCAATAGCTGAAAACGTGGAATTCAGGAAAACGTTCAACAAGTATGAATAACGACTTCGCCGGTTCCCGTCCGATTTTCACACGCCGATCGGGGTAATAACTAATGACGAAACTAACTAAGGCTTCACATCATTATGCATAAACATGCGATAAAAAACGTATTATGTTGATTAAAATTTCCTTTGTAAAATACCCTGTAATACTCTTCCTTAATTAACCACACAGATCGATCTTTTTGCCATTAGCAATCACCCAACAGCGGGATCTCAGCTTCATTGAAGTTATATTTCGCAATATACCCTGCCATTAAAAAGAATAGGCAGTAAACAAAAAACGGTTAAGATTGTGATTATAACCACACAGAATTCATCCATGTGGCGTAGTGGTCGCAGCCGCCCTGCAAAACACATGTGGGATCGAACTCCGCTCCCATAGTCCACTAAGCCTTCCATCCCTCCGGAGTCGGTAAATTATGCTTAATGAAGTCGAATACTTGGGGCATCCTTCAGGGATTGCTCAACACCGAGAGCTTTATCCTCTTCAAACCGAAGAACAAATATGTGGGATCGAACTCCGCTCCCATAGCCCACCAAGCCTTCCATCCCTCCGGAGTCGGTAAATTATGCTTAATGAAGTCGAATACTTGGGGCATCCTTCAGGGATTGCTCAACACCGAGAGCTTTATCCTCTTCAAACCGAAGAACAAATATATAAATAAATTCACAGCGTACCTTTTCCACAGTTTGGATATTCAAACAACACCAAGTATCCATTTTGAACTCTAAATCGTTTGAAAACATATTCTGGTCACCCTTTTAAAAACTAATGTAGATTTCAAATAAGATCATGGAAATATGTATTATCATTACTCTTTACTGCTGGCTATGCGAAAAACTTGGTACCACTGTTCAGGTGCCTGGGCCTAAAATACGACTCATAGTAGACGTGACCGCAGTTAGGCATTCTTTGAAAGTCTTTATATGCTTTAACCATGAAGAAACTCCTATGACTTTATATATGAGCATGTAGTTATTTGTAAATGTATGTCCGTAAACGAGTGCGCAAAAAATCGCAGCAGTTAGAGGTGCTACTTAATAGGCTTTCCGTTGTTGGTTCCGCCCCACAAAGACATGCAAATGCCCTCATCCCTACGGCGCTCGGCAAACACCAGATCAGAATGCCTGGCGAACTCACTTTGATACAAAAAGTCTGGATAGTTGCTATGTTGTCATATCACAGTGCGAGGCGAGGATGGAGAAAAAGAGAGAGAGAGAGAGAAAGCAGAGAGAGAGAGAGATGAAGGGAGTGAAAGTAACAATTGCCCTTTAGAAAAGTGCGCAGTACTCGGCGAGTAGTTCATTCGTCCGGTGGTCCAATCTACTCAATTTGACTTGATGCAATAACTACGATGACCAAAATCCCAAAAAGGAAGACCTGAGAGTGCTCTGGCCTAAAAATCCAGAGAGAACCAATTCGAGAAGTGCTCAAGAGTCCTTCAAGAGAACGAAGTCCTCAAGAAAAAGCCAAATCTCCTCACAAATCCAAAAACATGTTCATGGATAAGAGATATAACATAACAAACCCAATTAAGGAATGGCAGGATGTGCACAAGGATGTACAACGAACATGAGTCATACAGTTAAACTATTTAAAAAATATCCTTTATAGACTTTGTCAATCTCTCCATAAGAGCTGATGCGGATACTTCAATGGGCCGTTTTCTGAAAAAATAGTGCAGCTATTAACAAAACTCCACCTAACTGAAACATCGGTCTGGTGAAAGCTCGTTGGAGTTACGAAAGCTCGTTCCTCAGTCGTCAACACATGCAATGGTAGACTAATTTCAAGTGAATGAAGGTTTGCTGCTTTGTAACACTTGCTTTCTTCTAAGTCTACGGTGATACCTAGCACTTCAAGCAATTCTTACCATTGGTTTAGTCTTGGTTGTGCATGTCTATGCACATGTTGAAAACTTTCTCATACTGGATGACTCTTTACTTCATAGATTCCTGTTGTACATCGTAGGTGAACGGTTGGCGATATCCCTAGCCACGATGAAGTTGCCATTGAGGATGTAGTTTTTAGCGCTATTACTATGTACGGGAAAAAGCTGCCCCTGAGCTTGGAAAAAATCGACTGAAGAGGTAAAGGCGCCTGCATGATATACGTATATATATAGGTGGTCCAATCTACTCAATTTGACTTGATGCAATAACTACGATGACCAAAATCCCAAAAAGGAATAGGTGCTGAGGAAACTTGACTCGGCCACGCGACTCTGAAGAGCGGGATATCGCAGGAACCTTAGCATGACCTCGTATAACTTCACCAATAAATCGAGACAGCACTATAGAAGCATTCTAATGAAGAATAAGTTAAAACTTTGCACTGCTTCTAAAACTTTGATTTCTGCAGCATTTTTAGTTCAAAACTGGATTTTTTTTATGACGAAGGAAGCAAAAGTACTTTAGCACATACTTCTCCTGACATCGACTGCATGGAGAGCCATACACCGAGTTGGATGGCGAAAAGTGCGCATGTGAACAAAACGATGATGATCGTAAATGTTGGCAACACCAACGAGATGATCACTAGAGAGTAAAAAAACGTTTGGTGAAGGAAATGAAAGTTAAAATCCAAAACTTCAGTCTTAGTGCCTGAAAGACGTGTGTTTAACACACAGCACAAATGTTGACATAATATTTACAATGCTTTCAACAATAGTAATATGCTGGCAATCTTATGTTTGAGAAATGAAATGAAGTGAGACGAAGATCAATGGGACTTCATCTCACTTTTCTTTCCCTCTCTTGTTCCCCTATCTTTTTAAAAACCTGTGAGAAACATCCAATAACAAACTTGTCTTCACATATCGAAATCAAGCTGATTTCCTTTGCACCTCTAGCACACATAGAAACTTGCGACCGATTAGAACAAGTATGTATTAGTGAAGCTTCCATTCGTTCCTACCTCACGTCGAAGCTACACAAGGAGCTTTACTTTGTGCGACATGAAACAAATTCTAGCTTTTTCGAGGCTAATTGGTAAGTGGTAGGTTAACGACCTGCCACACGCTTGAGTTAAGCTTAAATGTAGTTCACGAGTTTTTCTCGAAGAAGCCACTTTTTTGATGTCACTCCTCACAGATGTTTTTGGATCACTTGATGGCATGCTTTTCACTAAATGGGCGTACAGAACACAATCGGCAAATGAGCCAGGAAAACGGTATCCTGTGATATGAACACGATAACCGCTAACACGAATATGATCACATCGGTACAAAAAGGTATAAGTGAAAACCATCACAAAAGGGTCTCCTCCAGCCGCGGCTAATGATTAGTACATGGGTAGTTTTATCCCAAGTCTAACCTCCAACCCACACAGTATTGCGTTACAGATAATTCGACACTGTGTAACCTTGCGACCAACTGATTCCAGTCTTCACACAAGGCACCTGATATTTTGGGAATAAAATTTTAACTCTATCATTTCGAACATTATTATATCTTTGGTGCACCTCCTACTTTAAATTTTGCGTTAGTTCAAAGCCCTCATTTGTCATTCTCGCCCAGTGGCATGGAAGCGTTTTACTAAATTGTCGCTTTTTTAAAGGAATTCAGAGGTCTCAATTTGCATGAGCTTAAAAACTACATGGGATGAAAAAAACAACTATCCTGTACTTCGAGGTCTATGACGAGTAGTGGTGTAGTTCAACCGTTCCGCAAATCGTTGTGGTGGTTGTGCTAAAAAATTTTCTCAGTAATAAAGCATTTATACCAAAAAACCTTTGGAGAAGCAAAGCAATCTAAGACACATGAGGACGTTACGTCGAAGAGTTCACATAGTTGTAAATCGCATCGTTTTACCTTTCATATTCTTTTTCGTTTTTCTTCCTTTTGTTCATTCTTTTCCTCATTCAGGGTCAATGTGAAACACAACTATAAGGATGTTGACATATGATCAAAGCCTCAACTCAGTTTTGAAGTTTTATAAAAACTTCAGCCATTGGGATTTCGACCGCAACTTCACCTTAGATGGGTTTGAAGGCGACTTGTGTTGCCCAGAACACTCATTCCCTTGACGGATGGTTATTAATAGCGTCGAAAGAGTTAAAACAAGACATTAAGAAAGACAAAAGCCTTCGTTGATATAACAGATAGCACGTGAACACTGGTAAAGGTATGCCGGATTCGAAGCACAACTGTAGTTCCGAGTTTTGCTCACTTTACAGCATCCATGCCGTTGCACTTCATGTAGTTATAATTGTATGATCTACACACTCCCATTTTGCTAATTCTCATTCTCATGTATAGAGCAGATCAGCTGGCATGAATTGATATCAAGTCATTTTCTTTTCGGTCGTTTATTCTTTAGCACAATTTTTACTTCATTTACTCATTTGACCTCTTATTCAACACAAATGTTGTAGCAAATATCGGCCTGGTGAAGTCATAATAATAAGTTATAAAACGCCATTCATAGAAATTTGCCATGCCATATGTCTACGGCTCGTGGGGAATTTATAAAGACAGGAAGTGTCATAGACGAGGCAAATACTAAAATGTCGTTGTCCCACATAAGTCTGGGCGTAATAAATTAACTTTTGTACTAATAAACTTTGTATTTGTATGAAACTAGGCGTCAAACTCTCAGGATAAAGAAAATTAAGAAATTTTTAATGGGATTTCAAAAGGACCCATCTTTCTTTTTTTTTTGTTTTATTGCGCTTACAGAGACAGCAAAGGAATAATAACACCCACCATTCAGGTTAAAAAACGGTTTCCTTTCAGCACTTTTCCCCTCTTGTTTCTTCTTAAAATACAACCGATTTTATCTAATACACGAAACAGCCCTCAGCACTCGAGTATAATGAGGTCTTCCAACCTACCTCAGCTAAAGTGGCTATAGCTCCTGCACCGGTGAGCTGACGAGATCGAGTACATGCCTCGTTTGACCCACTTACCATAGTTCCATTATCTCTTAAATAACGTCACTGATGACTACTAAAATAATTTTAACTGTTGTGACAAGCAGTTTATATCGATCAATGCGTGTTTATCGGAGTCGGTAGATGTTCGTGCTTGACTCTAACAAGCTTTGATGAAGATCACCGCTGGGAGCAAGTTAATCGGTTGGAAGAATTTATTCCAAAATCTTTACGACTGTGTGAAATCTATAAAAAAGGACAAAGCTCTCTGCGTTGATCAATCCCTGAGGGATGCGCCATGCATTCGACTTCATTAAGTATCGTTGGAGATGAATGAAGGCATATCTGGCCTTTACAATAACTCGCGATGGCCTGCCGATGTATCGAGCCAGTGCTTTTATCCTCCCAGACAAGTCTGCTACCAATTTTCCAACCCCGGAGGGATGGAAGGCTTGGTGGGCCATGGGCGCAGGGATCGATTCCACGTGCGTGTCGCAGTGGCGCCTCCAACCACTGCGCCACACGCGCTCCTGTGAATTCTATATTAGTCTCAAATAACAGCACTCGTCTTCTGAACACTTAAACGTCCAAATAATCTAATATCTACTTCGTATGTTCTAATTTCTCTCAACGGTTCACCGCCTCATCGTGGTTGGGAATGTGTTCATGAATGCTGTACTACGATTTATGTCTGGGGATTTATCTCTCTGTAGGCTCTCCCAATCCGAGAAGAAGTCCGGCCTTTCCATCAAGAAGCCCAGCTAGGAGTCAACCAACACCAAGATCCACCGCCATCCTTGTACCAAACTGGTCGCATGGTGGCAAATATCTTTCTGATCCACAACGGCTGCGATTGCCTGTGGTGGCGACGACCTGGGGCAGACTTTGATCGGGCTGATCTCGTGGCCCTAAAGAACGACAATGGCTAAATCAGCAAAACTCCGAAGGAAATGGAGATTATACTGGGGTCCGCACAACAAGTGAGGATGAGCCATCCAAGTGTCCAAGTATTCAAGTGCGCTATATTTACAAGCTTGCAATTTCGCAGTAGCACCTAAAGGTTGGGCTGGTGTGGCGCAGTGGTTGGGGGCGACACGTGGAATCGATCCTAACGCCTATGGCCTACCAAGCCTTCCATCCCTCCGAGGTCGGAAAATTGGTACCAGACTTGTCTAGGAGAATAGCAGCACTGGCTCGATACAACGGTAGGCCACTGCGAGTCATTGTAAAGGCCAGAAATGCACTGAATCATCTTCAACGATACTCAATGAAGTCGAACGCCTGGCTCGTTCTTCGTGGATTGATCAACGCCGAGAGCTTTATCCTTTATCATTCTTACCTAACGGATATGATACAAACATACCCACGCCATGCTAACTCTGGATCCCACAAAACCCTATGACCGAACGACTACTGAAGTGATAGTGTTTGCAGCTTATGAAGACCATACAAGCATTTATGTGTTATGTTAATAACAACAGGCTTCATTTACGTTACCAACTAAGAATTTTGAGGAACACATACTCGTTGGACAATGCATTGACGAGCATTCCTTTTAATTGCTGCGCTGATACGTTACACTGCGGCCAACTTTACCTAGAAAGGGGAAAATCCCTAGATTCTCCGACATCTGATGCAAACAAAAAGATTTCAAATGTACGATGTTTGTTAAGCTATATTCACCGAACACTCACCGTTGTTGAAATAGTTAATTAAGAATAAACCTTCCTCGACATCTTATCGCAACCTTCTCCGTTAAGGGTGTAACTTATTTTCAAAAAGAGACCTCCTAACAAAATTTTCATCTGACTATTGGATAGGTGGTTTCAAGGGACTTTTTCTTGGAATCCCGAGAACATATGCCATGGTGTTAAATACAATCATCGCTTTACTAACCTTAATCCACAGTGTCTCAACTGATTTACGGGTTCTATGAGAGCCCGATCTTCCGGTATCCTTGTATATGAATGCATACGCACTCACATTCTCTCCCTCCCATATACCACACCAAGATAGTTCTATCACAAAAATCCCGGTTTATAAAAACGAAAATCGAAAGAAAAACACAAATCAATGCTAGCTTTCTTCAAAAACAATATAGATTCCATACTTAATAAACACCACCGAACTAGTTTTTGTACTTCATCTAGGCCATGCTTCTCGGGACGTGCGCATGCACGACAGTCCTGTTTAAATCTCATAACCTAGTGAATTCGAGTAATTGAAAAATGGAACATGTCGATGTAATGTAGTACCAAATTCATGGAGTGTTATAACACACTGAAATTTAACCGAGCATGTATTTAAAATCACATCATAAGAACATCATAGACTAGTAGAATACGATTTTCTTTGTTCTTCTAGAGGCACAAGGATAAAAAATAAAGCTCTGGCGTTGACCAATCCCTGATTGACGCGCCGTCTTTCATTAGGCATCGTTGGAGGTGATCGAATGCACATCTGGCCTTTACAGTGACTCGCAGTTGCCTACCGATGTATCGAACCAGTGCTGCTATCCTCCCAGACAAATTTGGCACGAAACTGGCCACCCCGGAGTGATGGGAATTCTAACCCCGACTAAAAAAAAACCCCGACTTAGAGAATTCTTCTATGTACGAAATCCGAATAGAATATGTAGACAAACGAATTCCGTTCGAGCATTCAGTTTACCGGATCCTACTACTATAATTACCCATGGTGATCAACAATCGCCTTTTTTGTCCGCTGAGGTTATGAAAGTATTTAGCTTAGCAGATTGCAATCAACTTGACCTTTCCAGGCCCTGAAGACGGCGAAACAGCAGAAACTTGAGCCACTGTGAACAAATAGGTAGTGTAGTAACAACCTGGTGTCTGTTCATCAAGAAAACGGTGAATTACTGCTCGATGCTAAAGCTAACAGAAAGTCAGTCCTGGGATTTGCTCACTCCACGACGCCTCCTTTTAGCTTTGTGCATCAGCACTGAGTTAATTATATGACATTCATGACTCTCGACGCAAACAGCTGCGGGCCACCGTCAACAGTGCGTATTCAACGAATTTCTAAACGCGACAATTGGAAAATTTCGCTCCGTTTACACTCCATCTCATCTTCAACACAAGATAAAATGAAGGTTTCAACAGATCCAGGCACTCCACTTGCGTAAAATTTTGTTTTTCTGGAGCTCACTGGAGCGCAACTGAGAGATTCTAACCCCGACTTAGAGAATTCTTCTATGTACGAAATCCGAATAGAATATGTAGACAAACGAATTCCGTTCGAGCATTCAGTTTACCGGATCCTACTACTATAATTACCCATGGTGATCAACAATCGCCTTTTTTGTCCGCTGAGGTTATGAAAGTATTTAGCTTAGCAGATTGCAATCAACTTGACCTTTCCAGGCCCTGAAGACGGCGAAACAGCAGAAACTTGAGCCACTGTGAACAAATAGGTAGTGTAGTAACAACCTGGTGTCTGTTCATCAAGAAAACGGTGAATTACTGCTCGATGCTAAAGCTAACAGAAAGTCAGTCCTGGGATTTGCTCACTCCACGACGCCTCCTTTTAGCTTTGTGCATCAGCACTGAGTTAATTATATGACATTCATGACTCTCGACGCAAACAGCTGCGGGCCACCGTCAACAGTGCGTATTCAACGAATTTCTAAACGCGACAATTGGAAAATTTCGCTCCGTTTACACTCCATCTCATCTTCAACACAAGATAAAATGAAGGTTTCAACAGATCCAGGCACTCCACTTGCGTAAAATTTTGTTTTTCTGGAGCTCACTGGAGCGCAACTGAGATGCGCATTGCAGCGAAGATGTACTGCCTGCAAGTCCGTGGAACAAGCACGACGCACTAGTTTCTTTAGATTGTCGTTCCATCGTTCGGTTCCCTCACATTTTTCCACGTCTGAATTCCACATATAATGCTACGTTTTCCGTGGAGAATGAAGTCACTCGATTAGGATGAGAAAGGCATAGGTATTCGCCGACGACACTGCCATCTTAAGAAGTACCAACAAATCAGAGATGATAATGATCAATGAGCTCAACGAAGCGTGAAAAAAGGTCAAACTACGCATAAATCTGAAAAAGCCGCAGTTCATGAAAAAAGCCATAGTGCGAAGGTGATCAGATCAAGTCGGCTGGTTCTCTGATTGCAGAGACCACTTCGTACATATGAACATGTATCTTGGACGTTCGATGAAAATGGGCAACTTTTTAAAACTCTTTTTAGTGGCAAAACAATCGCCGAAAGAATGGGAACCTTTTCCCACCTACTCCGAACATCTTCTATGTCCACACATTTCCTTTACGTTACGATCAGATTCCCTGTAGAAACAGAAATACATTGCAAAAAGAAAGACTTTTCAACCATTTATTCTCGGGAAACAGAAATGTGACCAAAAAGAGTAAGTTCTTTTGACGGAGACAATGATAAAGAATGAAGTAAGAAATGAAGAAGTAAAAAGAAGAAGGAAAAAGGAAGGAAAAGGAAAGGAGGAAAAAAAAGAGGCAGAAAAAGTCTACTCACTGAATTATATATCCGAATAACCTATCATTTCTGGATTTGGACTCCATGCTTAACGTTAAGTTTGCAGAAATTAACAAGTGTATTCTCTATGTGTTTCAAAGAAACTCAGAGATACTGTTATAAAGCCAGATATCCAGATATCCTTAGAAACATATTTGCAAACAGATCAAAATTAAGTCTACTTACTTACCACTTAAACGGCCTGTCCTCACTAGTTCTGTGGGCCCGAGCATATTGTGGATCAGAAGAAGAACTGCCACCATGCGACCAGTTCGATACCAAAGCGGTGGTCGATCCTGGTATTGGTCTACTCTTAGCTTGCCTTGCAAACGCCGGATTACTTCTCAGTTTGGGAGACTGACGGGAGGATGAATCCCTAGGGCTGTAAACCTTTAGAATGCACTATTTAAAATGACCAACAAATTTCTGCTAATAAGGAGCAGCGGAAAAACACTTTTTCTCTGCTGCGATTATGAAAGGGTTTGGTTGAGCACGTCGTGATTAAACATTAGGATAACAATATCGCTTCTACTCATCAGAAAAAGTTAAGTACTGATGAATGCCGAGGTTAATAGAAAGTCGGTCCTGGAAATTACTGGATTCAGCAGTATCCTAGAATAGTATTCAAAAAACGTATAGAAATACCTCCCAAAGGTTTACCGCCTCTTCGTGGCTGGGAGGTGGTACTGAGCTCTGGGCTGTGATGTACAACGGGAAGGTTCCTCCCCCCAGCAGGGTCTCCCACGCTGAGAAAGAGTCCGGCGTTTCCGTCAGGAAGCTCAGCCAAGAGTAAACCGATACCAAGATCGACCATCGTCCTGGTATCAAAACTAGTCACATGGTGGCAAATCTCCCTCTGATCCATGGGGCGGCCACTGCGTGTGGTGGTGAGAACTTGGATCAGACTTTGACTAGGCAGAACTCGAACCTCTAGGGAACAACGATGGCGAATCCAGCACGCCTCCGAAGCAATGGAAATTATGTTTGGACCTACACAAGCTGTAAAGACGGGTCATCCAAGCCTTCAAGTATATAGAAAATATAAAGAATATATAAAAAACCGAAAAAAAGCCTGTCAAAAGTGAAAAAGAAAGTTTGAAAACATATGGCCATCTGTGTTTCTACTTTCAAAAATTAGACGTTGCTTCTGTATAGTGGTACTGACCGTAATTGCGGTTTTTTACGCGTATCGTACAAATAATGAAATATGTGAATCTTCTTTTTTCATCTTTTTCATCCTTCTTCACTCATCAATTTGTTTCGATTCTCTTGTTCCTATTTACTAGCTTACTCTTCACTTATTCAAACGATTTTTCCGAAATTAAGGTGGATATAGTTTCCAATCGATTGCAAGCGATTTCCAAACCACCACTTTCAAGTTCTAGACCGTCTTGGACATCCCTGTTCCACAAAATATTGAATCCATCAAAGTTTCTTGGTAGCACAAGATGACTTATCATTTGTAGGTATCAATGAACAGAGCCTAAATGCTTTCGGGGCTAGCCATGAATTTTCGATTTCATCAGGCGTTAGAGGTGATCGAATTCGTATCTGGCCTTTATAGTGATTTTCGGTGGCATACCGATCTATCGAGCCAATGCTATTATCCTTCCAGACAAGTCTGGTGTCGATCTGCCGATCCTCGAGAGATGGAAGGCTTGGTGAGCCGGCAGCGCGAAATTGAAGCAACGAGTACATGCGTATTGCAGAACACCACCAATAAATAAAAGGGATAAAGGATAAAGCTCTCGGCGTTGATCAATCCCTGAGGGATGCGCCATGCATTCGACTTCACTAAGCATCACTGGAGGTGATTGAATGCATACCTGGCCTTTACAATGACTCGCAGTGGAGTACCCATATATCGAGCCAGTGTTACTATTCTCCCAGAGAAGTCTAGTACCGATTTGCCAACCCCAGAGAAACGGAAAGCTTGATGGACCATTGGCGCGAGGATCGATTCCACTGTGTGTCGCAGTGGCGCCTGGAAACACTGTGCCGCACGCACCCTTATCAGTAAATAGAAGTGAAAATTTTTAAAACATCGATATTGATCGGGAAGTTGTGATCCGAAAGGCGTTCTTCCTCTAACAAGGCTCGCGTCCATTTAATAGAACGGATTTATCCAAAGGCTTTACTTCGGTGACTTTTCATAATAATTTACAGTTCACCTGTTCATTGTTACGGGTACTTATTGTGCAAACAAGAACAAAGTAGCCATCCATTGTTATTTCGTGGTACTTGGATAGCCTGTCTTCGCTGGTTCCACGGGCCTCAGAATAATTTCCATTGTTTCGGAGTTTTGCTGGTCTACCCATTGTGGTTCCATGGAGTCCCGAGGTAAACCAGGCCAAATTCTGTCCCAGTTCGTCGCGAACACAGGCAGTCGCCGTCCTTGTGGATGAGGTGGAGATTTGTCACCATGCGACTAGTTTGATACGAGGATTGTGGTGGATCTTGGCATTGGTTTACTCTTGACTGGATTTCTTAATGGAAACGCCGGGCTCATCTGCTTGGGAGACCTTGCTGGAGGATGAATCTCCCCACTGTACGTTGCAGCCCGACACCCAAGAAAATCTCCAAGCCGCGATGAGGTGGTTAACCATTCGAAAGATTGTTATCGTTGTTATTGTCAAAATTGTTATTTCATGCCATCGAATATGACAAACACATTAGTGGTTTTGTAAAGAACAGTACAAAACCCCTTTAGAGGTTGGGTTTTGATCTTTAGTTCAGAAAGATGCTGTGACAAAGCGCTTTAGAAATACGCAGTAATGGTCCCATGGTAACATGAAGAGAAGGTACTAACGCATTTTTTCCAGATAATGACTATTCTGAGTGTGGTAATTAATGCCGTCTTGTCCACATTCGGGTATGTTGCGTGTAGAAGTTTGATTATGGAATATATTCCAATATTTATTCAACGAAGAATGTACGGGAACGACCAATGTAAGGTAAATGAGTACTGGAGTTGACTATTTACAATTTCAGTTCTTTCCTTCTACTTAAGGAATTTAACGTTTTCACGTGTTTTCAGAAGAGCAATGATCCAATACCAGAGCCAATGGGTGTGATCTGTGCAGCTGTTTATCTAATAATTATGTTTCTGTTCATACCTTTTCCTTTTGCAGAATGGATAGGCTCTGAGTGAGTTCTTTCTCGTATTTATCACACGTGTGGATATTGACTTTTGTTTTTCTTCGTAGAACGCTTTTATGAGGAACCGACCTGTAATTTTCGACTACAGCCTCAG
Organism: Angiostrongylus cantonensis; assembly: GCA_009735665.1. NCBI lineage: Eukaryota > Metazoa > Nematoda > Chromadorea > Rhabditida > Metastrongylidae > Angiostrongylus > Angiostrongylus cantonensis. Next base: position 1,806,975 of record MQTX01000040.1, read on the forward strand.
CTTAACTGGGTTCAATGCCGATTTGTGCCCCTCAGATCACTTCCGCTGACGGGTAATTGCTGATTGCATTGGTAGATAGAAAACTAGCTGAGAGACAGGCGAAGCGAAAGACCCGCATGGTGCGGTGGTTAACGCGTTAGCTTCCGGAAATGGTAGTAGCGCGTTCGTTTCCCACCTAGACACCTGCGGTCCGGTGTTTTGCAGTTGAGGCTTGGTGAAGTATATCAAGCATACACACTACTCGTCTCCGGTAGCTTTAGTTCTTGCTGTTTTCTCCACTGTGGTTGTTTCGACGTATTCCTTTGTCTCCCCTGTGCCATGCCTTATCAGGTCGCTACCGTATTGGTATGTTTTTCTTGTATTTTAGGGCTACATTTCCATATTCAAAATTCCTCGCCTTCTTGTCTGGTTTGATTTCCATTTGTATGGCGATTTTGTTGGGATTTGCTGATGATGTGTTGGATTTGAGATGGCGGCATAAATTGATATTCCCAACTCTTTCGTCATTGCCTATTCTTATGGTTTACTACGTCTCAGGTCGGTTTTTTCTTCCCTTTTTAACCCTCTTTTTACCAGTGCTAGGCTATCACTACAGAAGTCACCTCTACACTGAGACTGATCTCATGCCCCGTTAATCTTAAATAGACCCGAGCTACCATTGCTAAAGTATCCACTCGTCTCTGTTGAATGCCAGAGTTCTAAACTGGCAAAATTTTCCTTGTTTTCGGTCTTTCAAAGGAAATCGATTCATTTTCTCCTTACTTATTTTTAATGTTTCTGAGAAAGACTACTTGTCTGGGATTGTTAACCTAGTAAAGGAAGATAATTCCTTTCCTTCGGGTGAGTGTCGGTGTACTTCTTTAAGTGATCCTCTTCAACTAATATTGGTAAAACTGGCTGTTAAAAAATGGTCTACTGAATTTTGCTCCATTTCTAGGAGGAAATAAGCACTTGACTTCTATCGAGCCTTGGATCCCTATAACTTAATTTAAGAAATTGGTGTGGAATGTGTTGCCTTTGGAGTTTTTACCACTTTTGTGCCTTTAATTGGTGAATATTAGTTTTTTATAGTTACGGTCTTAGTGTTGTATTTACTAGTTTGCATAAACCACATTGGGTTAAGGCATCTCGTAATGAATACTTGTAGTCATTTGTCATGGTCATTAGTTCGATTCTGCACTTCAGACCAACAAAACCTTTGATCACTCAGGGTTTGGCGAATTAGTACCACATTTTTCTTGGACGATGAAAACATTAACTATACATCGTTGACTCCGTGGAAGTCGTGCTATTTGTCAAATACTCTGCGATGCTCAATGGATTCCAATCCACGACGCATCCGTCTTTTTTGACCATTTCATCCCATCGCTTTAAACTTGTCCTTTAATAATTGCTCGTTCTCAATTAATTTTACTACAGTTTTAAACCGACCGTCATTTAATCTCGGTAGTAAAATAATCACAATGTGTATAAATTGCTGAGATTACAGGAGGTTGATAAATTTGTTTTATTCGGCTAAGGTTTCGGCTTCTTCGTCTTCATCGGAGCCGATGATCCCAGTTGATGGTCCACGTTATCTCGAGAAGAGACAGAACTATTCTGGGAAGATGAAAACACTGACTTTTTGCACCAATATATCCCTGAAAATCGGAGTACAGAGTAAATAAGCATTCAACCACCTATGCTATACTTAATAGAGTCGAATGCATAACGTATTCCTGGAGAATTAATCAAGACCGAATGTTTTGTCCTTTTTGTTTCGACTGAGGACCAAGCACTCGAATCATTGGCTTTAGGGAAGTGAATGACGTCGAAACGTTAACCAAATAAAACCAGTTTATCAACTTCGTGTACGCTCAGCAATTTGTACACATGTTGATTTTACTGCGTTAAGCTCTTAAGAAGGTTTGATACATTGGTGGTTTTAAAATGTTAAAGAACGGTGTTTAGGTAGTTCAACGACAATCGTCATCCCATCTGTAGTGCGAACGTTGTTGTCATCAGTTGTACCTTCATTTGTTGTTTCTATAACTATACCTGCTTCGGTTGATATCCACATACTCTATTATGTATTCATGTGCTTGGTTGTTGTTTTTTGCACGAACGCCATTAACATTTTAGCTGGTAAGGAAAAATGTTGGTATTTTTCTTTGTTTCAGAAATATAGGAACCAGGTGGTTACTAGCAGTTTCATTGTGGTTACGATTTTTGTCTTTCTAAAAGTTTTTCGTAGGGATGCGTGTAGCACAGTGGTCGGAGGTGCTCTGCAATACAATGGGATAGATCCCAGCGTCCTAGGCTCACAAAGCCTTCCATCTCTCCGAGTTCGGCACATTGGTACCAGGCTTGTCTGATACAGTACTGACTCGATACATCAGCAGGCTACTGCAAGTCATTATAATGGCCATACATGTATTCGGTCTCTCTTACGATACTTAATGAAGTCAAATGCATGGCGCATTCGTCAGAGATTGACCAAGGCCGATAGCTCTTTCCTTGCATCTTTCAATGATTTTCTTTTTTCTTGATGTCCGATTTTTTTTCGTTGTTGCAGTTTCTTCTTATTTATAGGTGTAAATGGACTTGAAAGTGGACAAGCCCTTGTTGTGGCTTTTAGTGTGGTACTTTTCAACATTGTTCAGGTACTCGGGTGAATCCGGCTCATTTGTTAATTTGGACCCAAGTGCTGTTCATTCAATGTTTATCAATCGTCAGTTTAGGTCAGTCGTTTAGAGGAATGTTGGGATCATCACTTGTCACTCTTCTTCCTTATTCCTTTTCTTTCCTGTACATTTGCGCTTTATCAATTTAACAAGGTAAATACATCTATCATGATTTTATATTGTAAAAATACTCTTATGATGTACTTCTGCGAAATCTATGTCCATTTTACTTAAAGTATCCTGCTCGTGTGTTCGTTGGTGATACATTCTGTTATTGGGCAGGAATGACTCTTGCAGTCGTATCAATACTAGGACATTTCAGCAAAACAATGATCCTTTTCCTCATTCCACAGGTAGAGTGAAGCATTTATGATATGGGAGTATAGCATGTGCTTATTACACCCTATCATTAGTACAACTGCTCTAAATGATAAGCATTGTAGGTGCTTAATTTTCTCTACTCTATTCCTCAACTGTTCAAACTAGTGCCATGTCCAAGACACCGCCTTCCTTGCTTTGATGAGAAAACAGATACGGTATGTATTAGTCAGAGCTAGTCTTTGGTCATTAGTCATTAGGCTATTAGTCCTTAGTTAATTTGAGTCGCATTTGCCTCATAGCTCGACTAGGTCAACACATTCACAAACATGCTGGTCTTTCAATACCTGTTGATAATTTCTTGCTAACAAGAGAGTATGAAAAAATCTGAAAACATCTGAATAGCTTTAATTCAAAGGAAGCTTAAGTTTTTTTTTTAAAAATCTAAATTGCAAACACACTAATCACAAAAATTTGCGAGACATTCAGAATACCGCTGCATCCGACTTTAGTACGTACTCTATTCCTCAACTGTTCAAACTAGTGCCATGTCCAAGACACCGCCTTCCTTGCTTTGATGAGAAAACAGATACGGTATGTATTAGTCAGAGCTAGTCTTTGGTCATTAGTCATTAGGCTATTAGTCCTTAGTTAATTTGAGTCGCATTTGCCTCATAGCTCGACTAGGTCAACACATTCACAAACATGCTGGTCTTTCAATACCTGTTGATAATTTCTTGCTAACAAGAGAGTATGAAAAAATCTGAAAACATCTGAATAGCTTTAATTCAAAGGAAGCTTAAGTTTTTTTTAAAAATCTAAATTGCAAACACACTAATCACACAAATTTGCGAGACATTCAGAATACCGCTGCATCCGACTTTAGTACGTTTGTTGAAATAACAGCTTCTACCAACAGAAAAAGCGAAAAGTGTGTTTTATGGGCTGTGGAGAAGCAGAGTTTAGATTCTTTCGGTTTTTCTTACAGTCTATAAATTTCACCATCAGCCAAGGTTTTTGCTCTTTGATGTAATGTCTAATAGCTAAATTATTTTGAATTAAGTACGCATTCGAAATATTTGCACATTAATCATAATGATGCTGAGATATTTGCGAAACTCCGAACCGCTGGTGTCTGCGGTGGGGACCGAATGCGCTATTACCCTTTCCGCTGGCTAACGCGTTCAACGCCACACCATCCGAGTCTCTCGTTTCGCGTCTCTCAGCCATGTTATTGACCTATAAGTCTCCTTCAGCGGGATTGATCTGGGGAGCACAAATGGACATTGAATCCAGTGTTAAGCTGAAGTTGTATAAATCACAATGTCGTCACCTTTTATCTGCTGCCTGTTCTTGTTTTCTTACTTGCACATTGTCACGAATGGCCTGAACGGACTAATTATAAATTCAGTGTAATTGAAAAGAAACGTTTTAGGTTTCTATGAGCAAGGTAAAGTTCAAAACCTCTGATCTGAAACCATTGGGAGGGCTAATTGTTAGGCTGCTTTCCGCTTGTGGTTTACTGCATTGCAAAACATTCGTAGTGGATAATGATCAGTAAGTGGTTTTATAGTTTTGCTTCAATTATTACCTTATTCCTATGCAACCCAGATCTGCATCAGTACTAAAAGTCGCCTATCTTTTTCGCTAGAGTAATTTTATTTTGCAGATGGAAAGAAATCAACAATTTGACTGTTATAAACCTGGTGTTGAAGTTCACTGAACCACTACATGAGAAAACCCTTACCAATATCCTTCTATCTATTCAAATCGTTTGTTCTGTGTTCGCATTCTTCATTAGGTTCTATTTGGCCTCATGCCTGTATGATGTTGTAAATTAGTGGTTTTGGGTTGAATTTCTCTCTGCTAACGCCTTTCCAAATTGTCTGTTATTGTTGCGGGGTGTTTATAATCATCCAAATCTAGTCATTTGTGTGCTAAAGGTTATGTTGTTGAGGTTTGTTAACTTTTATTTTCAGGTTATACTAAACTTGAACAGTTGAAATAAATCAAGTGGCATCCAGTGTGACTGTAGCCTCAGTACGTTCTCGTTTGTTTTTGTTGCCACTGCTTAGTTGCAGTGCCTCCCAATGGTCTACTGCCTCATCGTGGCTGGGAGGTGTTCCTGAGTGTCAAGCTGCGATGTACAGCTGGGGAATTAGTCCACCCAGTAGGGTCTCCTGAGCTGAGAAGGAGTCTGGCGTTTCCATCAGGAAACCTGGTTAATAGTGAACCAGTGCCAAGTTCCACCACCATCCTGGTGTCAAACTAGTCGCATCGTGGCAAATCTCCCTCTGATCCACAAGGGTGGCGAGCGTCTCTGGTGGTGACGACCTGGAGCAGACAGGGCTGGTTGACCTCGGGACTCCAGGGAACCTCAATGGGTAAACCAGTAAAACTCCGAAATAATGGAAATTACTCTGAGGTCCGCAGAGCCAGAGAGGACGTGCCATCCAAATATCCAAGTACGTAAGAAGTGGCATCCAATGTAACTGCAGCTTTAATACATTGTCTATTTTTATTTTCAGTGCATAATTTAAGCATATAGTACGCTTCAGATTTGTGGTCTAACGAGCTTCTGATATGTTATGAGGTGGCGGTAATCTTCTTAGTAAGAATGTAGCAGTGTCGACAGCTTTGCCACTCCCTTTCCAGGTGAAAACTACTGTACACGTTTTTCGGTTTTCTTACAGAAATATCGGGTAAGCCTACAAACGGTCCTTGCTCTGAGTTTGAACATCGTTCTATGGTTTATACGATATGGTTTGGAAATGTATGGAGGTTCCTGGCAGATTTAACTTTTGTAGTGACCATTCATTGTTCTTGGTGAATTATAATGCGAAGCGCAACCGCAAGGATGCTGAGATATCAGTCAGTGTCAAGACGTCTTTACGAAAGAAGAAACATCGGGAAAACTTGACTTGCACTTTGCGAATACTTTGCGAAATTGTGCAAAAACGTCAGATTTGCGCTGCAACTGTCGTTTTCCAATCTGAATTCATGAAACAACTCAAATGTGCATTGAATCGTTACATGCGCGTGTACGTGTACAAAACTTATACGGCATAAAAGCTGGTGCTATGATCTAATGCTCGGGCATTCTCACCACAGGGCTAATGCTTACATCAGTATCGGTATGAAAAGTGTTGGAAGAGTGAGCTGTATACATTTATTCCAATGCATGTTTTCTGCTAGCTCACGGCGTTGATCAATCCTTGATGAATGCGCCATGCATTCGACTTCATCAAGCATCGTCGGAGGTGACTGAATGCATAGATGCCCTATACACTGTCTCGCAGTGGCCTACTGATGTATCGAGCCAGTACTGCTATCCTCTCAGACAAGTTTGGTACCAATTTGCCGACCCTGAAGATATGAAAGACAGTAAACCTGGGGCGTGGGGATCTATCCCATGTGTTGCAGTGCACCTCCGACCACTGCGCTACAATCACTATACAAGTCCAACTATACATATGGAGCCTGGCCACCTAAATATTCGTGTATGTAATCGTTTATTTAGAATACTGGTATATTTATTATGTTTTTGCATATTTTATGTGTTGCTCCTGCCTGTCACATCAAAACCCTAAGTGTGTCAGTCTGAGAAGTACGTAGAAAAAGCCTACATGTGTTACATGTGTAAATGATGATAGAATTAGTCGAAATCCACTTTTTATTGTAATAGAAGTAATCTTTTCTTTGTCCAGTAACAACGGAACACCATGGCATTCGTCGTGCCTAACAATAATAAGTAATAGATTGATGTCTTCTCAAAGTAAACATAGTTACGTCTGAGACAGAAAATTCAACCAAATCAAACAACAACAATAACATCCTCAATGCATACAAGGATTCAGGTACTATGCACCCTGGAACAGATGGTTATACATGACATGATTAGAGTGGTTCTGATCATGTGGTAGCTAATACGTACGATATCAATGAATATAAGGATTTGAGTGTGAGCAAACAATTACAAGTCACAACCAAGTCAATGTTGTAACAATCATTTCTCTCATAACTATTAGGAAAATCCAAATAAACTGTTCGCATAGACCATTGGCGGTATCATCGGATGTGGAACAGCTTCGAAACTGGTGAATTTCGGCTAGAAAGCCCCGTAAGTAAATAAACAAAAGCCAAACTAGCATTAAAACAGTGAAATAGATAGTTTTCCTTCAATGAATATTTAATCATAAGCAACAAAATTTTTGAAAACCCACCGTCAGATTATCTCCGGTGATTGTGATAAAAGCTCCTTTATTACCCATTTGATCACAATAATTTGGAGCGGAGAACACCTGTTCGAGAATGCAATTGTTTTACAAAATTCAAATCATCCCATCAAACTTCAAGAAGCCGATTTTTAGCTCATTTCAAAGTAACAGACTCAATATGAAGTACTGTACAAAATATCTTACCGTTATACACTTTCCGCCGTGATGTACCTCATAACCCTCCGGCTTCACCTCATGGCTCCTGAACGAAAATAACAAATTTGCGATTCTAAAGAATTTTCTCCACATTGTCACCTGACGACATATTGAACACCGTTTTTCGCAATAAATGCATCGGTGATATCTGGACCAAACTGACATCCAACTCCTCGTTTAGAGGGTGCGCGACCACTCAGCTCCTGTGGATCCGACCTAAAATGATATCTATACAAATTTTTTATCATCATCTTAACCTTTTTATTTACTGTCTACTCTTTTTAACGGCAGGGTATATTGCGAAATATAACTCTAATGATGCTGAGATATTTGCAAAACTACGGACCGCAGGTATTTGCGGTGGGGAACGGACGCGCTATTGTCCTTTGCGGGGAGTAACGCGTTCACCACACCATGTGAGATGTAATAGACGTTATATTTCGCAGCACTCTACTGTTAAAAAGAGTAGGCAGTAAATAATAAGTTGAAATTGTGGTTATAACTGCAGCCTCAGCTTAACTGGGTTCGTTGCCGATTTGGGCTCCCCAGATCAATCCCGCTGTTGGGTGATTGCTGATGGCAAAAAGATCGATAGAACTAGCTGAGATACAGGTGCTCGTTTCCCACAGCAGACACCTGCGGTCCAGAGTTTTGCAAGTATCTGAGCATTATAGATGTTTTATCATCTTTTATTCGCAGGCATTCCTACAGAATCTTTAAATGTTTAATTAGGATATAGAGAAACAACACTTAAATTCCAACATTAAGGAAATGAAGACAACATTTGGATGTCACGCGAGTTTAACTTTTCATTCAAAATTGGCCATTTTATTACAAACAGCGAAAAAGACTAATAGGAAGATGGCTTAAAACAAACACACCATAACAAGTCGCACATAATTCCTTCATCAGGAGGTTGACGAACCCTGTCAGTTTTTCGAATGTCGTCCAGAGTCACACCGTCCTCTTTGAACAAACCACCATGACAAACCTAGTAAATGATTCGTATGATATTTCGAAAGGTTCGTAAGTGCATAAATGACAATTATTTCATGCAGTAGTTGTCTATTTCACAAAGTGTCTCCTAAAATTGGCATCGCACTATGATTTACGACTGCGATGAAGCCTTACAACTACAGACTTTCCTGGAACTTACAACCAGTGAAGAAGAGACTTACAAAAATCTTCCCATTTATGAGATGACACAATGGAAGCAGGCAAAAAATCTCCGTAAAGAAATCAGCCATTTGAGAAGTATACTTCTTCTTCACTTCTCCTTCGAATCCATACATCTAAACGAAATAATTAAATTGAGACACTAAATTTCTATACAGATTATTAAGTAACAAATTACCTTGTTCATGACGTCACTTTCGTGATTACCACGAGATAAAAAGAAATGATTAGGATAGAGTAATTTATAGCTAAACATAGTAAAAATCGTCTCCACACTAAAGGAACCACGGTCAACGAAGTCCCCATTAAATAACTGGAAAATGTTTCTGTACATAAACGTAAAGGAAAAAAGGATCAATATGACATTCACGCAAAACACTAGTCAATAAATCAAGAAAGATCGCAGAAAAAACAAACGTATGGATTGGTCTCAGAAGGCAATCCATTGATATCAAAAATATTGCAGAGATCATAAAATTGGCCGTGTATGTCACCACAAATTGTGAAACGTTGCTTAGAAGGCACTTCGACTTCAACCAATGTTGGCTGCTCTTTGAAATATGCACATATATCCAACAGAATCTAAAATTTAGTCTATTGGGCACACTGTTACGATAGCTGTACTGCTATTATTAAGTACTGTGCTACTGCACTGCAGTAATACTGCATTAATACAATATTGTACTACTTCTGTTAATGAATCCCACGACCGACTTTCTATCAACCTCGGTGATCAAGTAATAATTCGTATTCTTCTTAAGCAAGCACGAGGTGTTATTTTTTATTCTTTATTCACGAATAGGCTGACGTTTCGACGGATTTAGCCTTCCTCAGAGTCTGGAGAGGTCAATAACACCTCGCGTTTGCTCAACAAGAATACGAAGAACTCCTGTTAATGCTAAGTATGACAAAATTGTAAAACTTGCGAACACTGACATACCTTGAAAGCATATTTCTTGTGCAATTTTCCTCGCTTCTTAAAAGTTGCAATCATTTCATTAACGAATTCCACACTAATAACTTCATCCAAATGAGGGCCATCATAGCTCTCCTCCACAACTGGAGAAAACATTTTCTCATCTCACCCTAAGAATTAAGAGAAAATCATAAGTTAACCCACTCATTGTGGACAAGTCGATTGATTCTGATATGCTTTTTCTATCGTGGTCAACAGAGATAGCCCGTTCAAATGCGATTCTTCGAACAATCTTCTGACACTCGTCATACTTTCGTTTAGCATCGGCATCACTCGGTTGAGCTCGTACCACGGTGGCATAGTCTGCTAAGGCTTTTTTGAATCGCGCCAGAGCCATATTGGCTGTTGCTCTGCGATAATACCCCTGCAACGATGACTACCACAGCCATTAGTATGGGTTCAGCTCCAAAAAAAAAAAAAATTTTTAACCTTGGCATAAGAAGGGTCAAGGCTTATGGCATTATTTGCATCTTCAAGGGCACTACCATACAGCTCTTTCTTCAGATATGCCATACTCCTTTAATATAAACCGATCCATTCTTTAGTCAACGAAAAGTAAAACATAATACCCACCTATTGCCGTACAAGACAGCTGTTGGGTGACGTTCTATGGCCATTGTATACAACTCGATGGCAACATCATATGCTTGATCTAAACTAGACACAGATTAATGCGTTGCAATAACACGTAGTCTTTAGGAGGAAAAAATAGCAAGGCACCTAAACTTTGCTTCAAAACAATTTCGAGTAATATAGAAACCAGGCATAAAGTTTCCCCTCTTACGATAACCAATCGTAATTGCTAAAAAACTGGAACAATAACCTTTAAAAAACTGGTTTGCTTCTTCTTTTATCCTCGATGCTTTCGCCTCATCACCGTCCAAATTTTGATCACGAATACTCTCCAGTACACTAGCCACAACATCCTCCACCGAGGCTGCCATCCCTGTACTTGATTTCGAAGCATTTGTTATGAGAAAAACTGTCAAATAAAATAGGTACACATGATTAAAATGCATTACACACTGGTTATCTTTTATCAAACAAATATCAACGAAGTAGTTCATTCGACTGGCAAGTTAAAACTAAAACAATTTAGCTCTTCTTAAAATGAAAAATGATAACATCGATGGATAGGCGAGTTAAGGTTATTGAGGAAAAATGACGGAAAAGTAAAATTTCTTCAAACGATGCTGACGACACTGCGCAGGCTGAAAGTTAAGCTTTTACTTCCATTCCAAGAGAGTGAACCATATGTTGTAAACTGCGTAATTAGTAATAAATTACCTTTCTCCTCGATGTAAAACGTCAAATGCAAGATTCAACTCATCGAACTTGAAATTGTGAGTGATAAATTCATCTAGTTTTATTTTACTATCCAAATAATCATCAACAAGTTTCGGAACGCTGTCCACACTCTTCCAACCTGAAACGCCTTTGAAGTAATACTGAATGCATAAAAGCAGTAGTTTCTAACAATATTTCTTACAACGTCGAGCTCACGCTGACCGCACGAAACACATAACAGGGTGTTAATGATAGTACAGCAATTGCCAATTTTTAATGAGCCATTGACTACTGTACGCACCAACTTCCAAACCTGTAGTTATGGAAAAATAATTAGCTTTCCGGCTCGTGTAGCGCAGTGGTCGAAGACGCTCTGCTATACACAATCCTCAGGCTACAGGCTCACCAAGCCCTCCATCCCTTTGGAGTCAGCAAATTGGTACCACACGTGTCTAGAAGGATAGCAGCACTGGCTGGATACATCGTAAGGTCACCGAAAGTCATTGTGAAGGCCAGATATGCATTCAATCACCTCCAACGATGGTTAATGAAGTCGAATGCATGGCACATCTCTCAAGATTGATGGCGTGTCTAGAAGGATAGCAGCACTGACTCGATACATCGGCAGGCCACCGCGACTCATTGTAAAGGCCAGATATGCATTCAATCACCTCCAACGATGGTTAATGAAGTCGAATGCATGGCACATCTCTCAAGATTGATCAACGCCGAGAGCTTCACTAGCTTCACGAATGAGTTTTCAAGTCTAGAACTGCATATCTCGTCTAACAGTGAACTTCACTAGCTTGACTGAAAAGCAGCGACCCCTGTGGTCAATCTTCTAATGAGCATTTGCTGCAGCAGGAAATAAAAACAACACATATCCCATCTATCTAAGCGAATTCAATTACGATAACAAAAAAAGTATTTAATTTCTGACAAGGGTTCTATGAATACAAATGCGAAAGGATAACGTACCGCCAAATGCACACCCAGTCCATGTTCTTCCAGTGACCAGTTGAAAAGGACGAGTCGAGATTTCTTGTCCTGCTGCGGCTACACCGATTATACACGAAACTCCCCAACCCTTATGCGAAGCTTCTAGAGCTTGACGCTTAATTAAAATAAATAAACAACACAGAAAAACCGCCTAAAATATATATTTTCTAAGAACGAGTCCCACTTAATTTTTTAAATATATGCCACTACATAGACATTCCTTCTCATCAAGAAATGTAACCTTCAACAGACGTCCCGATCAAAACCTTAGTTTTATAAAAAGAAACAAAACAGGGAACAGATGGAACCACGTTATCGAAATAAGTAAATAAATTGTTAGTAGGAATTCAAAACGTATGCTTCTCCTTTAGTCGCGAAATGAATGACGTATTTTCGAAACAAATTCCACGTTATTCCTTCTACATCGTCCTTGAGCGGTCGGATTTCGGTTTCAACACCTCTCCGAATCAACTAGTAGGAAGACCGAGAGAAGGATTCGACGTCGAAAACACACCCCTCTCTGACACACATCGTGGTGAAGACCTGGATACGCCCTCGTAAGGTTAAGTCAGGTCTCCAGGGAGAACCAAGTTGCACGACCAGCAATACGCCAGCCTCAGTACACCGCACACTGGGTGCTCCCGTCTATGACGTCAGGCGGTGAGACGACCGGTGAGAGGCGAGAATATCTCGGGTTGCGCAGGACGTCATTCAAACCGGATCTGACAAACACACGTACGACACACCATGGAGATTGTTTCTTACTACGCACGTATAATGCCAGAACACTCTCCACAGATGCCGATGTCCACGCCCTTCTTGCAGCTGCAGATCGCATTAACTTTTATGTGATCGTATTACAAGAAGCAAAAATCAAGAAGACCGACATACGCCAACTAAACAACGGGACCTTTCTGATCCGTGGAGAGAATGTCCCGTCACGAAATGTCGGCGGCGTAGGCTTTGTCGTCCACCCGTCCATTGTCCATCTCGTCGACTCATACGAGATCCTTTCTCCTCGGATAGCCGTCCTCCGTCTTCAACTGTCGCATCATAAGAAGATCACTATCATCAACTGCTACTCACCAACCGACGCAGCTGATGAGTACGAAATAAATGCGTTCTACTATCAGTTGGAGGAAGTCATCCGCAATGATAAAGCACATCATAAATTTGTTGTCGGAGACTTCAACGCTAGAATAGGAAAGGTCAACGAGAGCGAATACAGGATCAGAAATTATGGATTAGGAGGAAGAAATGAGAATGGCAACGGTCTCGCAAGACTCCTGTCGACAGCACGTCTCTTCCATGGAACCTCGCTTTTCAAGAAGAAAGAAAGCCGCCTCTGGACATGGGAGTCTCCCAGCGGCATGACTCATGCGGAGATCGACCATATTCCGACAAACAGAAGATGGTGCCTACTTGACACATCGATAGTCCCGTCATTCTGTACTGGTTCTGATCACCGCCTTCTTCGCGCAAAGATTCGATTCAGCCGCAAGCTTGAAAATAACTCTCTTCATAGACCACAAGGAAAAAGTCTAGCTGTATACGACGAGAACATTCTGAACGAAGTCCTATCCAAATGTTATTGGCAGATTAAAGAAGACCCGACACGAAGACTACAAGCTGCTTGTCGAAGGACTGAAAAGCTGTGCCGAATCCGCCTTCCTCAGGCAAGAAGATCGGATCGCATTTCCACCACTACTAAGGAGTAGTTCGAAAAGAGAACGAAGCTGTAGCTTGGCCTTACTATAACACGTTTAACATGGGTTGTAGTAAATTCCAGGTGCAGAAGAGCTTTGCAAAAAGATCTATAACGGTAAAAGCAGAAAAAACAACTAGAAGCAGCAGAGAAAAGCAGTCTGAAAAATGCCGTCGGGTCTTATGTGATTATAATGTTCCGCTGTCAGCCCTGATGAACGAAGATGGGATCGTCAAAACTTCTCACCATGATATGGAATTAATAGCGGAAACGTTTTACACCAGCCTTTTCCGCTCCACAATCCCCGTCCCGGGCCCTAATATCCCGCTGGAGAAACATCACTTAGAATTCTTCCGTCGGAGGTTCGAGTTACGATAGAAAGCATGAAAAGAGGCACAGTTCCAAGACCAGACAATGTCGTCGCCGATTTCCTTAGAGCTGGAGGCCACAATTTACATGTACTTCTCGCAGACCATATGACAGCATACCTTCAAAAGAAAAAAACCCCAGACCAGTGGAGGACGTCCCGCACGGTCATCCTGCCAAAGAAAGGAGACCGAAAGGATCTTCGTAATCACCGTCCTATACGCTTGTTAAGTGTACTCTACAAGCTTCTCACGAAGATTATCCTCTCGCGCATATCAAGGACATTGGATGAGGAGCAACCAGTCGAGCAAGCAGGATTTCGAAAAGGATTTTGCCGCATGGACCACATCTAAACCGTGTCCAGGGTCATCGAAGTCTGTCGGGAATACCACTTGCCTTTGCTCCTAACTGTTGTCGACTATGAAAAAGCGTTTGACAGTGTCGAAACGAATGCAATCCTATCAGCACTCGTTGACTAATGAGTGGACCTGTCCTACATAAGAACTCTGTCCGACTGCTATTGGAAATGTACTACGACTGTACTTTTCCATCGACCTCTTACCATACCCATATGAAAAGAGGTTCGACAGGGCGACAGAATATCGCCAAAGCTGTTCAGTTCCGTACTGCAGTGGATAATGAAGTCACTAGATTGGGATGAGAAAGGCATACGTATTGATGGAAAATTCCTATCAAACCTTCGTTTTGCCGACGACACTGTCATCTTCTTAAGAAGTACTAGCGAAGCAGAGATGATGATCAACGAGCTCAATGAAGCGGGGATAAAGATCGGACTTCGCCTAAATCGGAAAAATACCCAGTTCATTAAAAGCCCATGGTGCGAAGGCGAAAAAATTGAATTGGATGGTTCTCTCATTGCAGAGACCACCTCATACGTATACTTTGGGCGATCAATGAGCATGGAAAACGGCATAAAGGAAGAACTAGATTGGGCCGCATTCGGACCTCTCAAAGAAGCCACCAGCCAACTGAAGAACCCGAAAGTTCGCGCTCATCTCTTCGATTATACGGTCCTCCCAGCGCTTTGTTATGGTGCAGAGACGTGGGTTGATACTTCAGCAACGTCAAGAATTCTTTGCACTATTAACAGAGCGCTTGAGCGATGTCTTCTAAGACATAACCGGCACTCTCAATATTTAGTCGGAATGCGAAGCTCTGACCTTCGAAATCTGTCACATCTTCGAGATCCAGGAGAATATACATCGAGAGCGAAACATACATGGGCCGGTCACATAATGAGAAGAACAGACGAGAGATGGGCGAAAAGAACATAGAGTGGACTCCAAGAGAATGCAAACGTCCCCTTGGGCGACCACCTACACGTTGGGCGGACGTGTTCGTAAACAAAGTTAATCAGCTGTATCTGCAGCTGCAGTTGTTTTACAGATCACGGTATGAGACTCACAAGCGCTACCATGCTCGAACAAGACCACCACCATGGACTACGATTGCGAGAGAAAGGAACGAATGGCATATGTGCTGGGGTCCGCACAACTCGTGAAAACGGACCGTCCAAGTATCCAAGTATTCCACGGAAATATTTCAAAGCGGCAAAATAGGATGAAAGAACCTAGACCGCTCAATGGTTACACACGCTTTACAGCACACGCGTGGTCGCGGGTTCCACTTCAACCTCAGGTCAACAAATTCGGCCATCTTCCCAGGATCAGCAACCTAGCATTAAACTTGCCTGCGGAAACCTTCCGTCGATTCATAAAGACCTATAAAAACCTGTGGCGAGCTCGCTTAACGCCCTAGTAAAGCTATTGCAGGATTCCAAAGGAGAATCAATAGGACCAAGATTCAGCGACATCCATAGTAAAGACGAAGTATCGAAGAAGTATGGAAGCTCCCTAACCTACACGCTAACGCAAAGACCTACAAAAGACGAACGTAAGACAACAAACCGAAAGAAATATATATATTAGGACCCGCATATTTTATTAATGAGGATCAAAGACAGAAATAAACGAATAAATAAAAATCATACCATTGTGTTAACGTTGCCAATGCACTCAAAAGTGTAATCAAAACCTCCATCGTAGTTCTCCACGAGCCAAGATTGCACAGACTTACCATCGGGTATCGACTTGGGGTTTACACAGTCTGTTGCGCCGAAACGGCGAGCTTAAAAGTTACCCACGTTATGACACATCTATGAAGAAATTACACTTACCCTCAGCAGGAAAAAAAAGAAAACAAAAGCAAAAATATAGTATAGTAATATATAGTAATAGCTAACCTGTTTCAAATTTACTTTCCAACATATCAATAGCAACAATGCTTTTTGCACCAACTATTTTGGCACCCATTATGACGGCAAGGCCTACAGCTCCAAGACCCCAAACAGCAACCGTGCTACCAGGCTCCACCTGTACAAAAAATTATCAAAATTTCGTAGGTTATTTTCATCAAACAACAAACGCCTTGGAGACCTTGCAAGTATTAACTACAGCTCCATAACCAGTAGATATTCCGCAACCGAGTAAGCAAACCTTTTCAAGTGGAGCTTTCGGATTAATCTGAACATCCAAATTAAATTTGAGAGATGTTATGAGAAACGGAAGAAAATTGAAGGCCACGGAAACAAATTCAGGACACAAAAGAAAAGGCGAGAAACCTATGAAAAATTAGGATACATTATAAAAAAAATAATCGGAAATTAAACGCACCTTACATAATGAAATATCGGCTACAACAGTATATTCGCAAAAAGTAGAACAACCCATGAAGTGATAAATGCGTTTTCCATTACAACTGAATCTGGTCGTGCCATTTGGCATAACACCATTTCCTTGAGACACGCTAAAATAATCACTTCAAAATGCCCTTTTTGACAAAAATACTACAGCTTTTAACACAGCCTCAAGGATTTACATCATTTCAAATGCGCGAAAAAGGATAAAGCTCTCGGCGCTGATCAATCCCTGAGGGATGCGCCGTGCATTCGACTTCATGAAGTATCATTAGAGAAGACGGAATGTATATTTGGCTGGGACGATGACTTGTGGCAACCTATCGATGCAGCAGCTTTTAACACAGCCGCAAGGATTTACATCATTTCAAATGCGCGAAAAAGGATAAAGCTCTCGGCGCTGATCAATCCCTGAGGGATGCGCCGTGCATTCGACTTCATGAAGTATCATTAGAGAAGACGGAATGTATATTTGGCTGGGACGATGACTTGTGGCAACCTATCGATGCATCGACCCAGTGCTGCTATTCTCCCAGACCTGTTTGGTACCAATTTACAAGAGTCCGGAGAGATAGAAGGCTTGGTGAACCTGAGACGCGCGATCGATTCCATGTGTATCGCACGGCGCTTCTAACCACTGCGCTATATGCTTTAAATGCGTAAAAAGGAACAGTAATTGCCGCTTTCAACTTGAAATCAATACAACCCAGTTCACTGCCATTATTTGGCAACATAAACTTTTAGTACACCAACACGATGTTGATAAAGAGATTTAATCGGATCAGATTTCGGCGCATTCGCCTTCTTCAGAGCAGGATAGATCAGAATCGATTATCCACTTTATTCCTTCCTCCTATGTGCGCGTTCGTGATCGCATTGGATGCAATCCAGTGCAGCATCACTCTACCGAAGTAATCTCGCTCGGTGGTGCTCTTTTATATGTAATGATACTGAGTATCCATTGATAATTATTGGTTTGTTTTTCTCCACACAGTACATCCTACAGCAGTTGGCTTTAGCCCGACTCGAAACAATTTTGAAGACCCACATCGGAGGAAGGAATAAGAAAAAGAAAAGAAAGTTTTGACAATCGACTCGGATCAATCAAGCGCTGAAGAACGCAAAACTTATCAATGAAAAGACACACGTTGGCTGAGAAATGCCGAGGGTAAAGTACAATCTGTTGGCCAAGCATAAACATGTGATTCTTCGACTTATCGGGGCTCTTGCTTCGAACACCATAACAGTTAATCCTACGGGGTTCTGTATAGGAAGGATTGATAGCATTCCAAAACATATCCTTGCTTTTGCGGCTGTGGTGCTAGGATGGAAAGTTCAAGGATTTCATTGTTTTTACTTTTCTTGGAAGTTTTTAGTCATAAGTAAACCCGAGGTTAAAAGACTACTTTATAAAAACACTGTATACCATTAAAAGTAAGGTAAAAAGACGCAGCTAAGCTGTTTATACACTATCCAAACCCTGCACAAGTCTATTAATATTCGTAGTGGAAAAAGTGTTTATTGCAGAAAAGAATCGAACAGAGCAGTTCGAATCAAAAAACTTACTTCGACACATTTTAACGAAACAGCATTTCGGTCAAACTGTTGTTGAACGATTCTAACGAATGTATTGAAAATTTCGTCAGAAAAAACGTCGAAAACTGTTAGACCGGAAGTAAATTGTCATTTAAGAAGAAGCATTTCTAGGAGCCAAAAACACAACAGACCGTATTTTCTGGCACAAGTTTGTTTTTGGATTGAGACAAAACTTGCATTCCTTACATTGTGGTACGTATAATGGAATAACATGATCCCCTGAAATGAACATTATGACGGACAAAAGAAAAAAACGTGACACCAAAACACAAAGCGCAATTCTTTGCAAAATTCCCATAATTTAACAATTTAGCACAAAATAAGTAGAACTATAACAAGAAGCACAAAGAAAAAAACCATTCACAAGCGCAGATACCCCTAATATTTTTCGATACCAACGAAAAACTTTCACCCCACACCCCACTTGTTCACCTGGCTTGAACGCAGTTACTCCTTCTCCAACACTCTCCACTACGCCAGCACCCTCGTGTCCAAGGACAACAGGAAAAACACCTTCAGGATCGTGGCCACCAAGGGTATAGGCATCTGTGTGACACACCGCAGTATAAAACACCTAAAAAGATAATTATAAAGACACAGATTTCAGATACCAGATAACATTCTGACACTTTCGCTGGAAGCAGTAATTTCGAGGAAGAAAATCTACTCAGTAAAGACGCATAGTAACCAAATTCCGTCCAAGCCTATGAAATAGAAACGCTACTTGGTGAATCAAAAGGCATTTCAGTTGTCGCAATCGTATTTCCCAGTTTTACGACTTTAGAGAGCATGCAATTGAGTTCAAATTATCTTCTCAAAAGAATTCTGGTAAGGAAATGTAAACGCCAAAATTGAGAAAAACTTTTGAACAGACGTATCGCTCGAACCAAGATTAAAATGAGGATTACATACTTTTATCCTAACTTCATGAGCTTGTGGCGGTGCCACGTCAATATTCTCAATTGATAATGGTGCTTTCGCTTCCCATGCCACCGCCGCCTTGCAGGTGATAACCTGGAATCTCGGTATGAACACGAAACGAACACTTGAACAGATAAGGATACGAGGACTGATAAACTTGTTAAAACACTTACCCTTCCTTGAGTATCAGAAATTTCCGCCATTACGCTAAAAAAATTACATAGGAATCGGCATGATACCAACTGGTTAATAACATTAAACATAATGAGAAAACAAAAACAAAAAAACAAAAGGAAAGCGCGTTGAGCTATGAAGGAGGGATGGATCAAATTCTCAACAAACTTAATTGCATAAATCTAGTACTAACGGAATAAAGACCGTGCTGAAAAATATCTTTGTAAGAAGTGAGTGAAATTAGTGGAACAAAACATTTTTTAAACTAAATATTGGTACTAGATACCATTTCCTTGGACAACAAGAAAAGAATGGACTTATTTTATCCCAAGATTCACAGTGGAAAAACGAGTGCAAGAAATTCATTACTTAACGACTCTTAACAAAGTTTATCAAATTAGAGAACACAGTTAACGTTCCAGTGTTACCACCCATTCGATGTGTGGTGTTTGTGGGAACATATCAACCGGCTGAATTGTCGATAACATGAACGGATGACCAGCATATTTTTTGGAGCTGAATAAAATACATACATGCCATTTAAGCTCACAACGGATGAAAACGTCGAGATTTTTTTTAAGCAGGATTATGAATCAGTCAGTCGACTAATGCGAAGAAACACTGTCAAGTTATTATAAAAGCAAAGAGAGAATCAAACACTCCAATGATGTGGTGAATCTATATAAATTTCAACAAGTACTACTTAGTACAAAAACGTTAGTAGTATACAAAAACAAATTTCCTAGACAACAAATAACCAGACTTACGTAGGACGGCACAGGTCGACAATGTTTTTCATAGCAGCAGCAGGATCGCAAGACACAAAAACGAGATGGCGTAAAGTCTCCATCTGCAATGATAAAGCTTAGCTTTTTAGTTTAGTTTTTTTTTCCTACACCGATTCGAACTGGTTTCAATTATGTTCATCATAAACAAAAAGAAACTGGAGCGTCCGACTTTGAAAAAGGTCGGATCTCCAATTAGAATGAACAGTTCTGAATTTTCATAGCTCAAAAAAACCTGTCTTTTCGTTGAGATTCGCATTACAAAAAAAGATAGAATTAACAGAATTTCCTACAGAATCAATGATACGATGGTAAGTGTACCTTGATGCAGTGCTGTTTTCCGTCTTCGGTCATATGTAAGTAATTTAAATTTCATCTCCAACGTTTAGAAAATATTGAAAAAAAAACGAATTTAAAGGTTAACCATCATTTTAAAAAAAAACCATGTACATCCTCACATAAACGATGGAGCAGATCCTATTATGTAAGTTCGCGTAGTTCTCAACTCCCTAAGAATTTGGTTGCGGAAAAATGAACAACGGTCATTGGAAAACCACAATCGGGCCATAAGTTCTAAACAACAACACAATTTTCAATAAGGTTTAAAGATGGCTTGAGAAAAAGGCCATTTCGGGAGTTTCCACTTATAACCACCAAAGATGATTTCATAACATGCAAAAGAGATGAATGTAGGAAATGAAATATATTAGGAAATCAGACGTGAATGCAATACATATTTTAATAAGCCACTAGATATTTTAATCATAATGATACCTTCGATATCTAACAAGAACTCAGAAAGATATAGAAATTTTTTTCTTATTCACATTTATTGTATATTACCTTTCTACACATCTACCGCACGTATCCTTGCACATTCAGTATCCACAAAGACCTTCGAACCTTGGCGTGTGGGTTCGGCACCTGCCTCGAAATTTATTCATTAACTGTCGTTGAATGTTGGTCGAGTCGATTCTCTCCGGAGTCCTCGGATTTCCATGCTAGACCATCCCCACGTGGATTGGATAGGATGAACTAGTTTCAGACAAGTTTGGTACTCAGTTCGCACCCCCGGCCTGATGGAAGGCTTGGTGTACCCGAATTGGAGAATGGGGTTGCTTAACCACTAAACAAAACGCGAAACCCATTACTGCTACTAATATTACATTAGCACAGTTGCACCAAAGTACAAAAATTTTATATGGTGTGTTGTTTCTGCTACGACAACTGTTGTGTAAACAATAATTCCTTCAGAAGAAGAAATCTGTAGTAACCGTCATTCTTTTGAGGAATGATGCTCGATTAAAGCAGCATCGCAGCATTTACACTACAATGTTGAAGAGGAAGAGGCATTTCTATAACAACGGTAAGGATAAAAGGATAAAGGACAAAGCTCTCGGAGTTGATCGGTCGTTTAGAGATGCGCCATGCATTCGACTTCACTAAGCATCGCTCAAAGGTGTCTGAATGCATATCTGGCGTTCACAATGAACTCGCGGTGTCCTACTGCCGTATCAAGCCAGTGCTGCTATCCTTCCAAACAAAAGTCTAGGACCAATTTGTCGACCTTGGAGGGCTGGAGGGTTTCGCGGACCAAGGGCGTGGGAATCGATCTCATGCATATTGCAGAACGCCTCCGACCACTGCGCCCCAACAAGGATAACGTGGAAATAAGACCAGAACCATCAATCTCGTTAACGGAAAAAATAAGAATGGATGAAACATAGACAGACCCGTGAATGCTTATTAGTAGACAAAGTTAACCTTAGTTCTGCGGTTTCCACCAGTGACATTACGCGTTTTAGACAAGATTCTTCGCACACTTAAATATATACTCAAATACTAATACTCAAATATATGTATTGGACTTTACTTACCACTCGACATCCAAGTATGACTTTCTCGTGCACACCACACCTTGGAGGATCCAAAACACCAACAATGTTCGACTTTTGTAGATCGAATTCGGATGGAACATTGAATCGCAGTGATTGGAAAACATCTTCAGCTTTACCAGCTAGGTAACAGCACCTTTAATGAACCTTTTATGAACAAGATTATCGTGCAGGCAAACCTCTCCACTCTGCATATACAATGCCATTTTTAATATTTCGCTGATAACACTCATTCGCACTGCTTGTTATAACGTTTAAGTACGCGATTAGATAATGCAGTGAGTAACCAAGTGCGAGCCCCAGCACAATTTTCACTTTCTCGTGGTTTTGCTGGTTTAGCCATTGTGGTTCTCTGGAGTCCCGAGGTCAGCCCAGCTAAAGTCTGTCCCTACTCGTCACCACCACAGGAAGTCGCCGCCTCTATGGATCAGCGGGAGATGTGCCACCATGACTAGTTTGGTACCAGCACGGTGGTGGATCCTGGCATTAATATATTCCTACCTGGGCTTCCTGATGGAAACGTCAAATTCCTTCTCAGCTTGGAAGACTCTGTCACGGTGATGAATCCACCTATACATCGTAGCCTGACACCAAGAAACACCTCCCACCCACGATAAGGCAGTAAACCGTTGAGAGGAATATTAGTATACTATGCAATACTAGTCTTAAGGATAAAGGATAAAGGTCTCGGCGTTGATCAAACCCTGAGGGATGCGCCATGAATTCGACTTCATTGAGCATCGTTGGAAGTGATTGAATGCACATCTGGCCTTTACAGTGACTCGCGGTGCCCGGCCGATGTATCGAGCCAGTGCTGCTATCCTCCCAGACAAGTCTGGTACCAATTTGCCGATCCCGGAGGGATGGAAGGCTTGATGGGCCATGGGCGCAGGGATCGATTTCACGTGCGCACTGCAGTGGCGCCTCCAACCACTGCGCCACACGCGCCCTTCAGTACTAGTCTTAGGTTGGAAATTTACTGTGTGTCAGGATCTACTATGAGATACAAGACTACACACATATCTCTTATGCCATTGACTTTAGCGTTCTCCTTAGCGTCCGTGATAGCTGAGTCTACCATATCCACACCAATGCAGTACACCTAAATACGAAACAACAGAATAAATAATAACAGCAAATGATATGCACCGAAAAAAACTAATGAGCTTACTCTCTTTCTTTTCTTGAACTCTTTAATAATAAACTGCCCGATAGTCCCCGTACCACAGCAAATGTCAAGTATAACAGTGGGCGTTTGCCCGTAATCTTCACTGGTATCAGATTTCAAATTGACACCAGTGGTCGTGTCCTGAAAAGATGAAATTAATAAACGGAGAAAGGATCATTCACCTTATAATGGAACATGATTTCAGTTGCTGTGAAGATTATCTTGCAGAATGTGATAACCTCATCAGGCAACTGGTCAAAGTGAGTTTGAACGAAATGTAGTGCATCAGGAAACGTAAACTGGTGATGAAAATGATATCACTTCCAAAGTTTAAAGGCACAGAAGAGGAAGAACATAAGTCATTACCTCTTCTATAGCATCACAACTAACGTCCAGTTTTGCACGCTTGGCAGAAATCTCTACGGTCTCAGAGCACCTGCTATCGTTACATAATGACACTCCACAACACTCTCCTAAATTTTTATGCGCTACAATTGGAAATAAAAGAATATACAAAAATTAAAAGGCAAAGCTCATGGCGTAGATCAATCTCTGGGCGATGGGCCATATATTCGACTTCATTAAGAACCGCTAGAGGTGATTGAATGCATATCTGGCCCTTACAATAACACGCAATTGCCTACCGATGTATCGAACCAGTGCGGCCATCCTCGTAGAGAAGTCTGCTACCAGTTTTCCGAACCGGGAGAGTTGGAAGCTTTGGTGAGCTTCAGGAGCGAGGTCTGTTACAGAGTACCTCCGACCACTGCGCTATACGCGTCCAGAAAAAACATATCATTTTAACAAATTTCTTTATGACTTACCAATTGTAGTATACAAAACCGAGGCCGCCTGACTATTTGTTTGGAAAAATGCGGAAGGAGAGACACGAAAGCGACAGTCCAAGAGGGTCTCGTAAATGTATGGCGCTCCTGCAAAGACCTCATTTAAGAGATAAGTTTGAAAAAAGTGACAAACGGAATTATGAGTTTTATGGACTTATCTTCACCATACAGAGTTTCACAATAAGGCGAATTTAAAAATATGCAAATAATAGAAAATATGCAAATATATAAACGTAGATGTGAAGTTGCAAATGCATAATTTCTAATTATGTGACCGCAGCTTACTTTCTGTCCAGAGTCTTCAGGATAAATACATTCACTTAATATAGAAAAGATACTTTTTGGGCTGAAAAATTAGGTTTAAAACAAATTCTTGTCTAAACTTTAACTCTACTAAAATTTTACCACTACTATATTAACCTACTCAAGACTATACTAAAATAGAATTTGAGTCACCAACATGGCAAAAGCAACTGTCTACCACACAAATCTAAAAACGAGTAGCTGCTTGATGCCCTTCATCCAGAACCCCGCTCATACCGAAAGATGGTCCATTGTGCTTGATTACGGATGGATCCATTTAGGTTAGACTTATAGGTTCGAAACCGATAATATCTGGAAGAGGTAAGCCCGGAAAATGAGTACAATAGAACAGAACTTCCTGACCATATCCGAAAACAGTACGAAGAGTAACTCAAAAGACCGGATTTCTATAAACTTGAGTAAACTGATCTTGTTAAGCTGATGCGAGATTGGTATAGTTGTTGCTGTCCTTGTCGTTGCTGCTGTTGCTATTGTTGGTCAACGGCTGACGTTTGGGCGATTTCGACTTCCTCAGTCTGGATGTATTTCATATAACAATAACTTGATAATTCGGTGAAGAGAGCATCGAAGTATTAATGATGACCTAATATATAAATAAATGCCATATTGATCAAAAGGACTACTCACCATGCTGTTACGAGTAGGATTGCCCGCGTGTTGTTCAGGCGGGATGATGAGCGAGACCCAACCAGATAGAAAAATCCTTTTGAAATAAGGAGCCAGATCACGTGTGATAATGAAGAATTCGCCTTTCCGACTCACCTTTGGATTTTTGAAATTTCCAAAAATTGAAATTTGGAACATGTAAGCAACACGCGGGCAGTCCCACTCGTAACAGCACGTTAAGTAGTTTTTCATCAATATTGCGTTTATTTATATGTTAGATTTTCATTGATACTACGGTTTTTTTCATCAAATTATTAAGCTTTTGTTGGGAAAAAATACGTCGAGTCTCGGGAAAGCGAAATCACTGAAAGTCAGCCTTTGACCAACAATAACAGCAGCAGCAACGACAAGAAGAACAACAACAACAACAACAACAACAACAACAACAACAACAACAACAACAACAACAACAACAACAACAACAACAACAACAACAACAACAACAACAACAACAACAACAACAACAACAACAACAACAACAACAACAACAACAACAACAACAACAACAACAACAACAACAACAACAACAACAACAACAACAACAACAACAACAACAACAACAACAACAACAACAACAACAACAACAACAACAACAACAACAACAACAGCTATACCAATCTCGCAACAGCTCAACAAGATTAGTTCATAGGAACATATGAATAAATATATCGATTGTTTATGCCGAGGTTTGTAGAAAGTCGGTCTTTTGAGTTACTCTTTGTACTGTTTTAGGATATGATCTGAAAGTTCTGTTCTATTGTACTCATTCTTTAGGGCTGCTCTTCCATCTAGCCTACCTCAGCCATCGACTAACAACCACAATTATGTCAACTTCGCGACAGCTCAACAAGATCAGTTCATAAGAACATATAAATAAGTGCGAAGAGCCATCCTAGCAAAGGCTAATCTCAGCAGAAAGTGTGAAGAACTTCACCTAGGAACCTACTGAATGCAATGGATCAAACAAGACGAGCTACTGTCTGAGTTAATCTTGGTGAGTGACACCATTCGTCCCAAGTTCATCGTAATTCGCAATTTCAGAAGGCCGCGCCTCAACGATGCATGTGGAAGATTCTTCCAGGAGGGTGACAAAACGAAAGAGATCATATAATGGTAAATCGCATGCCCCCTAGCCGATGTTTTCACTGTTGCCCCGTTTCCACACTCGATGGGACCATGGCTTCCTTCAGGAAAGACATTTTACCAAAAAGACAAAGGTAAAATTCCAGCAAAACGATCCCAAAATTAATTACTATAAACCTTTTTCAGATCTCTAATGAAGAATAACATGTGCCCATCGACTGTGCCAGAAAAGCCTAACGTTTGAGTGTTACGGAAAAACATCGCTTTCTTAAAACAGTTGAGCGGACACGCGAACGTAGAGCAGCACACACCGCAACGATTAACCTACATACGAAAGTGCAAAGCTGTGATAAAAGATATTAAATTGAGAAGAAAAACGGCTTCGCGAGAAGGTGTAAAAGTTCTGAATGGCATGCGCAAGCTCCGTTAAGAATGGCTAATTATAGGAACAAGATGATCTCCTTCCGGTACCAAAACGGAGTCAGAATTGTATCTACAATGGTAATTGATGCCATGCACAATTAATTTCTTCGACAGCTGCAAAAGCAAAACGAATGCCTAACCGACCTCGGCAGTGCGTATGAAAAAAAAATTGATCCTCAGCTGGATCACTCTAAAACGGCATTCATAAAAAAGAGATTTGCTTCTGACATCTCACTGAAGTCCTACAAACTGAAGAAATTGGAATACACCTACAATGTGTAACAATGTGGTAATGTAAATGGGTCAAGAAATCAATATGAAGAAGGACACCAGAGGTAAGCAGGACGAAATCACCAATTGGCGATGGATGTAATAACGAGTATAAGGAACAACCACCTCCATGCCCAACAAATCCAGTTTATGACTCTCTTTGCCTTAACGTACGCTTTGGATACCTGAACACCTAGGTTAAACAGAGCGAAAAACCCGTCAACGATATCGAAGGAGCTGCTAAAAGCACGACTTTCACGCAAGTGATAGTAGGCAATCGAAGGCAGATCTATTTTAGCTATCAAAGAGTAGAAACACAGCCGCATTCGCCAAATTATCAAGAAATAGGTGGTGGTGCGGTTGTACTTAACAGCCGTTAGTAAATGGGTCTCAAACTATGGAAAACACAGCAGGAATACAAGTGTACATATGGTCAGCTTTCTACGTGAAGATCTTAGAAGAAATATATCCGAAATGTTCGGGAGACCAGAATACACAGGGAAAATACTAACATTTAACATGACAGGAGTTAGAAGTGGTATATTGTCCCTCTTATTGATTCGAAAGTCGAATTTAACAAGTTTAGTAGAGAGGAAGGTCAAATGAACAAAAGTTTGGTTTTAGAAAGTATAATATGGTTTAAAGGTAGCAAGTGATATTTCGTGAAGAGGCTAAGTAAAAAAGCGTTATTAATAAATCGAATACAAGCTGAATGTAACACACTTAACAATTTTTAGCTTTTTAAAAGTTCCTAAACTAGTTAATGGTCACTAATTGTAGCTGCTTTTCCTAAAGGTTTACCGCCTCAGCGTGGCTGGGAGCTGTTCCTGTGTCGGACTGTAATGTAAAACGGGGTTTCATTGCCTCCCTCAGCAACATTTCCCAAGCTGAGAAGGAGCTAGACGTTTATACCAGGGAGCGCAGCTAAGACTGAACTAATATCAAGAATCACCAGCCTCCTGTTAGCAGGCTAGCCGCAAGGTGGTAAGTCACCCTCGATCTACAAAGGCCGACGACTGCATGTAATGGTGACGGCCTGATGAAGGCAACGACTAGGCTGACCTCGGGAATCCAGAGAACTACAACGAGTAATCCAGTGAAGCTCCAGCCTCAGTAACCCGTACAATAGGAGCTCCCGTATGCAATGTCGGGCAGTGAGACAACCGATGAGAGGCGATCAAATGTCGGATTGCAGAAAACGTCATCGGAAACGGACAAAACGAGCACCCTCACTACATGCCATGGAGACTGCTTATCGCTTGGCACATATAACACTAGAACAGCCACTTCAGACGCTGATCTTTCAACTCTCCTTGAGGACGCTACCAGGATTAAATTCCATGTTATTGCTTTATAAGAGAAAAAACAGGCAAGAACAACAACATATGAAAGCTAAATAATGGGCCTCCTATCACTCATGGAGGGGAAATTCCGTTTTGAAATGCCGGAAACGTTGGTTTTATCGTACATTCATCTATTCCCAATCTTGTCACTTTATACGAAATCCCATCACCGCGCTTATTCTTCCTTCGTCTCCAACTCACCCGTCAAAAAAATTCGGTAACATCAACTGTACTCCAACTTGTACAACTAATGAAAGCAGACATGACACGTTCTACAACAAGTTGAAGGAATTAATCTGCAACAAGAAGTCGTTCTCATAAATTCGTTGTTGACTACTCCAATGCCAAATTAGGAATGGCCAACTAAAATGAGTACAGGGTAAGAAAATTCGGAATAAGAAAACGGAACAAAAATGGGAAGTCTTGCAGCACTCCTGTCAGCAGTAATTCTCTTCTAAAGGACTTCATTTTTAAAAGACAGAAAGTATTCGATGAACATGGGAGTCTCTTAACGGCACGAATTATACGGAAACTGATCACACTCTCATAAGGAGAAAATAGTGCGTCTTCAACCTGAGTGGGACCTGAGTTCTGCATTAGATCTCATCACCGACTTCTAACTGCAAAGATGCCATTCAGCTATATACTGGAGACGAACTGCCATTGTCCAATCGTTCAAAAAAAAAAAAAGGAAACAAATCATGAATGACGATGATATTTTCCATAAAATCCTCTCATAACTGGCAGATAAATGAAGACTACCAAAAACTATACACTGCTTAAAACTTGTGCCGAACTGGCTTCAGTTCCTTAAATAAGAAGTTCAGACCGCGTTTTCATTACCACTAAGGAATTGCTTGAAAAGAGGAGGGCAATGAAGCTTGATCCCACTGCCACACAGTTAACACGGCTGATAATGAATGCTAGCTGCAGACGACCTTTGCAGGACTTGGATCGGTATAGGCTGGAAAAGTTACTGGAAGAACCTCAAAAACGATCCAGTTTGAAGTGCCTTCGGGATATAAATGAAGATAAGATTGTCTAACCATGATATGGAATTGATAACGGGTAAGTTCTAATAGCAGTCATTCCGGTCCAAAACCACTATCTCGGACTCCAAAATCCTTACTCGTGAAATAACGCCCGGGATTCTACACTCTGAAGTTCGAGATGCGAGAGAAAACATGAAGAGAGGCATATTTGCAGAACACGACAACATCATCGCCGATTTCCTTACAGCTTGGGGCCACAAATTACATGTACTTCTCGCGACCGAAATGACGTATCATCTTCAGAAAAAGAAAATCCGAGAACAGTGAAGTACTATAAACACTGTCATTCCATAGAAGAAAAGAAACGGAAAAAAGAATCCTCACAATTACCTTACAATATGTTTGTTGAGTACATTGTACAAGCAGTTTACGAAGAGTATCCTTCTGTGGACATCGGAAACCATGAATGAACCACAATCAAATGAGCCAGCGGAATTACGACAGGGAATCCACTGCATAGAGCACTCCTGATCTCAACCTTTATCGACTACGAAAATGCGTTTGTCGATTATTTTGAGAACTGCAGTACAATATCGCCAAAGCTGTTTACTGCTACATTGTTGGGTATAATGAAATCACTCCACTGGGACGAGGAAGGCATACGTATTGATGGAAAATTCCTACCAAATATTCGTTTTGCTGACGACATCGTCACCTCCTCAAAAAGCACCAGCGAAGCATAGGCGATGATCAGTGAGATCAACGAACCAGTAAGAAACATCTAAATCTAACTGCCCATTAGTAGGACGGAGGCTCAAATGGAGAAGAACCCATGTTGCGGAGGGGATCAGATCAAACTGGATAGTTCTCTGATTGTAGAGGCAACCTTAGCCATTTAATAAACATGGAGAACAATATTAAGGAACTAGACAAAAGAAAGAGAACAGCATGGGCCGCATTTGGGCCTCTGATAGGCAACGACCAACCAAAGGACCCGAAAATCCGCGCTCACCTGTTCGATTCAACAGCCTTCTCGGCACTCTGTAACGCAGCATAGACGTGTGCCGATGCTTCAACCACGTCAAGAATACTGCGCAACACCTATAGAGCTCTCCAACGATGCCTTCTGAAATCTAACCGGAAATCACGCTTATCTGGAAGCTGCAATTGAGATTTCCGACACCTATCATACCTTCTGGATCAAGGGAAATATATATCGATAGCGAAACACTGATGCGCCGCTCACATAATTATAAGAACTGGTGACAAATGAACGAAAGGAACAGTGCAGGTGGCCCCAACGGAACGCAAGCGCCCTCCTGCAAGACCCATCCGAACGATAAGCGGACGTGCTCGTGGCTAATGTTAACCATCTGAATTCGCAGATAAAAAAGATTGCAGGAAATCGGAATACGACTTGCTAACATGACGATGGTCGAAGTAGACCAATACCAAAGGCTACGATTGTACGAGAGAGAAACGGAGGGAAATTACGCTGTGGTCCGTACCATCAGTGAGGACGGGCCATCCAAGTATCCAAGTATGTGTAGCTGCTCCTAAGAATTACCTCCAATATGCTCGTAATCCACTTTATCACTGCAGTTTGCCACGGAATGCCAATATATCGATGTCACTCTAAAGCCATCATCCAAAAACGAAGAACGACTTAAAAACCTAAATTTGTATAGTATAAATGAACGAACATCAATGACGTTAAAACTGACCAAACAAAAAAGGAAAACATTGACCATAACGATTGTCCATTACAACTAAAACATTCACGACAATGCCGTACTTTGACAGCCTAGAAACGCTCATAGCAGACTTATGGAACAAGTTTTTCTTCATCACTGCATTATCACTCATATGTGCAT
>MQTX01000040.1:1837986-1895911 GCA_009735665.1 Angiostrongylus cantonensis
AAGTTAACCACTATGGAACACAAAAAGTTAAAACTGTGATTTTGACTGGATCCTCAGCTTAGTTGCGATCAATGCCGATTTGTGCAACTCAGATCATTCCCGTTGACGGATAATTGCTGATAGAAATGTGGAGGTAAAAGGAATGGTTGAGAGAAAGGCAAAGCAAGGTCCTTTATGGTGTAGAGGCTACACGTGAAGCCTCAGAAAGGGTAATCGTGGGTTCGAACCTTGCCTGGGGTTCCGAGTTTTGCAATTATCTCAGCTCCAACGTGGTTATCTGTATATGGACGAACTGAATATAATAATACCATAAAATAATTTTATTTTAGAACACTAGGACTTCACTATGAACAAGCTAGTTTCTTCAGTTTGGCAGAAAAGCGAAAATTCTAATGGCTTCCGTCTCAATCAATAATGTTTACAATGAGCTAGTTTTTTTTTTGTAGGTGCCAAAGGGTAAACATTACTCGACAATGTTTAGGCCTATATATGTATATATACATATATATTTGCCCACATATATATATATATATATCTATCTCTATATGTGTATATATACATATATACATATATATAGGGCACGTGTGGCGCAGTGGTTGGAGGCGCCATTGCGACACGCACGTGGAATCGATTCCTGCGCCCATGGACTCTTAGCTACGCTTCCTAATGGAAACGTCGGACTCCTCGATTTGGGAGACTCTGCCAAGGGAATAAATTCCCAGCTGTACCTCGCAGCCCGACACACAGGAACACCCCCTAGCCACGATGAGGCGGTAAACCGTTGGGAGGACTGTTATACGAACAAAATATTTTTACGAAAGACTAGCGATATGATATGAAAAAGCATGGAAAATTTTTGAAATATTTTGCCACTGAGTAAAGTCATTAAGTAAAAAATGACCTGGATTTCACACGAAAGATGTGCCTATTGGCCGTTGTATTAGGTGGCGTGAACCAAGGTGTTAAAAGCACATCAAAAGTCCCGTTAAGTTGTTCTGAGACTATACAGTTAGGGTCCCTTAAGGAAATGGAACCGGCTGAACAGCTTTCTCGCTCGGCTGTGGCAATGGGGAATTTTACACCACGATTAAATTGCTACATTATAGCTTCCAAGAACTTGCCGCTCCAACCCTAGTCAGAAGTAAGCCATTTGGTATCCATTATGCATGATGGATAATTTTGTGGTGCTTACTCAAACCATTTGATAATCAAGAAAGCTATAATTGAAACATTCTGAAGAGCACTGAATGTTTTATACGCTACAAGCACATGACTGTTTCATTAACTGGTCAGCTCTGATGTAACAAAAACTAAAGGATAAAGCTCTCGGCGTTGATCAATCCATGAGAGTTGCGCCATGCGTTCGACTTCATTAAGCATCTAAGCATCGTTATAGGTGATGGAATGCATATCTGGGCTTTAGCATGACTTGGCGCGGCCTGCCGATATACTGAGCCAGTGCTGGTACCTTCTCAGAGAAGTATGATAACAATTTTACCGACCCCGCTGGGATGGAAGGCTTGGTGAGTTTGGGCACGGAGATCGATCCCATGAGTATTGTAGGGCGCATCCAGCCACTGAGCTTTTGGGTAACAATTTCATCTAATTTCTTTTCAAAAGTATCGAAATAATAGTATACCTCTCGGTCCACGATATTAACGTTGCATGTTAAGCTACAGTCTCCCATTCAGAGATTAACTTACCTAGTACAAAAGCCCTGTTTGAGTTTTTTCTCTTCTTCAAGATTTTCGAGTGGGTTGACAGTTAAAATGAGCATCATGTCTGCACCAAATTCTCTCACTGTCAACATCTTCCACACTCCACAACGGGTAGCTTCGTCGAATGCAGGTAAACCTATCAAAAGCAATTCAATGAAGAAGGTTTGACACTACTTGGATAATGGTAAGAATTAAAATGGAAAATCAAACAGATACCTGAGTCCTGTACAAATTTTGTAACAGCCTCGACAATCCTCTTCATTGAATCAGTAATGTTGTCCAAACCATGAATTGGAATCACATGATGCTCGTTCTGAGAAAAACGACCGCCCACAAATCCTACACACATCTAAATGTGTAGTTACATATCGTCTAAGATAATGCTTTGATATTCTTGCTATATCTAAACAAGTACTCCCATTTACTACAAGACCAAAAAAAGCCCACCTCATATTTTTGGCAGTATAACTGCAATATTTAATAATACTATATTATGAAGTGGCTGGAAAGGTGTTCCCGGGTGTAGGACTGCGATGTACAGCGGGGAAGCATCGTTCCACCGACAGGGCCTTCCAAGATGAGGAGTCCGGCTTTTCCATCAGGAAGCCTAGCTAAGAGTACACAAATACCACGATCTACCACCGTCCCAGTATCAAAGTCGCATGGTGGCAAATCTCCCTCTGATCCACAAAGGCTGCCACTGCCTGTCGTGGTGACGACCAGGGGCAGACTTTGGCCAGGCTGTCCTCTGGATTCCAGGGGGCCTCTGGATTCCACAATGGCTTAACCAGCATATCTCCGAAAAATGGTGATGATGCTGGGGCCTGCACAACTAGTGAGTAAGAGCCGTTCAAGAATCAAGTATCAAGAAAGTATCCTTCTCACCTAGCCGAGATACATGCACATAAATTCTCTTCAATAACACAAAAATAATAAGCCATACTAAATCCTTATCCCTTTGCCTTCCCCTTATCGCAGCTGCAGATGATCATTAGTGTCCTGGAGAAGCTCACCCTTAAGATACTGGCGATGGAGATGGCACAGATGGAGATATGTGGAAAGAGTAAGAGTAACGCTGAGCTGATGATGACAAAAACCTGGTCGAAAAGCAGCAGTTCTCCGCTTTCAAACGTTGTTAACGAACTTGGATTAATCTGGTACGGCCATACAAGTTCAGTGATGAGAAGTGTAATGAGTTCGAATGCTACCATTCTGAGTTTAAACAACAGATCAGTAAAGAAAATGAACAATAAGTCCTCACGTACTAGAGCAAAGAGGGTTGTTGGTAAATAGCATACTATATCCATCATATTTTTCGAAGCGGAAAGACGCTAGGGTTTAATACTCAGGATAACTCAGGAAAATAGTGCGACTGAAATAATGTCGGATCAGTAGGTATCACAGCTCGCTATGTTTTGGATAAAGGCTAGTAATCAGAAGCTATGCAGTAACCTCACGTAAATCACCTTTGTAGAAAAAGGAATTCTCGAAGAGTGTAGAAGTCTGCATACTTCAATTCTATGGCGTGGGGGTAAGAATATCTCGTGTATTCGATTCCTAATCAGATCGCAAACCTGAGAAGAAGCAGCACAACTAGACAATTAGACAAAATGGATTCTGGAAGGAGTACGCTGATATGGAATGTATCGAAGTTAATACTACAGCAGACCTAGTGCACTTTGATAATGTATGGAAGGTGAGGAAGAAATAGTTTGTGCTATTACAAAAACTGATAGACGGTTCTCTGATCTTCTATCGTAAGGACCTGAAATAACATAGCTGTGCTTAGAATTTATCTAACGTGAAATTGAACTTGAAAGAATAAAGCAACAGCACAACACAAGATCTTCGTTTCCAGAGATTTTGGATTGCCGACCAACTGGTGAAACATAAACAAGATAAAATGGATCTACATAATTGTGATTTCGAGCTGAGTTCATTAAATAGCCATATATGTGGTTAACATGAGAGCTGGAAGTTTGTACTCGTACTTAAAAACCCCAAAATATTCCACTACGGGGCGAGTAGAACAGTGGTAATGTCGATCATTAAGAGCATAGTTCTGGTTCGACCCTGGTCCAGTCTCACCAAACCTCTCATCCTTTAGGATACCGGCAAATTGGTACCGGACGTCTAAGAAAAATCCACTCTTCGGAATCCAAATGGGAACGTTTTAGCCAGGCTATCTTATGAGCCCATGGAGAATTAATTGACTAGGACAGAATTCAACGGCATTCACGACGAAAGCAATGTCCTTCTTAAGCAAGCAAAGCCACAGATAAAAAGTTAGATGAACATCGTAGATGGCGGCTGTGAGTCAAATGCGAGTCAAATGAGTCAAATGCGAGAAGCGCTGGGATTCGCAGAGTATATGTGAAAGACAGGTCGTGTAAAAAAAAAATTCAACTTAACGGGAATATACATCTAACGTGAAGCAAAAGAATGGGTACTACGATATAGGGAAAACAATATTTAACAGATGACTGACAGGAACTATGAAATGAATAACAAAAAGATAGGATTATATCCTATATATTCCATATAAGGCATATAAGTTTCTCACAAACATAATAAAATTTATTTCCACACACGTTAGACTTAAAAACGAATTCAAAATATGGTCGCTACGCGAGCAGGATGAAAAATCACTCAGCGTTATAGAAGGCGCAGTCGAAAGGACGATGCTAGGAGTACCCCAAATCACACAAGTGAGGGAAAGGATCCCAAGCTCCGACTTGCGTTAACGATCAAAAATCAGAGATGCCGTTCTATACGCCAAACTGTCGAACATATGCTGGGCCGGATGGACATGTAATGCGCATGAAAGACAACCGATTGAAAAGAGGCGTTAGTGACTGGATACCTCGGGATGTCAAACGCACAGCAGGAAGAACACTGACCCGATGGCCAAAGTTCTTCAGGAAAACCCTAAAAGAGAGAACAAAGATATTATGCTCAATGAGACCGTACAGCGATCAGAACCCACTGAGCTACTCCTTCACGTGGGACGACCGATGAAGTGTGCCAAGTAAGCTTTAAAAAATTAAGGAAAAATAAGTACACTAGAAGAAAGATTAGTTAATGGGAGGGTAAATCTGAACCTGGAGTGAATGACGGTGATGAAATCGCCCTTAACAGGTAGTTACAATTGTTCTCGATACAAATATTCGACATGTAGGTATCGAAAAGGCATTTCTTCCTCCATCGATAATGAGGAGGCAGTAAAGCAGCTGTCATTGGTTAAATCTTTTGAACACATGCTTTCAAACTAACACGATAATTGGGAGTTTTCATTATGTTTAATAGCCTTGTTGTTAGGACTTAAAGAGTTCAAATGAAGAACTGAAAATCAAAAGTAATCCAAATGAAGTTAAAGAAAACACAACTACGACGAACGATGAAACAGGGTAGCACATACAACCAAGTGTAACCGTCAGAGAAATTTGATGCGAAGTTAGCGCAACTCTCATGCAGGGTTGTTAGCTTAACATATTGTACTTGAAAAATCAAGTCGGTGGATTTCTATTCCAGAAGACGTTTAACCCTAGACGAAATACGAAGCAAAAAAAAAAACTTACCTCGCCCTCTTGAGTACGACCAATTGTAAACTCGCATTTATTTCGATACGCTCTGACTTTTGGTGATGGACGTATCTAAGAGCAGAGTCTCATCTATTCACATGCAGATGTTATGGTTCACTAATCAAGAAAGTGAACTCTACCAAGCAGTTATCTATGAATAAATCAACGGACAAACAAATAAATAAACGAATAAATTTAATGCATATGTATATGTATACAAAGGGCGCGTGTAGCCCAGTGGTCGATGCCCTACAATACGTGTGGGCTCGATCCTCGCGCCTGAGGTTCAGCATCCCTCCATCCATCCCTTCGGGGTCGGCAAATTGGTACCAGATCTGCCTGGGGGGATGGCAGCTCGGAAGGTCACCGCTGTCATTGTAAAGGTCAGATATGCATTTAATCGGGGTCGGCAAATTGGTACCAGATCTGCCTGGGAGGATGGCAGCTCTTAATACATCGGAAGGTCACCGCTGTCATTGTAAAGGTCAGATATGCATTTAATTATTTGTAACGATACTTAATGAAGTCGATGCATGGCGCATTCCGCATGGTCAACGGCGAGAGCTTTATTCCTTATCCTACCTTACATATATACATATATATACATATACACAAGTATGGTAAAAGGCAAAACTAACAAACATTACTGGCAGAATAAACATCTACCTGAACTACCAAACTGAATCAACATTAACTAAAATGCGTGAAAAAATCCGACTAGATTTCCACAAGCTCCTTACCTTCTTCACGATTCCTGATGGTCGCAAATGATTGATTCCAGTGATATTCGCTTTCCTCATTTCATTGAATAGCCTTTCACATAACCTACAAAAGTTACTAGTAATATGGATCTAATAGCATATTCTGGATAAAATCATCTCCGAGGTAATGCATACCTGCGCGATGCTTTTTCCTTTTGCAGCAGCTGCTCCCGGTACGACAAGTCAGCGAACTTAGTTACACTCTCCTTAGCGGTCTTGTTTTTCATTGGAAGAGTGTTAGAAAACAACTGGAACAAACAAAAAGTCTGCTGTGACTGACAGAAAGGACAAGAACACCTAGCGATACAGACCTTCCTCTTCTCCGCTTGAGCAAGTTTGGCACTCAATACTACTTTCTTAACTTCCAGACCATTTAGTTTTGAGATCGCCGTTTGTGCGTCTTCTGAGGAATTGAAGCTAACATAAGCGTCAAACTTCGTCTGCCGTATTTTTCTGACATCTATGCCGGGGAGATGCCTGCACATATGGTACTGTGAAGCGCTACCAGAAAAAATTGCGCTGAAGCCTAAAGTTTCTAAACCCACTTCTTCAAGAACTTCTTAAACTGCTTAAAACCAAAGAATTTCGGGACTGGTGAGATGTGTATTCTATCCAAGTCAAGTCCAGTTTCCGTCTCGGCATGATTTTCTATTTTTTCGATGTCTTTGGCGTTCCCATTAGTTTCGAGGTCTCCCAAATCCATGGCTCATGAAAACTGAATGAGATAAAGACATCATAGAAGTGTAGAGCATACAAAACCATCTAGAGATGTAATAAAATCACATATACACAATGAAATAATTGGCGTAAAATAGAAAATTTTTGGCCAACGACCGGTGCATTTTATTTGCCGGCTATGTTCATACTCAAAGTGGGTACTGGTGCGTGTAGTGCAGTGGTCGGAGACGCTCCGCACTGCACATGAGGTCGATCGCCGTGCTCCAGACTTATCAAACCTTCCATCCCCGGTGTCGACAAATTAGTGTTAGACTTGTTTGCGATGAGAGCAGAACATACTCGATACATTGGTAGGCCATCGCGAATCATTGTATGGGCGTGATATGTATCCTATCATCTCAAACGATGGTCAGTGAAGTCGAATGGTTGGCGCACCCCTCAGGGATTGATCAACGCCAATAGCTTTATCCTTTATTCTTTAAGGTGTGAAATAGGTGAAATAGTATTCTTTCTTTGGTGAGCTAACACGAGTTTGATAAATACATTTATTTTCGGCTAACGTTTCGACGTCTTCGCTTTCATAAGAGCTGATGATCGGAGTTGATGGCCCACGCTTGTGTGATACTAAGTTGTTTTTCCCGGACAGTCAAAAACTGCAGAAGCCGGTTTCATTATCAGCTAGCAAATCAACTGTTTCTCTATCACCGGACAATCGTAGCTTTCAACTATCAGCAACCTGCATAAAAGGACATCACCGAGTATACCTCATTCAAGAAGATGGCCCGCTGAGGAAGAGCTGACGCGACACGAAGGCAAAGCGGTGACGAATAACAAGCATGGACCATGGAATCGGATCATTGGCTCTGATGAAGACGAAGACGTCAAAGCGTTAGCCAAAAATGAAAAATAAATAAATATATTTTTCGTGTAAGCTCATCAAAGAAGAAAATACATATTGACTAAGCACACCGAGGTTAAGAGAAAGTCGGTTTCGAAATAGGTGAAATAGTCTTTTGGTGTGAAGTTGCCTGGCCTGTAATTACCATAACGTAATTAATAATCTTAACTCAGTAAAAAGCTAGAGTCTTTGCTAAAATTTCCAAAACCTGGACCAACGTCCCTTTTTTAAGGCGTGACATGGCTGTGTCGACCAGTGCCATCAGTAATCACCTATCAGCGCAATTGACCTGGGGAGACTAAATCGGCAATGAACCCAGTTAAGTTGAGTACACTTCCATTAGAAGGAGCAGGTAGTAAATAATAGGTTAAAAACTGTGATTATAATTGCATTCTCAGCTTAATTGGGTTCATTGCCGATCTGGGCTCTCCAGATCAATGCCGATGGCGGGTGATTGCTGATGTCACTGATCGATAGAACTAACTGACAGACGGCCGAAACGAAAGACTCGGATGGTGTGGTAGTGAACGCGTTGACCCCTGGAAAGGGTAATAGCGTTCGTTCCCCACCGCATACAGCTGGAGTCCGGAATTTTGCAAAGATCTCACTATCGTTGTGATTAAATCCGAATTCAATTTCTGGTTAATGATGAGGAGACGTTAATTCACTTTCCATTGGCAGCACTTTTCCTTTTAATTGAAAATCAATCTATCGCATTTTAATCGACGGCTTACCAATCAATTCTCTGGGGAGACCAAATCGGCAATGAACCCAGTTGAGTACACTTCCATTAGAAGGAGCAGGTAGTAAATAATAGGTTAAAAACTGTGATTATAATTGCATTCTCAGCTTAATTGTGTTCATTGCCGATCTGGGCTCTCCAGATCAATGCCGATGGCGGGTGATTGCTGATGTCACTGATCGATAGAACTAACTGACAGACGGCCGAAACGAAAGACTCGGATGGTGTGGTAGTGAACGCGTTGACCCCTGGAAAGGGTAATAGCGTTCGTTCCCCACCGCATACAGCTGGAGTCCGGAATTTTGCAAAGATCTCACTATCGTTGTGATTAAATCCGAATTCAATTTCTGGTTAATGATGAGGAGACGTTAATTCACTTTCCATTGGCAGCACTTTTCCTTTTAATTGAAAATCAATCTATCGCATTTTAATCGACGGCTTACCAATCAATTCACCGTCAATCATACGGCTTGTCAAATAAGGAAGGTTCCACTTGATAGACTAACTTCCAATAATTCTCGTCATCAATGATTAATGCACTTGGACCTTATGGACTGCCTTTGTTGAACTGACTCTAGGTTAGATGAGTTAGATGACCATCCCACGCTAGCAGCATAAAGCCATCTCACACTTTACAAAACGGAAACGGCTTTGATGAAGTCGAGGTCTCCGGAACGCCAGTCATTGAATTACAATATTAGGTGGTTTACCACCTCCTTAACCTCGAATCAGCTGAACAAGGGTGGTTCGGAATATGTTATTAGTTCGATCTTCTACCGATTCGAGCAAAATACTTCGTACAGTATGGGACATTTTAAGACGTTGAATAGATAGAAATCACTGAGTGTGCAATGTTTTTGTCTAGAAGGACAATGACTGTTCATTTCATGTCGTTGAGTGGTGGCTGGTCGGTTTCTCTGGCGGGTTGGCCTTGCTAGTTCAGTCGCCCCTTACGTCAACGCCCGTCCAATTTCACTCCGTTTCCAATATCTTCATTCGACACATTGATTGACGATGATAACGACGATATTGATCATTTCCTACGGTTTTTTACGTGTGTCTACGAGTTCATCTGATTGTGAGTGAGTTTATGAAGCCTATCTTTTTCTAAATTTTTAGTCCTGAAGAGGTACTGCTCACAAAATGGTCCGATCATCGGAAATTTCCAAAACTCGGATTTTGTAGCCTTGAAATTTCCACTGAATTCTGCAAAGTGGTCGCGAATCTTCGTTGTCCGTACGGTCATACGAGAAATTCTCAGTACGCGTGTCGAAACATGCTCTTTCCGTTGCATGCATGAAATCGCTAACAACCTTTAAAAAAAGTAACTAGAATTGTTACAAATAAATTGGAATGACGTTTTCAGAACCTCCGCGACATTTATAGAATATCCTGGCTCACAGCGATGTGAAGAGCGCGTGTAGCGCTGTGGTTAAAGGCGCTCTGCAATACACATGGGATCGATCCCCGACCCCAATGCTCACCAAGCCTTCCATATCCGCGAGATCGATAATTGGGTACCAGACTTGTTTGTGAGCATAGAAGCACTGGCTCGATGCGACGGTAGGCCACCGCGAGTCATTTGAAAGGCTGTGTATGCAGTCATTCATCCCCAGCGAAGCTTAGTGAAGTCGAATGCAGGGCGCATCCCTTAGGGATTGATGAACGCCGAGAGTTTTATGCTTTTTATTTTTTTTATTTCTAAGCGATATATAATCTGCGCAGTCCTTATAGTCTTGGAATGATTCGGCTGACACCGATAAACTCCATTCGTCGTCGTCGTGCTTTATGAGCTACGTAGTGGTTTCTGTTCGTTTATGGGAGGCGAAGAGCTTGGCATTTCTGACATGAAGCTGTTTTGTCAACTCTTTTTTTGGGCAATCAGCTACAGGCAGCTTTCTGAACCCTGTCGCAACTTAAGTTTGTTCTTAGCTGTGCTTCTTATTTGGAATGTTGAACGCTTTCTCTGCTTGACAAACTTGCTGGACGGCAAACTTCTAGCCATACGTTACTATTCAACTTCGAAGAACACTGTTATGACTTGTAATGAATGTCCTTTCTAGTGTTGAATTTTCACACATTAATGACGGCTGGACCTTTAATGGAGTCATCGATGAGGGGAAATGGTGATCGGCATGACTTCTGTGGAAGTCACATTGCTTCCGGCGGTTTATATTAGTGCACAAAACAATTTACAAAATATTTTGTATGCAATTGGTCAATTCTTCTTGCATTCGATTCGTTTCCCGCACCTGCCATTGACGAAGGTCGACGAACTTTCTTGAGTATGTGTTGTGCATGCTGCTTGAGGACATTCGACTTCGTCACGAATGTGGTCGAATTTCCCTCGAGTTTTGAGATAACCGTGATGAGGTGTTTGTGAGTGGATTATAGGGAGTCAGCTCGTTTCAAGCAAATTTCGTATCAGTTTTCCGTCCTTTGAGGATGGAAGGCTTTGTGAGATTTGCGCGGCGCAGAACCAGCACTTGGGTAGGCTTTAGCATTTGCATAATGGACGATTTCGCTATCACACTGTGTTATCCATTCCCTGTATACAAAAAGAAGAGAAATATGTAAGCATAGGTTGCTAAACTGTTAAACATCCCAACGGTTTACCGCCTCATCGTGGCATCGTTTTTGTTCCTGAGTGTCAGGCTGCGATATACAGCGGAGGATTCATCCACCTGGCAAGGTCTCACAAGTTGAGAAGGAGTCCGGAGTTTTCATCAGGAAACCTAGCTAATAGTAAAACAATACAAGAATCCACCACAGTCCTGGTATGGAACTATTTGCATGGTGGCAAATCTCCCTCTGATCCGCGACTGCCTGTGGTGGTGAAGACTTGGTACAGAATTTGCCTAGGCTGACCTCAGGACACCAAGGAACCACAATGGCTGGATCAGCAAAGCTCCGAGAAAACGGAAATTATGCTGGGGTCCGCACAATTAGTGAAGACGAGCCACCCAAGTAGAGGCTGCTAAACAAGTCAGCAGGTCTGTAACAACATGAAATCAGTTGTCCTCCTACGTTGCATCTAAAATTAGTTATATTCGTGAGTAAATTAATGGTACTGGTTTTGCTACAGTGCTATTACTAGTCAATTTAGCAATTGAGACATATGAAATTTTGTTGATCTACTCACACTAACTATGACGGAAATATTCTTCCCAGTTCCTAGAATGATTCTTTGACGTTCTTGAGGTTAACAACAGTTGCCTGTCTTGCTGGGAAGAACCGTTGGTCATTACCATCTTAGGTTGTTAAGCTAAGTGCTTTAGTATTTAGTGTCTTCTGCTATGATTTCAACTGTTTCCAGTTTTAGTTCTGGAGGCTGATCCAGTCGAAATAATGGATATTCATAACGACGAAGCAACAATCGGTTGGAGATTACCGCCCGACGTCGCCAATCAAACGACAAAACAGCGCCTGGTTATCTCTGTTATACGAAGTGATAGTTTCATTTAAAGTCTATCGGTTTATTTTTACTAGGATTAAGACTTGTTGAAAAAACGGGCTATTAGATGGGCATTCCATTAAACTTCATAGTTAGTTAGTAGATAACAGGT
Organism: Angiostrongylus cantonensis; assembly: GCA_009735665.1. Lineage (NCBI taxonomy): Eukaryota > Metazoa > Nematoda > Chromadorea > Rhabditida > Metastrongylidae > Angiostrongylus > Angiostrongylus cantonensis. The sequence continues at coordinate 1,849,931 of MQTX01000040.1, forward strand.
CATTGCACCTTATGAAACAGCCATTGTTATACAACTCCGATCAAAGTCACCAGTTATTGAAAGCTCGCTTGAAACGAAACGAAGTTGAGATTTTGGTTGGATAAAGATCGTATGGAACACGAAGTCCTGTAGCCCAGTGGTTAGAGGTGCTCTGCAACAAATGAAAGGTTCCTCGTTCGGCCACACGCCCTGTGATCTCCAAGCCCTCCATCTTTCCGTGCTCGGCAAATTGGTACCAGATTTGTCTGGAACGATATTAGCAATGACTTAGCACATCATCGTTTCGCCACCGCAAGTCATCATGGCGGCCAGATATACATTCAGACATCTCTAATGATGCTTGATGAAGTTGATGCATGGCGTATCCCTCAAGGATTGATCAACGCCAAGAGCTTTACCTTTATCCTTCATGGAACAGGAACAATTAAGTAAACATCGCAATAATCGTTTTTGAGCTACCATGGTGTTGTGGTGAACGCATTAGCCTCTGGAAAGGGTAATAGCGTGTTCGGTCCCCACCACAGACACCATCGGTCCGCAGTTTTGCAAGTATCTCAACAACATTATGGTTATAATTGTTAGGTCATTCAATATATATGCTCTGATAGGCGTCGTCCTTAAGAGGACTTTCTTTTAATGGTTTCTACGGAATTTCTTCGGCGACGACAGACTATTGCTGTTGAAGAGCGTGTGCTGCCTAGAGAGTGTGGTCAGTGTGCAGGCGGTGGAATGCCTCACCCTCGAGGAATCGACAACGCGAGAAGTTCAAAATTTCCGCCAAAATGTAGAGAAATACCTAACCAAATAGCGAAAACTGGGCGCGGCTTCCAAATGTCGGGACAGTGTGGCTGCTGTGGATAACAGGTCATTGCACCTTATGAAACAGCCGTTGTTATACAACTCCGATCAAAGTCACCAGTTATTGAAAGCTCGCTTGAAACGAAACGAAGTTGAGATTTTGGTTGGATAAAGATCGTATGGAACACGAAGTCCTGTAGCCCAGTGGTTAGAGGTGCTCTGCAACAAATGAAAGGTTCCTCGTTCGGCCACACGCCCTGTGATCTCCAAGCCCTCCATCTTTCCGTGCTCGGCAAATTGGTACCAGATTTGTCTGGAACGATATTAGCAATGACTTAGCACATCATCGTTTCGCCACCGCAAGTCATCATGGCGGCCAGATATACATTCAGACATCTCTAATGATGCTTGATGAAGTTGATGCATGGCGTATCCCTCAAGGATTGATCAACGCCAAGAGCTTTACCTTTATCCTTCATGGAACAGGAACAATTAAGTAAACATCGCAATAATCGTTTTTGAGCTACCATGGTGTTGTGGTGAACGCATTAGCCTCTGGAAAGGGTAATAGCGTGTTCGGTCCCCACCACAGACACCATCGGTCCGCAGTTTTGCAAGTATCTCAACAACATTATGGTTATAATTGTTAGGTCATTCAATATATATGCTCTGATAGGCGTCGTCCTTAAGAGGACTTTCTTTTAATGGTTTCTACGGAATTTCTTCGGCGACGACAGACTATTGCTGTTGAAGAGCGTGTGCTGCCTAGAGAGTGTGGTCAGTGTGCAGGCGGTGGAATGCCTCACCCTCGAGGAATCGACAACGCGAGAAGTTCAAAATTTCCGCCAAAATGTAGAGAAATACCTAACCAAATAGCGAAAACTGGGCGCGGCTTCCAAATGTCGGGACAGTGTGGCTGCTGTGGCCTTCACAGAGTCCATAGCAAGTCGCGCAAAAAATTAGGCGTCGTCCCATGTGCAGGCCGTGAAAAAATAGGCGTTCTCGCGAATGTGTTAACAGCCGGCTTTGCATTAAATCGAATCCGGTAAAGCTCAACTAGATACCCATGATTACAGGCTTCCTTATTGATATAGCATTGTAAACATATCGCCAAAGAGTGTCGACTTCCTTAATTCCCATTCCAGCCCTCGTCGATTATTAGCGCAGTGAGAAGTGAGTAACACTGATGTTGCGTGATGATTCTCACCTCATCGTGGAGGTATAAATTTTTGGCTCCAGTTAGGGCACATAGTTTCTTCGTCTTTTCTGCGAATTAGAGATGTGAACTCTTTGTAACTCCGTCATTACTCATTAATTCCCCAAGCTGTCTCCTTTCTAGAATATTCCTTCGTATCCCTTATTGTTTTTAATAATCCTTCTATTATGCGTCACCACACTGATGGCGTAGTGTTTTACAAGAAAAAAATGAAAAAAATGAGTTGTTGTGCAAATCTTGGTAAACGATTTTAGTGATTAGTTCAACATTTCTTCTTACTTCATTTGAGGCGTAATGAATACTGGATTTATTCTAAAATTCATTTTATCCCCTCTACGCAACATTTTCTAAATTTTTCTAAAAAATTTAAGGATAAAGGATGAAACCTTCAGCATTGATCAATCCCTCAAAGATGCTCCGTGCATTCGACTTAATCAAGCATTGCTAAAGGTGAACATAAACACATCTGGCCTATGCAGTGATTCATACTAGCCTACGGATCTATCAGTTCTGTGCTGCTATTCTCCTAGATAAATACGCTTCTAATTTTTCCATTTTTGAGGGATGGAAGGTTTGCTGAGCCTATAGCGCATGACTGAACTATAAACCACGTGTGTGTTACAAAATACCTCTAACAAGTGCGCTACTCGCTTTCTCTCTTGACGATCATGGTCATCTACCTAGAAGAAGAATGGGAATAAGATGCAACATGATACGCAATTCCAGTACGTCTGTCATGTTGATAGAAACGTTGTTCCACTGAAATTGCACATACACCATCATGTGCTCTCGTATTATTCAGAGTGGTTGTTTTACATGATCCATCGTCACATTTACTGTGCAGTTCAATGCACTTCTTGCAATGGGTACACATTCATCGTTCACAATGGTCTTCGACCATTTCGCGTATTACTTCGGCTACTGCTTGAGAATTTCATCTTTCTTACGAGTATCGCAGAATGCTGGTCAAGTCGATTTTCCTTGAAATCTTATAGATAGCTAGGCGAAGGCGTTCCCACATGGATTGGAGGAGGACGTTGGGGTGGGGATCGACCTGGCGCCTTTGCTTCCTCATCTGCTGCACCACTAACCACGGTGCTACCCCCACCCATCCACAAAGTGGGCTTTTAGATATAAATAGACGTCAGAAGTTATGGAAACGTTCTCGAAATGGTGCAATAGGGAAGAAATGAATGAAACTTACTTGTTTTTATGATATTGTGTAGTTGTTTAGTTTATATTTGTCAATAACGAAAACAATATCACTCTTCGGGTGCTGGCCTTATATAGATTGTGAAGTTTTAAAGCAATTTAGCTTCACATCATGGATCAAAATCCTCCGTGTCTGTGAATGTGGGCCGTGAACCGCGAAAGTACACATTCTCAAACCTCGTCGGCAACACCACTTATCGAGCCTCGGTCGAGGCATTCGATGTGAGTATATCTTATTAGGTTGGTGTAGTAATAATTATAGTGTTTCTGAAGGTTTTCTTTTTTAAATAGTCGCGAGATTCGTTGACGTTAACATAGAGGACCAGAATTGATTTTACACCACTTTAATATTTTCTTCCACCCAACGGTTTAGTGCCTCATCGTGGCTGAGTCGTGTTCCTTCGTGTCGGACTGCGATGTACAACAGCGAGATTGCTGAGAAATTTGGCGTTTCCATCAAGAAGCCTAGCTAAGAGTAAACCAATACCACCATACATTCATCACCGTCCTGGTATCAAACTAGTCGCATAGTGGCAAATCTCTCTCTGATCCACAAAGGCTGTCTGTGGTGGTGACGACCTGCGGTAGACTGTGATTCCTGGGGTGACCCGGCTGACCTCGGCACTTTAGGGAACCGCAATGGCTAAACCAGGAGAATTCCGAAAAAATGGAGATGATGATAGAGCCCGCACAACCTTTGAGGACAAGCCATCCAAGTATTCAAGTAGGTAATATTGTCTTACTGCGCTGATGATCCTTTAGTATGCTTTTCTAATGTATTTAGGCTTTTTTTTAATGAACTAATTGTGCATTATGTTATGTCACTGCATCAGATTCTGTGGAAATTAATACAGGACTTCAGACCTCCGGCTTCAAACTGGTGTGTCTCCGCTCAGAAAATAAACCTTAATAGTTGAAATAAAACCATAAGAACCTAGACATTTTTGCCCACGATAGGTAAATATTGCTTAAACCAGATGACCGAAATTCAAGACTTCTGGAGGAGACGAAATCGTTGAGGGAATCGGCTTTGTTCCTGAAGAATGTCTCCCATGGCAAGTTGTCGAGATGCCTAGAAAAAAGTGTAGCGGAAGGCCGAGAGGTCTAGCGAGGATGTTGGTTGAGCACAGTTCAGCAGCACAACTGGTTCATCCACTGCGGCTCTTTTTCGACTTTCCAATTTTCTTTAGGCTCTTCGAAACAGTTGTGTTGGTTACGTCGAATTCTGCAAATCCTCAAACAGTCATACATGTATTTACTTCCAAAGTTTTTCCATAATAAAAGTACATCCACGACTCCTTTGAAGATGGAATTCGCCTCGACGAAATTTTTGAAGCCAAAATTGGATTGCTTATTCGCCAACAGTTCGCTGGGACACTACATCTGAGATTGAATTCGTTTGGGTAAACTTGTTGCAACTGCTATTTGGACATTTCAATTTCTAACTCTCAAAATTTGTCGAAATCGTAAATTGTATTGTAATTCAGTTATTATGTTTACTTGTTAGCTGATCCGACCTCATGTATAAATAACACTATACGAATCCCAGGGCTTCTTGCATTCACTTCGTTTCCTCGCCTCTACCATCCACGAAGGTCTTCGCATTATTTTGCGTATGACTTCGCCTACAACTTGAGGATCTTTCGTTTTCCGCTAAATGTCATTGAATACTAGTGAAGTTGATTTTTCTTAGAATCGTTGGTTAGCTTTCTAAGGCATTCATAAGCGGATCAGAGGAAGAGGTTCCTTTCAGACAAGCCTGCTACCAATTTCACGACCCTGGTTGGACGAGAGGCTTAGTGGACCCGGGGTGGAATAGAGCTACCGCCTAGGTTTGGTTCTGCCTTCCGACCAATGGACGTCACCACTGCTAGTCAAGAGATGGTCTTCACAGTGGTCTAGAACAACAGTCATTGCAGTAGTTATTCGCTGCAAAATCCGTAATTCACCGTGATCCAACATCCAATATCGTTTAATGAGTTTTTTTGGAGAACAAATGGGAAACTTGTGAATCGTGGAATGCCATCGTATGCTTTCGACCTGATTTTTACGAGCATTCTATGCATTCTATGGGATTCTTTCGATTTCACTGTTGATTTCAGCAGTTGATGAATACGAAAAACTGAGGATGACTTAGGCAAGAAAGGAAAGTACCCCTGCAGTAGATCGTCAATATCTTGGCACGAAATGTTACTTTCTTCATAATAATGAAATTTCTTCCCGATCAATAATTGCAGATCTTCGTCCAGTTTTGATTTTTGATTGCGACATATTCACGAGCGTTCTCATAGTTCTCTTGGACAGAGCTTTTTAAAGAAGCTCCTTGGTTTAAAGGTTAAATTGTGGTCTTAATTTCATCATTGTTACAGTGATCATAATGTTGACATTGTTTTCATCACCTCTTATCTTGTTACCGCTATTCTTGAAAACGGGCACAATGTTAAAAGAAAGTAGTAGCCAGTCAATTTTCAGGAAGATGTGAGCCTGTGGTATGCCAGCAATATGTTCACCACAAACCTAGCAGGTTAGACACGTGAATTTTACAGTGTTACAAATTGTCGCTATTATCATTATTGTTAATATTGTCATTAAAGTTATTATTAATTATTTCCGTCAATGTTGGACTTTGACATTTACTATCTTCGAGGCTACGTAACCCTTCATATTCATGGGCACATAATTTTGTTACAACGCATTCATCATCAGTACTACCTACCACTGTTACGGTTAGAACCACTACTGTTATATATTAAATTATATTGTTAAAAGCTAAAAAGCTCTCGGCGTTGATCAATCCTTGAGGGATGCGCCATTCATTCGACTTCATTAAGTATCGTTGGAGGTGATTGAATGCATATCTGGCCTTTACAATGAGTCGCGGTGGCCTGCCGATGTATCGAGTCAGTGCTGCTATCCTCCCAAACAAGTCTGGTACCAATCTGCCGACCCCTGTAGGATGGAAGGCTTGGTGGGCCATCGGCGCAGGGATCGACTCCACGTGCGTGTCGCAGTGGCGCCTCCTACCACTGCGCCACACGCGCCCTTAAATTTAAATTTCTTAAATTTCTTAAATTTCCAAAATTTCTTAAATTTAATTAAATTATTCTTCGTATTCTTGTTGAGCAAACGCGAGGTGTTATCATTATTCGCTTCCATGTGAATTCTATGCGGTTGGTCTCCACTCGACATACTCAGTGGAAGCCTCATAGAAGGCGGCTCTGAGGAAGGCGAAGTCCGCCGAAACGTCAGCTTATTTGTGAATAAAGAATAATGATAACACCTCGCGTTTGCTCAACAAGAATACGAAGAATTACTTGATCAATGCCGAGATTAATAGAAAGTCGGTCGTGGAAGTTAATTAAATTATATTGTTAGATTTTAATATTGGCTGTTATATTATTAAATGTTATTGTTGGTATTTTCATCGTTGATTTCATTTCATGACTCGAAACAATACACTTTGTGGATTCCGGTGTGAGGAACATGAGGTTCCGCTGTTGTTAAGCATCTTTGATCTTCTTTACGAAATCACAATGCTGGCTTTTTATTTACTGTCCATAACAATTTTTCTTTCTTTTACGGCGGGGTATTGTGTGAGATGCAAAAACAATGATGCTGAGATATCTGGCAGATGTTTGCGGTGGTGATCTAACCCGCTACTACCCTTTCAGGAGGCTGATGCGTTCACCACTGCACCATGCGGATCTTTCGTCTCGTCTTCTTCTCACCAAGTTTTCCATATACCAGTACCATCAGTCATCAACTTAACTGATTTGGTCAGCATAAGTGTGCACTGGGCATTGATTCTTTACGAACGTGGTTGGATGCTGGTCGAATTGATACTACTTCGAATCCTGAGATAGCCATTTTAGGGTGTTCCAGATGAACAACAGGGTCAGTTACCACTCTGAAAGTGATCTGATCACAGACGGGTCTGGTACCAATTTCCTAACTGGTTGCTCGTCGACTTTCCCCATGCTAATGGCAAAGCTAACTTATTTCAGTTAATGCTAACGAAGACGTCGAAACGTTAGCCGATAATAAATATTATTATCAACCTCGTGTAAGCTCATCAAAGAAAGAATACGTATTTATTTCAGTTAAATCCAAACTGCCTCCCTACACTTCAAAGTGGCTTGATTGCAGGTCGCCGTTCAGGGTACAGTCGTGCACATATGAAAATACGTACACATTTATATTAATAAGAATATTTACTGCCAAGTGTAAATAGAGGATAGATCAGTGTGACACAAAGAAGAAGAGGAGTGCATTCATAAAATTAACCGTGCTTCGGAGTCTGTTTGATGCAATTTCGCTGTTAGTCGGTGTTTAAGTCATTTAAGGTCAAATGTGAGTTGATTTCTACTCACAAGGTTCGAGAATAACGACCGCTTTCAAATCAACATGTCTCAGCTCAAGGGGACCTTTATTGACTGTGATAGAATGTATTATACGTATTCTATGGAATGTATTATATTATATAATTATAGAATAGTATAGTATTATTATAGTATTATAGTATTATAGAATGTATTATGTTCTACAGTTCTTCATCATGAGATACAAGCTCTTTTCTTATCGCACCGAAGTTTTAATTTTGGGAGACCTATCAAACATATTGTGCTCACGTTCCTTCTTCGACTCTCGTATTTTGAAAACGAAAGCAACTAGAAAAGTCCAATAGAACGCGATGATGTCTCAAAATTCATTTTTCACGTCTATGGCTGCCAAAATTTCGCTTCGGTCCTAAAAATTTCAAAATCTACCATTCTCCCGGCCGTCTACACTGACGATGCCGTCAGCAATCACCTGTCAACGGGAAGGATCTAGGCAGCACAAATCGGCGTTGAACCCAGTTAGGCTGAGGGTGCATTCGAAACTAAAATGTTTAACTTTTTATTTGCCGCCTAGTATTTTTTTCGCTGTAGTGTATTATGTGGAATACAACCACAATAGTCTGGCGTCGGGTCTTGTTTTGCAAACATCTCAACTTTAAAGAGGACGCGTGCAGTGCAGTGGTTGGAAGCGTCCTGCAATACACATAGAATCAATCCCTGCGCACCAGGCTCACCAAGCCCTCAATCTCTCCGGCCTCAGCAAATTGGTGCTAAACGTATGTATGTTTGTGTGCGTGTCTTCTGAAAATCGGTACCACAGCAATGCTCACCCTCTGTGATACTCGATTACAGAGGTTGAACAAACGTTCTAAACATCACAGAGATCTCTTTTTCATAATAGTGTTCATATGCACGTTAAGAAGGTCAGCATCCAGTTTCAAACATGGCTGGGATATTTTGCTTTTTGTTTGTTTCCAGCTCACCATTCGTTATTCTATTTGATTAATGTTCGTTCGGGATCAACAAAAACTACCTGTGGACAAAGCCTTTCACAATTAGCTTGGATGCAACATCAACAACTTTCCACCTTTAATAATTATGCGCTTGTAGCGGAGTGGTTAGAGGGGTACTGCAATACACATGGCGCCAATCCCGTTTCCCTGGCTCAAAAAGTTGTCTGGGAGGATAACAGCACTAACTCGATACATCGGTAAACTACCGCGAGTCATTCTATAAGCCAGATATACATTCAGTCACCTCCAACGTTGTTTAGTGAAGTTGAATACATGGTGCAACCTTCACGGATTGATCAATGCCAAGAGCTTTATCATCCTTTCCTTAAATTTTGCAGTTCTGCAGTCACCTGTCACCTGTAGTCCCGTTGATCGTCGAAGTGATTCGAGCAGGCGCCAGTAAATCTTCCATTTTTCCTTGTCTCGTGCAAGAGTAGTCCAGTGGGTTCTGCTCGCTCTAGAGACTCGTCGAAGAATTCTGCAATACGATATTTAAATAGCGCACGCACATATGTCATGTGGACCGAATGACTTCTTATATTGCTTGTGGTGTTTAGAACTTACCTCCCATTGGAGGGGTATCTCTGTAGATTTGTTTGGAACTTCAGTAGGATGTCTGCCGGTTACCGTCGCTGACATAAGAGCTGGTCGAAGGTGGTTATCATCGGTAGTTCTTCCCGGGAGGAAGTTTGCTGCCTTACAATTAAAATTATTGCAGCACTATAGCGACTACCCCTTCATTACATTTCCCACCGATTGCAGATGTTTTGGTAGGCAAGTTTGCCTAAGAGTGTTATTATTGCAAACTAAAAATTTTTAAATGAATCTGTTAATGTTTAACTTCTATCTACTGCCTATTATAATTCTGTTATGCTGTTAATATTTGGACGTGCACTATGTTCATAGGCTTCCTGAAATCTTTGTGAATTCGATTTACTTTTGTGTCCTCTCTTCTTTTCTTTTCTAGCTCTCAATTGGTTACCAGCACCAACCAATCTCAATCTTCTTGACAAGACCAACACTTCGTTAGAAATTTCGTGGATTACACCGGTCATTCAGGAGAGCAACTACAATGCCGTCATCAATCAACATTTGGTTGGCTCTTCATTTTTAAGAGTTTTGTGCTTATTTAACAAATTTTCACTGTTTTTTTTCAAAATATTAGCATTGTCTACTTAAATAGATAGATCATCCGCGTTAATGATTTGTGTGGCTTTCGGCGTATTTTCCGCTGTTTCATTCAATCGCCATCATCATGGGTAGGTGCGGTCTGTTCCTTGCATGATTATCATTTGCTCCGACCACTGCTTCATGATGCCGTATCGTTCTCCGAATACACGTTGTTAATGTGGGCTACAACTCTTGCATTTACTTAGAGTTCACTCTACTGTGTGGATGAGTCGATGATAGATGATCTTGTAATGAGGTGAGTCGTGAACAGATAGAGATATGATGCGACCCACCCATCCATAATTTGCTTTCGGCGTCCACTTAAAGGAGATATTTACGGATTATCTGGACTGCATGTTGTAGCTTGACATCGTTTACTTCGTTGTGTCACAGAATACAGCGTTGAAGCGCTCCGTGGACACTGGTAAAGATCTTTTTTTGACATGTTTAAGGGGCAGGTCAGGCTTTAGCTATTGTGCAAAATACGTGGAGGGCTGACGAATTGGAGATGATATGTGGAGATTTGTATTGGTTATCGTATGAACTATGGTGACGATCTGTACCTACAACGCACGTACACTTGCATCCGAGTCCTCGATAGAGGACTTGCTCACGCAAGCAAGAATGATAAGGTACGACGTCATCGGCCTGGCCGAGAGGAGACGGCGCCACCCATTCAACGCTATGACACTGGAGAAGAACTGTTCCTCGGGACATGCGACAGTAGAGGCGTAGGCGGTGTCGGCGTTCTCGTCAACACGAGTTTGTCCATGAACATCGATTCATTCGAACAGCTTACAACCCGAATCGGACGTTTACGATTAAGAAGATGTGGATCAACACCGGCTTTGACGGTCTTCGTCGTTTACGCGCCAAAATCAAACTATGACGAAGAAGAAGTCGAAGCGTTCTACATGGACTTGGAGAGGTTATACAGAGAAGACCACACATTCTTCAAGGTCATCATTGGAGATTTCAATGCCAAGATCGCACCAAGGAGATCGTCTGAGGAACGTCACATTGGGACCCACGGATTAGAATGGAACGAACAGGGTGAGCGGCTGTCTGAGTTTATCATGGACCAAAACCATCCATGGTAACTCGCAATTCCAGAAGCCTCACCCTCAACGCTGGACGTGGGAGTCTCCCAATGGAGACTACCATAACGAAATAGACCACATCGTAGTAGTTTTGCCTAACCGATGTAGCTATTGTCACAAAATTTTACACGGGATCAGACCACCGTCTCCTTCGTGCAAGATTTTATTTTTCACGGAAAGGAGAAAAAGCCGCTAAATTCAAAAACCGTAGTCCCAGAACCACCCCAAACTGGGACTTATTCAACTCATTAGTCGGCTGCTGGGAAGATGTCGTTGTCGACAACACCGACGCGAAATACGATCGGCTCATTGAACATCTTCACGTTAGCGCCATGAAAGCTGAGAGTTCGAAGGTCACCAAGAGACGTCTGTCTCCAGAAACTCTTGAGCTAAGAACCCTCTTGGTGAGCTTCCATGAGGTTGTTAACACGCGTTTTAATGTTCGATCATTAACGCTTCTGCGACTCTACCTTCTTCATCGCCTAGATACATTGATGCATTCTCATCCTTATTAGTTGATGAATACTCTATACTCTTAATGAAAACCCAATTTATAGACTAAATTGAACATTCGTCTGTTAAAATTCTCATCCTGTCATTCGCTGGCCGTTTTTGTTTTTAAAGAGTGAGACCATCCGTATACACCTCACATCCGATGATGAATGAACGTCAGTCATTGCCTCGAAATATGTACCAAGCAGAAACAGGCATGTGTACAGAGAACAGGATGGCAAGAAATCGCTACGCGTGATACGAGCAGTAGTCGAAAATAAAAGTCGATAATAAATATCGAAAGTTGGTCTTTCGGATTGTATCAGTTATCTTGGAGAAGCCTAAACGCGGCTAGTGTTGCCACAGTTCTCTATAATTCGTCTTTCACTTCGCTTATCATTGAATAACCTAGACGCAGGTGAAATTTAGTCTCTACGAGTTTTTTCATCAACTGAGTTTCCGAGTTTTTCACAATCAACTTCTTAATTAGCTTTTCCTCGGGCTTTGGGTGAGAAGCTGGAAAGTTGTTTAACCTCCACGATTTTGCTGTGTGACTAACTCATATGTATCTTGCAATTCGTCGCACACACCACCCTGTTAGGACAAGGTGGGGAGAATTACAGGAAGTAATGGTGGTGGTAGTGTTCTTAGTTCTATTTACTACCTGTCCTTTTTCATGCAGGGTATGATGTGGAATATAACAAAAGGATACTGAGGTATGAGGAAAACACGGAACCTTAGGTGACTTTGAACATGCGATTACTTCTATCGGGGTTCACACGCTATCCACCACACTAAATGAGCCCGTTGAATTCTCATTTCCTCGGCCTGTTTTCGCGTATCACATAGTATCTTGCCATAGAGAAAGAAAAGGCAATTAATAAAAGTTAAACGTTGTGATTTCGTCGACTGCAGCTCGAACTTAACTGGGTTTCATGCCGATTAATGCTTTTCCAGATCATTCCAGTTGACGGGTGATTATTGATAGCACCGGTAGAATAAAGAATTACTTGAGAGGAAGACAAAGCAAGGACTCGGTTGGTGTAGTGGATAACATATGAGTCCCGGGAAGGATTATCTTAGGTTGAAAGCACGACTGAGGTTCAGAGTTTTAGTCACGTTTCGGCGTCCATGTAGTGGTGATATTAACATTTAAACCAACAGCAATAGCCGCAATAAATGGTAGGAATTAATAATAGCAACTAATAATGATACCTAGCAATAATAATATCAAAAGTAATGGTATTCATCACCTGAATCAATTGTCGTCCCCTTGATCGTCGAGCGAGTTGAGCGGGCGCCAGTAAATCTTCCATTTTTCGCTATCGCGTCCAAGAGCAGCTCAGTTGGTTCTTCTCGCTCTAGGGATTCGTTAAACATCATACCGTTTTTCTAGGGTCTCATGAAGAACTCTAACCATCGCGTCGGTGGCCTTCGTTCTCCTTACTACTTCCTCGATGCTCTTGAAAACTCCCCAAGCCGCTGGTTTCCTTCTGCTCACCTCTGGAGCTAAGTCGTTCATCCTATTGATTTTCCAATCTAGGTAGAAACAACTGGAGCATTCGGAAATATTAGTTTCCTTGAGCGTGAATAGGGCATACGAAACCAATCCGTTCCTCATGAACATTGTTTTTGTGAGATTTAGTCGAAGAGCAATCTTTCCGCACCCTTTATAGGTTCCGCTTGGCTAATGTTTGATGTTATAAGGACGATGTTATCAGCAACGCGAAAATGGTGTAACTACCGACCATCGAATTTCACTCCCATATTATCCCATTCTAATGTTCCCATGACGTTCTGGAGGGTGGCGGTGAATAATTTTGGCTAGTTGGTACGTTCATCCTATTGATTTTCCAATCTAGGTAGAAACAACTGGAGCATTCGGAAATATTAGTTTCCTTGAGCGTGAATAGGGCATACGAAACCAATCCGTTCCTCATGAACATTGTTTTTGTGAGATTTAGTCGAAGAGCAATCTTTCCGCACCCTTTATAGGTTCCGCTTGGCTAATGTTTGATGTTATAAGGACGATGTTATCAGCAACGCGAAAATGGTGTAACTACCGACCATCGAATTTCACTCCCATATTATCCCATTCTAATGTTCCCATGACGTTCTGGAGGGTGGCGGTGAATAATTTTGGCTAGTTGGTATCGCCTTGCTTAATACCTCTTTTGACATCGATGTTGATATCGTTTTGGATTGGTAGTATCTTGGTTGTTAAATCTTTGTATAGCTCACGAAGAGTTTTTATATACTGAGTAAGGACTCCCTGATTATCAAAGGATTGCGAAAGTGAGACAGAGCGGCCTTTTGTACTGTCGCGATATTTCAATGAGACTTGTTATCGTGTGAACGTGGTCCATCGTACTAAATCCTTTTCGAAACCCTGCTTGCTCACATGGCTATCTTTCGTCCAGTGTTCTGTCAATCCTGTTTAGGATGACTCGAGTGAAAAGTTTCTAGACGACAGACAACAAGCAGATTGGGCGATGGTTGCCTATATCGTGTAGGTAGCCCTTCTTGAACAACAACACGGTCTTGCTGGTTTTCCACTGAGTAGGGACCTTGCATTCAGACAGGTAACGTGTGAAGAGCCGAGCCAGTGTGTTTACGAGGACTGGCGGAAGGTTCTTCAGATGTTCTGATCTTACCCTTTCCGGACCTGGTGCTGTTCGATTTTTCACCGACGAAATGGCATGTCGGATTTCGGAGGGGAGAACCAGTGGAACAGCATGTCCATTCTCTTTTACTTCATAAGACAGGAGATGGACGTGGCTATCGAAGAGATCTGAGTAGTAATCGTGGATGATTTTCTCCATTGCCTTTCTGGACGCTGTTATTGTTCCGTCTGGGCGTCGGAGTGCAATCATCTTGGTCTTGTAATTGGCGAAGCTTCGGCGGGCTTTGCGAATGCTTTTCCCCGCCTCTGCAGCTTCGACCATTACTGCTGCTCTTCCCTCTTCAAGATCTTCTTTTATCGCCTGCATTGTTTCGGAAGTTCGGACGTTAGTTCGCCGTTGCCTGCAGCTCGTGCGATTCCACTCTGGCGCACCAACTCGAGAGCTTCTGGAGACAGACGTTTCTTGGTGACTTTCGAACTCTCAGGTTTCACAGCGCTAACGTGAAGATGTTGAATGAGGCGATCGTATTCCTCGTCGATGTTATCAACAACGGCATCTTCCCAACAGCCGTCTAATGAATTGAATAAATTCCAGTTTATGATGGTCTTGGAACTTCGTTTTTGGAAATAAGCGGCTTTTTCCCTTTCCTTCTGAAAGCCAAATCGTACACAAAGAAGGTGATGATCTGATCCCGTCTAGAATTTGGTGACAACAGCGACATCGATTGGGCAAAACTTTCGATTCGCTTTGATGTGGTCTATTTCGTTATTGTATTCCCCACTGGGAGGCTCCCACGTGCAGCGGTGAGGGTGCGGCTTCTGGAATTGCGAGTTGCCATGGATGGTCTTGGTCATCATAACAAACTCGGACAGCCGCTCACCGACTCGTTCCATTCTAATCCGTCGGTTCCAATGTGACGTCCTTCTTCGTCCATTCTTATCGCCAACAGCTCCTATGTGTAGTCTTCTCTGTAGATGTAGATCCACATCTCTTCAACTGTTGACGTCCGACTTGTGTTGTTAGTTGTTGGAAGGAATCGTTGTTCATTGCTAAACTTGTGTTGACGGGAACGCCAGCGCTGCCGACTACTCTACTGTTGCATGATCCGAGGAACAGTTCTTCTATGCTGTCGTAGGCTGCGTTGAATATCAGTGCCTTCTCATCTCAGACTCCTTTGTCGTCCTACCTTATACTTTACTTCGTGTATGCCATTCCTTAACCATGTTATACTGTATGCGGCTGCTCTCTACCGATTTACGGGAAGGCTTACAATGAATAAAACTATTCTGAAGGAGAAGAACCGAAAACCTTGGCTATTGCGTGCTAATAAATTCTATAATGTTAAGCCCGTGTTTCCTCCTTGAAGAAAAACACTAAAATAGTATGCTTCAAGAAAGTTGCCGGTTAAGTGGAAACTGCTGGTGCCGAGGCTCGATTCTTCGTGATTCGTCATGACGTGCTATTGAATTTTTGAAGGAGTAAACAAAACCGTTGATTATCCTCTTTGATGGTCGTTCACGACGAACCATGTGTGCACCAGCTTATCTTGTTTTTAACTGATATGTTACTGTTTTGAAAAGACCGTTTCTCGGAAGTTCAAAGAGAGCATCGTCTTCGAAATGTAATAGTTTAGGTATATCGCGTTACTCAAGTTCGCTTTTGTTTCACCAAAAATAGCATTCACTATTTCAAAAGAGACGTAAATTTGCAGGATAGAAGCTATTGTTCTAGGTAGCTCTTTATTCAAGCATATATCCTTAGAAAAATCGTATTAAGAGCTTATATTTTCGGGAATGTGGAATTGAAAGGCGGGGTTTACATTTTCAGTACCTTGGCAAATATCTTTTATAAAAAGGATTATTTCACACAGGTGCTTTTTGTTTCCTACAATACTATTCTAATAGAAGAACTTTAAGGTTCATGTGTATGAGTTTTTTCCGTCATCGAAACTGTTCACAAAGAAGTTTTCTCTAATTGTTCCTATACCGAAGTCCACGTACTCGATTGGCAACCTTTCTCCAGGCTCCGTTTACAACATCACAGTTCAGGTCATTTTTTCAATTTTTTAAATAAAAGTGCCTGTGGTCCATGGAGTAACGTGTACGGTGCTTTTCGCGGATTTTCCTGCAATGTCAATATGACCGTTTTTATTTCGTTTCAGGCTTCTTCTTTTGTTTTACTCCACAGATATTTGCAGGCTGGAACAAACTACGGCTATGGAGCTATGGGATGGGCTGTTTTTTCAACACTTTTGAGGAACGAAGACGGCTTTGTTCTGAAGTTGCGAATGAGAACACCAAATGCTCTGACTATGAGATGGGATCCACATTGGTTGCCCACTCCTACGTCTAAGTTTACGGTAGGAAAAGAAATAAACGAGTCATTCCGTTATCATACTGGGCACTTATTCATTAGAATGGAGACAAAGACATTCGAATAAAGTAGGAAACAATGCAGAATGTTCTTTCGTTTTTGCCGTTTCGGAGCTTTAAAGTTTTTTGAAGCATTTGTGTTTAAACTCCAACGGACTATTCGTTAAAAAACATTTCGAGGAGCAAATACTATCTGAGCGCCATCTATGAATCCTAAGTGCTCATGCTTTACTGCGGATAATTCATCACTTGCCGGATTTTAGAGAGCTTATTACTTGGTTAGTTGGATACTTGGATCTCCCGTCCTCATTGTGCCGTCTCCAGCATAATTTCTATTTTTCGGAATTTTCAATGGTTTAGCCATTTTGCTTCCCTGGAGTCTCGAAATCAACCCCAGGTATTCGTCACCCTAGGCACTCGCCCTAGTGGATCACAGGGAGATTTGCCACCATGCGGCTAGTTTGATGCCAGGATGGTGGTGGATCCTGGTACTGCTTTACACTTGGACTCCTTCGCAGCTTGGGAGGCCCTGCTGGAGAGATGAATGCTTCCACTGTATATCGCAGTCCGACACCCAGGAACACCTCCTGTCTATGATAAAGCGGTGAACCGTTGGGAGGAGAGGACTTATTATCTTGCAGAAATGATGTTCATTCTTAGTAATAATGTAGGACTGTCTTATTCCAGTACTTTGAGCCTTATAGATATTTTAAGGAGAGCATCGTGTTTCAAACGTTCTTTTCTTCACAGTTACATACTTTATTAATTACTAACACTTCAACTGATAATTGGGGACTGGGAAAAGTCAAGTCTAAGTACCTTATTCACTATGTGTCTGATTCATTCCGCGACCTTTTGCAAATCCTGGACTTTCCACTCTCTGATAGAACAGATAGTCCACTCTCTGATGGAACAGATAGAATTGTGTATATCAATGTTTCCGAATGCTGCAACTCTTTGCATTTGGGTTCAAGAAGTCAGCGTGAATGTAACTGATAATACAATTATCTTTACCCCTTGTAAAGGTGGACAGGAAAAGTGAATGACTCGAAAAATCACCGTATTGATTAGTGATGAAGCGATTAAGGTAAGCAACACACGGATTGCTCGATCGTTTCTTATTTGTTCTTTCAAATTTTACTCCGGAATGCTTAGTGAGCAGATGGCGGTGAAGGCAGCGTTATTGGACGAACTATCATAAAAGTGAGGCTGACAGCAATTTTTCAAAAAGAAGCCTTAGGCAGCTTTAGCAGAGTGTGACAAGATACCCATGAATCTGCAAACCTCGCAAAGCTTTCATTAGAAGATGTGAAGATAGACGACATCTTTCGAAAAGTATTTTTGATGTCGATAAAGCGAACGGAAATGATTAGGTGAGTTTCGCTCGCGACACGGACAAATGGAAGCTTTGATGTTGTCTGCTTGAAGATCTAGAGCATGAAATGTGCCCTTCAAAAAGTTCAGTTTGTCAAATCAGATTTTTTTTTAAGTCGACGAGTGCGATAAGGCAGGTGGAGTTGTAGAGTCGAAAAAGTAGACATGGAATCGTTTGTTATCCTATTCTAATGTATATTCTGCACTGTTGTAAATTTCCTTCTCGTGCCATCTGCTTCTTGCACCTACTAGGCCTACGAGCTAAGTCGTCAATCATGTTAACTTTATAACCCTAGTACGCATAGTTGAAGCATGTGCAGAAATGCTTTATGTTGGGCGTGAACATTGTTCATATGGTCGTTCATCCTGACTACTGTTGTAATAACGATAATGGGCAAAGCACAGGTGATGTAGTTGTCACCGACCGTTTTTTTCTACCATGTCCTTTCATTCCACTTTTCGGCTAACGCACTCGAGATGAGTTGTAAACAGTTATGCAGTAATGGTATCGCCTTGTCAAACATCTCCATTTACTTCAATGTTAATGTCGTTAATATTAGTTATATTCTGTGTTTTCGTCATGTACATCGTCAAAGAATAGGGAGACCTCGGCTATGCTGACCCATCACGATTACTTCTGTCTTCATCTGAGACCTTTTTAAATCGATGGAAGTGAAACAGCGCGCTCTATTCTCCTGCCGCGGTACTTCGAATGTGGTTCTGGTTGCTGCGTTGAGGTGGTCTGTCCTGCCGAATCCTTTTCGACCTGCTTGCGTGACTACCTTTCGCCTGGTGTGCCGTCCGTTGATTCTGCTGACGACTGCTCCAGTCAAGAATTATATATATATATACACATATATACATATATATATATACGACATTTTATTTATATACGACAGACTGCTGTCAAATTGGCTATACTTGTCGATGTCGTGGATGACTTCCTTATTGTGCAATAACACTGTCGTACTAGCTTTCTTTGATTAGGTATATTGGATTCTGGCAGGTAATGTGTGAAAAGCTGAGCCAATGCGTTGATGTTATCCTGTCCCGACGTGGTGTTGTTCGATTTTTCACCGACAAAATAGGATATCGGATTTCGGAACGGTGAACCACTTGGACTGTTATATCCTTCTCTCTTTATCTCATATGAATGCAGAAGGACGCAACCATTGAAGAGATTAGAGTAGAAACCGTGAATGACTTTCTCTATTGTTATTCGGAAAGCTGTAGCTGTTAACTCTGGACGTTGGGCTGTGTCCATCTCAGTCTTCTAATTGGCGCAGTTTAGGCGGTTGTTCAATATGTTGTTCTCGTCTTCGGAGACGTTTTCCGGTATTGCTCCTCTTTGTGATCTCCCTTTATCAACTTTCTGCAGAGGGTATCAAATCTGGACGTGATTTCGCAATAACGGGCGGCACAACCCTATTTTGACCTATTAGCTCAATTTTTTCTGGAAACAGGCTTTTTGTGAATTTCGAAGTGTCCGCTTTTTTAGCCTTAATATGTTGATGTTAAATAAGATCATCGTATTCCTAGTCCAGTGTAGTGTAGTCTCCATTGGCCTCATGAAATGCAGTTATTATTCCATCCGAGCGCCAGTTCACTTTGGATTTAGAGTTTCGGCGGGTGTTATGGACGCTCGTCGCAGCCTCCAAAGTAATACCTCTTTTTACCTCTTCTCTGAAAACTTTTTTTGCCTGAGAAAATGGTTTAGTAATTTATTAGGTCATTCGATTCTTTGGTGTTCAGCTTGGCGTATAACCTTTCCTTTCCTCTAATGAAGTTTATTTCGTAATGTTAATCTCTACTGGGAGACTTCTAAGCCTAACAGTATGAGGGGTACTTTTGGAGTTGTGAGCTATCATGGATGGTTATCTTAAAACCGACTTTCCTCATACCTAGGTAAAATTAACAATTTTCTACACTACGTTTAAACGTTCCAAAAGGCAGATCATATTGTATCGCGGAAAGAGGTCAACATCAACGCCGTATAAAAGAGCATCTCCGAGAACACCTGTGGATCTTGGTCTCGGATTAACACGTCTGTGAAGAAGGCGATGATGCCGAAACGTTAGCCATGTAAAAGTTTTATACCAACCTCGTGTCAGCTCATTAACATAGAAAATTATCATGAATAGTCTTCGTTGTCGTGGAAAATTCTGACGGCTGATCACCCTGTTCATTATAGAATGTATGATCCCTCATTGATGCTGAGATATTTGCAAAATTCCGGATCGCGGATGTATGCGGTGTGGAGCGAACACGCTGTCGTCCTTTCCGGGGAGTAATGCGTTCACCACCACACCATGCGGGTCGTTTGTTTCGTTTGTCTCTCAGCTAATTCTATCGATCTTTGCCACAGCAATCACCCGTCAGCGTGGTGTGGTGGTGAACGCGTTACTGCCCGGAAAGGAGAGCAGCGCGTTCGTTCCCCACCGCAAACACCTGCGGTCCGGAGTGTTGTAAATATCTCAGCATCATTGAAGTTGAATTTGGCAATATATCCTGCCATTAAAAAAGAGCAGGCAGTAAATAATATGTTAAAATTCCATGATCCTTGTAAATTTTTCCAAGTCCATGTTGGATAAGTGGGTTCAACTTTCTCAAATTTAAACGTCTCTGATTCTGGTGGTTAGTTGTTAAATCAAATTAGTAATCTGGTCATATATCACACTCTTATCTAGTGTTTTAATGGACACATATAAAGGATAAGGGATAAAGTTCTCGGCGTTGATCAATCCCTGAGGATGCGCCATACATTCGACTTCATTAAGTATCGTTGGAGGTGATTGAATGCATATCTGGCCTTTACAATGACTCGCGGTGGCCGGCCGATGTATCGAGCCAGTGCTGCTGTCCACCCACACAAGTCTGGTACCAATTTGCCGACCCCGCATTCATATTCCAATGCCGAGGTTAATAGAAAGTCGAACCTGGGAGCTATTTAGAGCACAGATAACTTATGAATATCCCTGAGAGATGCGCCATGCATTCGACTTCATTAAGTATCGTTGAAGGTGATTGAATGCATATCTGGGCTTTACAATGACTCGCGGTGGCCAGCCAATGTATCGAGCCAGTGCTGCTATCCTCCCAGACAAGTCTGGTACCAATTTGCCGAGCCCGGAGTGATGGGAGGCTTGGTGGGCCATGGGCGCAGGGATCGATTCCACGTGCGTGTCGCTCGCAGTGGCGCCTCCAATCACTGCGCCACACGCGCCCTTCATGGACATATGTATGTATGTATATATATATATATATATGTAGAATTTTGCAGAATGCAGAATGTTAGGCTTAATACTTCTTTTGGAGTTGTCTTATATAAAGATCTTTCACATGGGAATAATTGTTGCAGATCATTGCAAAGACTCTACATTCGCCTGACAATGTCGAGAAGGAAATTATGAACATGGGTGTCGGGGAAGTGGGAGGTACACCGGAGTTTGTTATTCGGAATCTTCATCCTGGATCCACGTACAATGTCTCCATTACGACAATTACTGAGGTGATCCGAACTCTGAACTCACTATTTGAATGTTTTTTTTTTTGAAAGCAAACAAAACATTAATAAGACCAGTTGTGTTTTGTTTAAAGATTTTTAAGGTTTGTCATTAATTTCATTTGGCAGAACACATTCTCCAATAATTGTTTCTTTTAAAAGTTTTCAAAACTACCTAATTTTAACTTAAAATTCTTGGAAAAATTCCTATGGTTTAATATCCCATTGTGGACAAGAGATGGTCTTTGTTGTCAAACAGCTGCGTACGATCCATTACTGGAAATTCATATTTATTTTGCACAGGAGCTTCCAAATTGGAAAGAGGTTCAACATCTTCATTTCGAGATCACCTAAGGTGAACCAGTGCCAAGGCTTACCCTCGTCGTCATGGCGGCCTGGTAACAAGGCAAAAATCCGTGTGATGACTTGAGAACGTTCTATCTAGAAAAAGTATCCCAGGAAGCCTACAAATAGGTAGACCAGTAATAGACTAGTTTCGCATATTATGTGCTCCATTCGACAGACAGTGCGACCAATGAGGACAAATCTCGAGTTGCACAGTACGTCATTAGAATAATCCAAGCAACACTCACTACGAGCCATCGAGACTGCTTTTGCTCCTCATCTGCATAATCGGAGCAGTCTTCTCAGCCACCTACCTATCTTTAGGTACTTCTTCAGGCTTCAGACCTGTATCAATTTACAGTGTTCGCCTTGCAGGAGAATGAAAGCAACAGCAAATTGTCTATTTAAATGACTGCAGCGCTATTATCTTGTCATAAAAATAATGCTTCCACTTCGGACCTTGAGCTATCCCGTTGGGATGCGCAGCGGATTCGATTCCGTTAAACATCACTGAGAGGAACGTGCATATTTGATCTTTAATGACTAGCGCACTAGCGCTGGCCTACCGATCCATCATATCAGTTCTTTGACCTCAGAGGCAAGTTTGCTAATTTGAATTTGAAAATTTGATTACTAATTTGACGACTCCGGAAAAATGAAGGGTTGGGTGGCTCTTGGCATAAAGCCGAACAACCGACCATGTGTATTGTTGAGCACCTGTAATCACTGCGCTCTATGAGCCCACACTGCTTGTAGAAGGGCAATTTGCGGAGCGAAAAACATCTGCTATCGTCGCCTAAATATTTTTTATAGCAAATTTTAATGCACTATTGGTAGATCCTACCGAAAATAACTGCAAAGTAAGGAACTATGGGAAATCGGCGGTCGACATAGGAATGAGAACCAAATAGCTGATGTTCTGTACACCGTACTTTTCCTCCTAAAATCATTCCTCGAGGCGAATGAATATTACTGCTGGACAGTGACACATAATGGAACGACTAATACCAAGTTGGTTTTATCCTCAACAAACAACAAAACAACAGAACGGTGCACTCAATTTTTTGACAGTGGTTATCCCGCCGCTCTATTATGCAACGAGATGTGAATTGTCATCTCAATCACATTAAGAGTGTGACGTAGCATCCACCAAATACTTAAACGTCTATTGTGAAAGAGAACACAAAACAAAACAGGACTACGCCGTTTAGGACTGAGTAAGTTATCTCATCCTTGAGATTTTGATGAATACTTATCGAAAGCAAGCATCGATAAGGCGACCATGAAAGTTGACAAAACGCTGGAATGGACACCAAGAAAATGAAAGGCTGCTTTAAAACAGCATTTGAAAGAAGGGCGACGAGTTTATTGGTCATAATAGTAAGCTGCATTCACAGCCACAAACGATTTCTGGATCACATATTGATATTCGTAGAGGTGAAAATACTCGAAATAGACATGAATGCTTGAGGAGAAAAGCAGAAGGAAAGCGTTTCGAGGTCTGAGCGAGTCATGAAGACTTCCCAGCCAAACAGAGGTAGGTGAGTGTAGTTGCTCTCTTTTTTAAATGAAAACGATGGACTGACGTTCTTAATACTATAGCCTGTTTGTCCATCTAAAATTCTCATAATTAAAGTAGAAGTATACCTGTGCCCTACTCGATCAATTTTATCAATTTGCTTTTGCGAACTCTCCTTTTTTAGCCTACGAGCGGTTGGTATAAATGTTTTTATTGATGTTTCTGTCATTGTTCAACAATGGTTGACATTTCGGAGGCTTCTCCTTCCTCAGAGCCTTGTGGTCGGTCCATATGAGATGAGTTCCATCGTCTTTCGTGAACAGCACACGACTGGTGCAACTGCAAAGCTCTGAGGAAGGCGAAGTCGCCGAAACGTCAGTCTTCGTTGAAGAAAGACTGAAACAACAATAAAAACATGAATTCGTTGTTTTCTCTTTCAGCAGTCGCGAGGTTGTTAAACAGCATACATTTAGTTCCATGCAATAACACGCATACAACACAATCGTAGCTGACGTTTCGGCAGAATCGCCTTCTTCAGAGCCGCTTCTTTCATCTGTCTTCCACCGAGGAAGAACAGCTGCTCAGAGTCGCATATGGCTGACGACTGCAGCACCCCCCGTCAACGATCGATGCGAAGGTAAGGGGCGAGATCACGCGTGATCTCGGGACATTCCTCCCTATTCATTGTAGGATTTTTGGCATTTCTCCAAAAAGCCTCGAGGAGTTTCCGCGTTGGTGTTTTAGTATCTCGTGCGAGAATAGCGACTTTTACATCAAAATCGTCTCCGCTATGCTTTTGTATCCTATACGTGCCTAGTGGCGTGCCGTGTCTTGCTTTTCGTTTGCCATCTAGGTGTTCTTTTATGCGGATACATGAAGGTCTGCCTGTTTCGCCAATGTATTCGTCTGCGCAAGTACCATAAGAGATCAGGTATATCGTGCCTGAACTCATGCAGTCACCGTCCCTGCCATAAGGGCAGATTACGCAATTTTGTGGTTCACATAGACGGTCATACAAGCGGTTACGAACTAACTGGCGACGAAGAGTATTCGGTGGTATTTCAGTTATCGCTACCGATACCTCTAGATCTGCCCTTTTTAAGCATCGCTTCATCTATAGAGAATTCCTCTATCATATAGAATTCTCTATCTACCTAATCAGTACGTTCGATGGATCGATGGAGATCGCGCCACCACAGCGCCGCGTACATGCGCTGCGTCCATATCCCGTCCTGGCCAATGGGAACGCCGCTCGCTTGCACGTAGCCGCGCCCACGAGCAATGCCATCTTGCCCCGACGACGCCTCGGAGATTGGCGTTGCCAACTTCATCATTGATTCTCTCCCGCTCAATCCTTTCTTTCTTGCTGAATCAAATTGCTTTGTGTGTAATGATATTTAATGAAATTCTTAACTCTCACATTACGGATACATTGTTATCGTTCATCCTCATGTAATAGCGTTGTATGGGTTAACATAAGTTCAATATATGCGTTGCTCACAGGTTTCTTACACCTCTTCGTATTCTTGCGCTGTGGGCCGCTTGTTATTCACAATCACTTCAATTCACTTGCATTCATTTTATTCAGCCTCACTTATCCTCACTAATCTGAGGACTATTGTATCTCATTATTAACTCGTCTACGGTGCGCTGTCAGTAGCGGCAGAGGTGTTCCAAGTGCGTTCTGTTTGCAACGCCATCGGTGGCATGTACCATTCCTCCCGTGCGGTACGCCATGCGTACAAAGCCGCTATAGGCTTATCACTTCTCAGTCATACATTTTTGGCCCATGATTTCTTAGGCAATAGTGGCGCCCATCGATGTTCATCTATGCACCCATGCTCACTTCACTACCATGACCGTTTATCACTTTAACCTGCATAATTTATGTGTTAATTTTTATATCGTTATAGTTATGTCATTGTTGTTATATTAAGTTATATAAAGGTTTAATTACCCAAGTTTGAGGTTTCTTCATCTCTTCATATTCCAATGCCTCGTTATTCTCGTTATTCGTCTCACTTCACTACCATGACCGTTTATCACTTTAACCTGCATAAATCATGTGTTAAATTTTATATCGTATAGTTATGTTATTGTTGTTATATTAATGTATACAAAGGTTTAGTTACCCAAATTTGAGGTTTCTTAAACTCTTCGTATTCTTGCGCTGTGGCCGTTACATTGGTGCATTGGCCGGGAATCGAACCCGGGTCGCCCGCGTGGCAGGCGAGCATTCTACCACTGAACCACCAATGCAGTAAATTCTATGAACGATAACAATGTATCCGTAATGTGAAGGTTAAGAATTTCATATTTCATTTAATATCATTACACACAAAGCAATTTGATTCAGCAAGAAAGAAAAGATTGAGCGGGAAGGAACCAATGATGGAGTTGGCAACGCCAATCCCCGATGCCTCGTCGGGGCAAGATGGCACTGCTCGTGGGCGTGGCTACGTGCAAGCGAGCGGCGTTCCCATTGGCCAGGACGGGATATGGACGCAGCGCATGTACGCGGCGCTGTGGTGGCGCGATCTCCATCGATCCATCGAACGTATTGGTTAGGTAGATAGAGAATTCTATATGATAGAGGAATTTTCTATATCATCGCTGCACTTATTTAATCACTAATGAAGGGCAAGATAAACGGGACTTTGTTTTGGTTAAACCGTTCCTTTTGGAGCGTCTCTCACCCTCGAAACTTATCTCGTGGGGTTACAATTTCGTAGCCATTGGAGATGGCTATTTGCCGAGCCAAGTCAAGCGATTCTTCCCTTAGTTCCCTATTTCTGCACACAGAGGTGGCTGTTTGAAACATGTTTCTCACAAGCGCCCTCTTTGTGTGCGAAGGGTGACAAGAAAGGGAGTGAACCAGGATGTTTTTGTTACTTGGTTTTCGGCAACACTTTGTCATGTAAGCGCTACCTGACAAGTTAATTTGAACGTTTAAAAACGGGAGCCAGTCGTCCTTCGGTTTCTCCCGGGTGAACTTGATGTACTGTGATTGCTCGTTCAATAATTCAAAGCATTTGTCCATCCTCTCCTGTGTAGAGAAGACGACAAAACAATCATCTATACATCTGCAGTAGAGTAGCGGCTGGAGACTGAAAACAGGGGCTTCCACTGTAGACATAAGCGCAATGGCAAGACTTGGTGCCAGGCGTTGTCCCATTGCCAGACAGCCCCCTTATTTGCGCGTAGTATTTCCCAGACCATCTGAAAATTGAGCAGTTTATGAACTCTTTTAAGAGAGCCATAAGCTGCTAGATGGACAAGCCATGCATTTTTAGTTATAAATGCCAAGAATTCTACAATGAATAGCAGGGATCACGCGTGATCTCGCCCTTTACCTTCGCATCGATAGTTGAGGAGGGGGCGGTGCTGCAGTCGTCAGCCATGTGCGACTCTGAGCGGCTGTTCTTCCTCAGTGGAAGACAGGTGAAAAAAGCGGTGGGTTTTTTCGAGAAGCCGTAGATCTTGTAATTATCGCTCAGATTTTCATCTTTCTGTTTGTGCTGTTGAAGTGTTTGACCTAGTAAGTTGCGTATGTATTAGTGTACCCTTCGAGGCTCTGAAGAAGGCGATTCTGCCGAAACTTCAGCTACGATTGTGTCGTATGCGTGTGTTATTGTATGGAAGAAAACGTATACTGTTTAACAGCCTCGCGATTGCTGAGAGAGAAAACGACGAAGTCATAATTCAATGCCGAGGTTAATAGAAAGTCGATCTTTTGATTTATTCATTTTCGTTCGCCATCCTATGTTTGTTAAACATCTCTTGATGATCAATTGCCTGGATAGAAATGGTGGCGTTCTTCTAAAATCAAAGTCGAAGTACTTTTCATAATTTGCTAAGAGTACTAAGTTCAGGTGGAACCGCGCACACTGAAATGGGATGAAACAGTACATCGTAAGACTGCTTGGGGTGTCTTTTCTACACTCACACAAGGCGAATACGTTGTGTCCGAACCCCGCATTGTCGTCGAGACAGAAACAGCCGCTTCCATAGTCTTTCAGCCTCTCAGACACCTTGGTGAGGTCCAATACCAGGTGACTATTGTTTTGCTTCAGAAAATAAGTTAGTTACTTAAAATTTTGTCTGTGTTTCTCAAGAGTTTTCTCACTATCTTGTTATCGATCTCTGAATTAATAACTTGATAAAGGATGTCATAAGGCTGTTGCTTGAACTGAAACTATCCTGAACTCTTTCAGTAAAATCACAGCTGTGATTGATTAGCTGCACTCGTAGATTGGCACACTAATCTCCTAAAGAAACGAATGGTGAAGAAAAGATTATTCTACTTTGTCTCACAATTTTCGATAAGCGATTTTCTTTTGAAAAGAAGCAATTAAGTCAACCATAACGATGCTGAGATATTCGCAGAACTTTGACCATGGGTCGGATCAAACCACGATTACACTTTCCGGGTGCTCGCCTGCTACACACTGCACCACGGAGACCCTTGCTCTACGTTTCTCTCAACTAGTTGGAACCAGAAGCAAATAATTATTGATGTCTGAGACCATTTATTACTCGTGGGCCTGAATGCCAGCTTCCTTATCGTTGGCAGTGACATCCAGACGGATGTATGTCGCAAAACCATGGTGCTTCTCATTTTTTTTGTCTTTTTAGTGTTTGTATTTTTCTAAATGTATGTATATGGAGCACCATACATGCTTATGTGATGTCCAAGACTATAATGATCGAGCATTTGCAGTTTCGCTACACTTCCATTGACGATGGATCTGTGGAGACGAGCGAGTACAACGAGGATGGATTGTTGTGAGCACACCAGTTCCTCTAGTTCAGCAGACTAATCCTTGACGACATCTGTCTGCCCTCGGAAGTCAATGGGAATTAACTGTCTTGTGGCTGTGTCTTCTTTTCCAGACAGTCTCTGATTAAGCTAAGCACGCAGTTTTTAGTTGTAAAACACTCGCATTGATTTCAGCTGTCCAAAGTTTGCATGCGAGTGGATGTGCGTCCTGATATTCAATTTGCCCAGGAGACCACGCGAGTATTCGTTTGAGGTTTTCGTTTATTACTTCTTACAATTGCAAAGTGCTTTCTCCGTCTTTTTAAAAACTAGTGTGATTGATGTTTTTTTTTCTTCGTTTCCACCTGTTGGGACCTGACAGTTTTTGCTTTTTCTTAGCGCTAGTCCATGGGAGTGGTCTTCTCGGCTGCTCATGCTGTTACGTGATAGTCCTTATGATGAGGAAAGAAGGTTGAAAATAGGCTGAAAACGACCTACTGCTTGTAATAACGATTCAGCCTACAGTGAACGTGCTAGGAAATGATTCAGCGTAGGTTTCTTCAGAGTGCGCTGTTTCCCCTCGACGCATAACAGGGACGGTAGTTGCTAGTGCTCAGTCATTATTTGGTGTTTAGTAGTATTACACGTTATAAAAGTTGTAGAAAGAACGTGAAGAAAGTTTCCACATTTCGACAAAAATTTTCAAATTCTCGCAGAAAGAAAAGAAGAACTTCCACAGAAAATAATGTAAGTTTTTATTATATTAAACTATTCTACTAGAACTTAAAAATGAGCAAAGAAGAACAAACAAAGTAAAAACACGAAACAAACAAGCAAACAAACAAACAAAAACAAAAAGAGCAAAAACAAAGAGCAAAACAAAAAAAAAACCAGAACAAAAAGTAGTTGCTATTAATTGAAAGTTTCTAGCGTTGTATCGAGCCAGTGCTGCTATCCTCCTAAACAAGTGTGGTACCAATTTACCGACCCCGGAGAGATAGAAGACTTGGTGGGCCATAGGCGCCGGGATCTATCCCATGTGTGACTTGCAGGGCGCCTTCGACGACTGCGCCACACGCGCTCTTGTTGTGCCAAATAATCCTACGTAATGTGCAAACAAAACGAAAAAAGAAAGAGAAATATGGATTGTGAAACTTTTGAAGAAAAACACAGAGATCAATTTTTTGGGTTTGGGCCGTGGGTGCGGGGATCGATTCCACTCGTGCGTTGCAGTGGCGCCTCCAACCACCGCGCCACACGCTCCCAAAAATAAAAAATAAGATTAGCGAATTATTCACCTACAGTACATATGTCTCAAAAATGACAAGAATCATAATAATTTTGAAAGCTACATCATCCTACATCGTGATTATATGTCGAGCTTTAGGTGCGAGCGAAAGTTGACGGCCTGTGGAACAAGTGGGCTGCCATAGTACGACGGTCAGTATTCGAAATGATCTTAACCAATTTCAAGAATCTTTAAATTTATTTTTTTTCTGGTTTATGCTGATTCTATGTTGCAGAGTTTTCTGAGGCGCAATTAAGAATCTATTTTGTTAGGAATTATAGCAACATCTTCCAGTACTGCGATACGAAAAAGTACATTCCACCAGAGCTGGTACAGCCGTTGAGTTTGAAGTCATCGGATGACCGTAGTAAAAGTTTGGTCGAATCGATGATTGGGACCATAACCACGTGAATCCTATCCGAGAATTATACCCTTAGGTCACCTGGGCATTGTGGCATAGTCAAAGTAGCGTTTGAAATCCTGACCGTTGTGTTTAACATTGGACTGTCGCTAAAATTTGAGCGATCACGGGAATTCAAAGTGATTTGTCTCCTCCGCAACTAATTGCAACGTTGTGACGTGTTCTTAGGTGGAAAGTTTGGGATTGAATTCGAGATAAAACCGGCCTTCCCCACATGAGGTCTGAAAGAAATATTTGAAAGACCAGCGCTGTTGAGACGTTTTCTTAAAGAGTCAAAGAAAAAAAGTATGATATTTTTCTATCGTTCGAACAAAGTGAGTCCAACGATCAATTGTAAGCAAATTGTAATAAAAAGCAAATAGAAAGAACGATATCTGACTAAAAACGCAGGAATTCGTGTGACCATGTTTCTTTTGCAGTGTTTCTTTTTCTTTTTTTTTTTTGGAACCATACTTTGATTATACTTCGCATTTTGATTAGTGATGTTATAGTCTAGACTATTTGACCTGTTCTTTAAAGTCTCCTTCTAAAGTGCCACAGTTTAGACCATGGAACCTCCTTGAGAGGGTCTGCTCAATAAATCCTCCGTTACACTTTGTTGATAATATAGGAAATCCAGAGTTTATGCGTGAAGTAGACATATCAAGCGCAAACGTGCCTATCTCACCGGGAGTTTGGTGAGTGGATACTGTACATATTCCTGTGTAGCGCAGAAGATCGAGCCCTTTATAGGCGATACCTGGTTGTGGTGGACAGTCGACAGTCTGATTTCTCTTCCATAGACATTGCAAAGCTAGCTGATAAAGCTGCGTCCGACTACGACAACACACCGTACTACATCACCGCGTCATTATCTCCGGAACAAGTCCAGCAAAATATTGATTTCAGGTAAATCTTAGAGATGTGGAGTTCTGAAGTAGGTGTATTGCGCGATATTGTTGGCCTATAGTGGGTTGCCTAGATATAAGCTGACAAGGCAAGCAATGACAAGCTGTGAAAACGTTCCACAAACCGGTCTTGTTCAGATTAGGTGACGGTGTGGTACACGGTGGGTATTTGAATTATCCATTGAAAGAAAGCCAAAGAGACCCCAGATGGACACTGGTGCCGATATCACAAGTAGAGAACGAAATCTTAGAACCACGACTGAAAACCTGCGGATTCACTGAAGAGGGTAACTACATAGTCGCTGGAGTCTTAGTTCGCTGGTAAATTTGTTGAGAAATGGCACTGTGCAGGTACCTTCGAATGCGACATGCCGTTACGCGAGTTCATCTCGTATCTTCCTCTCTGGATCAAGTCGATCTTTGTGCTCTGTTTTGCGGCTCTCGTCTTCTGTTTTTGCGTTATGATGGCATGTGGAATTCGTCGCTTTTGCGGTGAGTTTTACGAGAAATTTCTAAATACATCCTAAGATAAAATTCTTTAAACATAGAAATGAGCATATATGTAATAATGCGCTCCATGGAAAAATGCGAGCTGTTTTCACCTGGTCGTTTACAATTTTATGTGGAATAACAGTTCCTCTATCAATCCTATAATAAGCAATCCTATAGGACAGTAGAATCTGACCAATTCACTGTGGTTGCTTTCCGACCAAACAAAGGTATTATTCTTTTCGTCTCTCGTGTGAATATAGCGCGCGATGAGAACAACTGAGGGTTACTAGGCCCACTGAAAGTAAAAAAGCGGTTAGACGTTGTTAGTGTTCGAAATTCTACTATTTTAAATTATACGAGTGATTGCTGATGGAACTGGTAGATAGAAAACTGGATGAGGAAAAGAACGAAACGAAGGATTTGCATGATGTGTGAAGGTGAACTCACTAGCTCCTGAAACGGTAACAGCGTGTTCGATCCCCGTTGCAGACGTCTACGGACCGGAGTTTCGCAAATATCTCATCGTCATTGTGGTTCTACTATTTTGTTTTAAGAGCTAACTGTATTTGTGTGACGTGTTTGAAGTTTTTGTCAAGATTTCTAGAAAATCCCAATCAAGTCAAAGAGGCGTCTATAATGTACTACAACAATGATTCACCGAACACTAATTCAACAACAAGGGAATACAGAAAAGTCGAACGGCGAGAGTTCAAAGCGGCCGATATCGAAGCAAGGATGCGCTTCCTGAATGAATAACATGCAATGCATACCGTTTTTTGTTTTCAGAACTTATATAATATCCCAGTCCATATTTGTTCCGCTTCTCAGATTCGCAATAACAGGCATCTGTGCACAAGCAAATAGTTTTCTAGATTAATGAGGTGACACATTCTTGGTATAAGCTTTGATTTATAGATTTATTTAAGATCTATTGATCAATATTGACTGTTTGCCTATTGGTTGTTCTTGCCAAAAAATGATGAAATCCGGTTTTTAAGAGTGCATGTAGTTTGGCATGTCGGGGAGTCTTCGTAACCATCGTGTTTACGTTTATGGTGATGCTTGGACACAAACTCCCTCAGGTCTCATATTCTGCATTTCGTTTTGTCTTCGAGGATCTGAGTATTTATCTCGATGGACACTTTTCTCCTGTCAGGTCGCGCTATGTATCACTTCTCTTGATTTTTGCAAAATGTACGAGCTATTTACTCTTTATTTTGTTCCATTAATTAAATTCGATCAAAGACGCTACCATGTATTCACATTGAAAGAGAATCTGAGCAATTCAGTCTTAACGCTTCATAGATTTGATGGCCCGAAACGACGTTGAGCTGCTAGACAGCACACAGTGTACATGCAGTGATAACAAAGCTTTCTCCTGGATTGTATAACACATTCAAGAAAAAAAAATACATTCATACATTCAAAAAGTTAAGGATAGAGCATGACGTAACGAGGACTTGAAATGAAGAGTAGATCATTGTTAATAAATCTTTCATAATGACCCGTTTTCAAGATTACTATTGAGCTGACCTTTTATCCATTTTACGAACGGCTACGAGGGTTGCATATCCCTATTGCGCTAAAATGCTAATCACTTTCGAGGTCTAATTAGTTATTTCAATGATTTAAACGAGTTTACTAGACTTATGTCTGGGAATGGCGGAAAGTATTCGGTATAAGCTATGAAACTACTATCTGATTACTGCTTATTTGATTGAGATGTCCGATTGATTTCGCTTAATCTTGAGCGCAACTTCACGTCATGATCCTATGTTCAAGCGCGTTCATGGAAACCTAGATTCTTGAGATCCCTCGCTTCTACTTTCTACTCAGCTTCCTAGAGTCAACAATAAACATCTAAAGAAGGTTCGAAAGCCTAGTAATCGAGGTTTCAACAAGATCTAACGTCGTCCACTCGTAACCGATTGTAGAATTGATAGCAAGCATTGGGTTGAGCACCGAAAAATTGCATGAAAACAACTCCGTAGGCAGGATCTATTGTCGTCTTACATATGCATTACTGTAGACATTTGGTCGTTCGACGCCAAATTTATATTTTAAAATACGACGATAAGTATGGCGGAACCTGGAATTTGAAAAGGAAGGGAAGCTGGTCCTTTTTGATGAATGAATGCGGATAAGAAAGAAAGAAAATGACCTAACAAACCTCGCATTACAAAGAGCATAACAGAGTGGGTTGATAGTTGAGTTGATATAGCATAGAAAGTAGCTAGCTGTGAATAAATAGTCCGGCACACTGTTTGGAAAAAACGCCTCATAGCACACAATGACTGAAAAGTCATGAAGAAAATGAATGATAAAGGATAAAACTATTGGTAAATCCCTGAAGGATGCGCTATGTGTGCGACACCATTTGAGAAGAAGTAGAGGTGATTGTATGCACACCTAATGAATCGGACCCCACTAATCACTAATCATTGGTTAAAGAATTATCTGATCTGTACAATGATTTTTGGTGGAAAAATCCGTTCTTTTATTCGCAGAGAAGCTTGGCATAAACTGTCGAATGAGAGGGATGGACGGTCGTTTTGCTCAAGGGGTGTATTCGAAGTAGTGACCACGTTTGCATTGCAGGGTAACTCTAACCGGTGGGCTGCACATATGCAGAACAAAAAGTGCACGAGAAAATATCGGGAGAATGCTGTAACAAAAGTGCAATTCCCTCCAACAACGTAGCCATATGATGATTCTCACCAGCCATCACGATCTTCGTGTCATTCGTAAATGCTTGTGGTTCTTAGAATTCTATCTGAAAGCACCTCTACTATTGAGAAGGAAAACTACCGTTATATGGAGTCCAAGTGACGATGAATGCGGCTAAAATGGCTGACAATGTTTTGGCCGCTTTGCTCTCCTGCTTTCTTTCGTTTTTCTTCTTCTCCTTTTCACTCTTTCGATCGCTCCCAAAATTTGAGTGGGACGACTTCGAGAGACGACCATTCTTCATAGGCGATACTGTGCCTAAAAATGAAAAAATGAACTATAAAGAGGCCGAGAAAGCGCGTTACTTGCCTTTCGAACTCCCATGGCGACTGGTTTTGGACATTTGTTGTGGATTGGAGTTGCTGCGACAATCACGCCGAGATGCTTCTCTGGAAACGAGAGTCGCTGGTCATAGTTCTCATCTGTTAAAAGAATTCGGCCTTCTAACCAGTATCGTTAGCAGTATTACTACGTCTTGCGAAAAAAACATAGGTTAACTGAACAGTGCTGGAGAATAACAACTGAAAAATTTCACTGCGAAATATTCGCCGCAACCTTTTCCAGAAGCCCAAATAACCCTCCATTCAAATATTCTTTAAACGTCGTATAGTGAAAATTGCTACAGACTCAGTAAAATCGAGTGGATCAGCAGTTCTTTCGTAGGACGAGAAACTCTCACTTTTTCCCGACATCTACCTACCACGCTAGCACAAGCACTGAATAAGTTCAAATCTAAATGAATCTCAGCGAATAAAATTTTCTCTGATTAGACAGATTAAGGATCCATAGTTTAATATTAAATAACTGAAGAGTAAATCCGAGCAGGTAGCCTACTTGTTTGACGCCCAATTTTTCGGTGCACTTCCTTTAAGTGGATCCTCACTTAAACCCGTTATTACGCACAACCGAGTAAATGGCTCCGCCTCCTTTGCACGGTGTGAATCTGTTTTTCTAGATATCTTACTGGTTCCTTCGGTTGCTTCCGGCTTATACTACTACTTTTAGCTCATTTGAGCATTCTTCGTACTTTTAACACATTTCGGTCTCCTATTTTTAAGGAAAAAAAGGCTTTGTTGTGCAATAAAGTCGCTGTCAACACTTAGCGGTCACTTGCGCAATAAATATATCAATCGTATGTAGGGACTTCTTGCATAAATTTATTCCAAGAGATCCATGGAGGAATGGCCTCGTTCAAAACACTTTTTGTTTTTTCCAAACTATTAACTATGGAGGGACAACACTAATCAATAAAAGTACAACGGCATAAAAATGAGATTGTCGTTCAGTTGGAGAATTGATTCAACATACTGTTATAATCTTGCATGAAAATTTAAATTCACACTTCGACCTAACACTCACTGCTGCGAAGAATAAGATCTGCTCAATCGCACACTCGGCCGGATGCCTTCGTCGCTCAACTCGATGAGGACCTGAAAAAATTCAGACTAATTGGTTGCTGGTTGCTGTCTGATCCTTAGGGTTACATTTCAGTGAGTAGTGAGGATAATTTTTTTCCGTAAATGCGAGCGACGTGCTCAATATTGAGACACAGTTGCAACGACTAAAAAAGTAGTGCTTCACCTACCATATATGTGTCAAATGTCGAGAGATCATTGCGTAGTTGCATTGAACCACTTCGAGAACTGTTTTCCATTTGTATTTTACCGGAGACCATCTCCTAGAAACACCACTATCTGATTAATTGTCGACATAATTTTTTCAGTAAGGAAAGATCTGTCAAAGGACTTTACTGCTAGAAAGAGAGAGCGTTAGATGGACCTTCTACGCGACGAATTGGATTTTGTGTTAGTCGAGTTGCGCCGGTTCTTTACACAAGTTCGGAAACAAATCTGTGAGCACTATTTCATCGTTATATATGGGTAAGCGAACTCGAAGGTTTCGACAAAAACCTTTGGTAAAGTTGCGCGATGAAAAACGACAATCATTTAATCTGACGTCATTTGTAGAAGTGGAAATGAATGAGGGTTGGCGGGATTCGTTTTCTGCCACAGAAGGTTGAAGAAAGAAAGTATTGTCGGTGTGCACTATCTCAACCAGAATACTAAAAAAGAAAAAGCAATTGGTACCAAGTGCTTAACGCTTTCGGTAAAAGACTAAAAAGGGTAAAGCTCACGGAGTTAGCCAATCTCTGAGGATGCGTCATGCATTGGACTTCAAGGAGAGTGAATGCACATCTGGCCTATACAATGACTTGGGGTGGTGTCCTATCGATGTTTCATGGAAGTGCTGGAATCGTCGCGAACAGATCTGCTACCTGTCTGCAGACTTTGCAGGGATGGAATGTTCGATAAACCCTGCCGCGCGATCATGCCAAGAACCACGTCTATACTATACAACAACTCTAGCTACTTTGTTATAAACGCTTTCTTAAGTTCTAGGTACAGGTGGGGAATTAAGATCAGTTTATATTTGGCTATTCTCCAATTATATTTGTGTTCATAAAGAAGGATAAAGAAAGAACTGATATTGATGCAAGCGAATCTACGAGTAGAATAAAAGCCGATAAGGAGGAGTGGCACCAATGGTCCTTGTAGTGGCTACCAAATTGAATAAATTGGAATCAAAGCTATGAATCTTGCTGGACTAAAATAGTAACGCCAAACAACTGCAATACTTTACAGCAAATTTTTTCAAAAAAAAAAACCACTAAGAGTAAACAAAAACGGTGGAGTAAAAAAGTTATAAAAAGTTAGATTGCGGTGAATCGATGAAGAACAAGGCCTCCGGCATCGATTTATCTCAAAACGATGCCTAATGTGAAAACTTTGCAAGAGTGGATCAAAAGCGATAATCCACTCCAATGATTGAAAAGTTGCACTTTAACTACTTTAATTAACAAAAAACTCTGAAGGCTGAAGTGAAGTTTGACGGTCCATCTCCTTGAAATACGGGAACGCTTTCGTATAATCCTACCTGTGTTAACTAGAAGAAAAAATGAAACTTGACTAATGCGAGTTAGTCCGTGTCCCATCACTTTTCAACCAGCACTTTTTTCATTAGAGGATTTTGAAACGATTATTCAGGTTTTTGATGCTGATGCCTGCACCTTCACATCGAATGTGGTTCTGCTTACTATAATTTTGCTTATGCGAACGTTGCAAAACCACTGAACAAAAACGACGCTCTAGGTGCCTCGAGCCCGTTCATTTATTAGGCAAAATCAATAAATATCTAAATTGCTCGTTTTCACAAATCGTGAAGTGCAGTGGTGACTGGCGGTGGCCTACCGACTTACTAAGTCAGTGCTGTTATCCCCTCAGACAAATCCGGTTTCAATTTTTCAGCCCCGGAAACACACTCGGAGTCACAAAATAGAATCAGCCTTTGTAATTCGAATCTCAAGAAAATTGAACGACTGGTTATGCGACGAAGAAGTCGCCTCCACAACTGGACGCGAAAAACAGTGAATTCCAAGAGGATACCACTAATAGCCTGAAAACTTCCTGGATGCCAATATGTGTTTGCTGCCTTAAGGATCATGGAGGAAAGCCGCTTACGTTGTGAAGCACTGGAAATACCGCCACTACGATGATGACGATTGTAGCAGAAATAGAGAAAATGAGGTGGAGAATGCACGATTGTGGAAGACAAGTCATTAAATTTAACTATGAAACAAACAAGGAAACTTCACGATCTCATTTCCACTGATTGCTTTTGTCTTAGTATTTTTTGGATTTAAGCAAATACCTCTGAGCTTTCATCCGATGACGAACGTGACCGAGTGTTGGATATCCTCAGCCAGTTGACCCGACTTCTTATACCCCTCGATCTGCAAAGACTCTTAATATAACAGAAATGTGATCTATTACTTCTGATGGTTTCTCTAAAATAACAGGCAGTGGATAAAAACTAAACATTGTCATCTCGATTACAGCTTAAGATTAACTAGGTTCGATGCCGATTTGTGCTCCCCAGATCCCATTGAAGGACTATTGCGGATGGTACCGTTAGGGTAAAAAAAAAACTTGGTTGAGAGAAAAGCAAATCAAGGGCTACACTGTGCAGTGCTCAACACGTGAGCCTCCAGAAAGGGTAATCGCGGGTTCGAATCAGGCTTGGGGTCCAAGTTTTGCAAATATCTCAGCAACATGATAAATAAAAACTAAGCGATAAATCTCTCGGCGTTAACCAATCCCTGAGGGATGCGTCATGCATTTGACTTCATTAAGCATCGTTTAGAAGCGATTGAATGGGGCCTTTACAACGACCCGCAGTGGCCTACTGATGTATCGAGCCAATGCTGCTATGCTCCCAGACAAGTCTGGTAACAATTTTCCGACCTCCTAGAGATGGAAGACTTAGTGGGCAATGGGCGAGGAGATTGATTCCACGTGGGTGTTGCAGGGTGCCTCCGGCCACTGCGCCACATGCGCCTTTTCTCAGAATCAAAGGAATTGAAATTAAACCTCTTTATATTTTCTCTCGTGCTATTGATTTTTAAGTGGTTGAATGTGGCAAATTATTTTAGCCACTTAGAAAAATATCTAGTTGTTTCTCGAAATCGGATGGCCAATGTGTACAATGTCAGAGAGTAGTTGGCCTCCCTAGTATGCGAAAAAATATCCTCTCATTAAAGATTGAATAACTTCAATAGTAATTCTTTGTGCGAAAAACAGAATTTTTATAGCTAATTGTACTGTGATCAGGTCGTTGTTACTTTAATGTTGAGAATGTCTCACGTTTTCTTATTTGGACTCCACGCGTTCTTCTTCACAGCTTCCTTGTCACTATTTCCCAGAAAAGAGTTTGTCGAGGTGTTACGAGGTATTGATCGCTGCGGAAGCTGAAAACGTAAGGTGATTCTCCCGAACATTCTGTTATTATTGGCTGAGGGAAGGAGAGGCATGACAGAAATCGAAGAAGGGTTGCTGCGGGATTTACCTTGCTTATCTTCTTTGGTGTGAATGATCTACGCGTACAAACTGAGTCGTTGGAGAAATTTGAATACTAAAACAGGATGGTCACCAAGAATTTCTTCCTATACTGTTAAGCATGGTTTTCGCTCTCTTCCTGATTAGAAGGATAGCTAGTTAGGTAACTAACGGCAACAGTATACGCTATAGTAATGACAAATCTGCTGAAAGCGTCAAATCCCCACATCTCTTCTAAAAACGTCTTATTCTAAAAAAAAAGAAAGTTGGGAGCAAATTTTTATGTAACTATAATAACCTGTGATGCTTGTAATTTTCCAAATTCTTTCCGTCGTTTACGAGTCTCATAATAAACTCGCGAGTAGAGCACGATCATGATGGAAACGGGAAGGTAGAAAGCGGCCACTGCCGTCCCAACCGTCACATAGGGATTTGTCTCGAGAAACTGCACTACACAAATACCTGGTTCGACGGTGAATTTCCCTGCAAGTGCAGAACATAAGACAGCGTTGAAACTCAGAACGATTCCTAGCATTAGCTGCAAGCTGACGAAAAACTGACTATCCCACATACATTCTAGCAATAGCAAACAAGACGTGGCGCGTATTTCTGAACCTTGAACAAATCTGTTGGAGCATGAAAGCAGAAAATGTAAACTCTGCATTTTTACAGTGAATAGGCGCAAAGCGGAGTCAAATCATAGAATGTACAGAACTACTAGAACTACCACACAGTAGTAGAAAGTACTTTGATTATGTACTGCATACCTACTAAGTTGATGGAGTTTTCCTCAACCTCAACGTTTCAGTTGACTCCATTTCATTGTCCTTATTATTTTTATTAGTAGTGTTACTATTGCCATTATTATTACATGACTCGACACCAAATGTATCGTAGTCTGCGGACTCCAACATTTGCTGCATTATATTTTTTTCCTCGCATCCGTGAAGGTCTTCGAACTTTTTTTGCTTGTGGATTCGGCTGCAGCTTTAGGATATTTTCGTCTTCGTCCCAGATGTTGTTGAATGATGCTCGAGTGCGTAACCTCTGGAATCCATTTACCAATCAATGTAGTTACCAACTTATTGACTCCGGATGGATGAGAGGCTTGATAGGCACGGAGCCGAGTCAAATCGGCACCCAAGGTAGGTTAGAGCCAACTGCGTAATGAACGCATCCACTACCAGTGCGCTACCCTCTCCTAACTGGATTATAGCTTGAGCCTATAGATATCTTAATTTCTGATAAGTTACCGTTATTCGGAATAGGAAGGAAAAATATTAGATAAGTTTAGAGAACATGGGATAAAGTATAAAAATTTTAGGCGCTGATCAATTAAGCATAAATACATAATTTGATTGTGCAGTGAACTACAGAAGTTTAACGATGTGCCGAGTCAACGCTTTAGTTTCCCCAAACGAGCTCATAGCACATTTTCGACTCCGGTTGGGTGGCGGGCAAGGCTAACTTGAGGCATAGAATGAGTATATGCAGAGCATGAGCAGAGCTAGCCGAAATTGGAGCTTACAGAACACAAATATAGCACGGAGCAACTGACATAAAGAAGAATATTAGATAAACAGATGACTTAAATTGATCAATCACCAACCCTCAATGTAAGGCCAGCTGATGATCCATGGTGGCCAAAGAATCATCGAGATAATGTACGTGCAAGCGATCATTACTAGCGCCTTCCGAGTCGTTCTTCTGCAAAAATGGCTATTAAACAATGACCATCATGCTTGTATGCGATATGCTTCCTTATATAAACAGTAATTTCTCTCTAGCCACTTCGGACAACTACATTTCTTTTCTTCAGGGAAGAAAAACAAACGAACAAAATCAAAACCTTATCCTTGGCTTAAGATTTTGTACTTATTCAGTTATCCTTCCAGTTAAAGAAGAGTACGTTTTAGTAGGTTTCAAGGTTATTTTAGCTGCCCATCGAAACCCAAAAATTTGTCCATTTTCTTGTACCATCATAAAATCGATCTAATTGAAACTCTGCTTATTCGGAAGGCTTTTTTTTTTGATATCTTGACATGGCTGTTCAGATTGTAGTGATCAATGCCAGGAAAATGCTTCATCGTAGTGACAAGCTGAACCACTACTGATACAGAATTCGACTGATCTTTCGCTTAAATTGTAAAATCTCTACATCAAATTGAAAATTTATATCTTTCTTTTTTTTCTTTTTTTTTCTAAATCTTTCCTTCCATTGTACGTAACGTTTGCATAGTTAGTCAATTCTGCAACTCCGTGCATAGAGAAGAACCTTCTGTCAAAAACATCCATTGAAAGCGCAGCAGCAACGTCTGCAGCACACCGTTTTTCTGCACTATCTACTTCAACAGAATTTACATATACTACGAGTTTTTTAGTACTCGGAATTCCTTCACCGTGACACCCTCAGCTTTTTAATGTTTAGGGCAATTTTCAAATAAGCTGATCGAGGGCCAGGTGTTTTTATCTGTGGGTTCGTCCTCTTCCTACATTTATCCCAAAAATTATTTGGAGCTTTTTCGCAATTGTTCAAATGTTCGAATTGGAATGGTTGTTACTATTTCGCATAGAAAGATTGCCTCGGTCGATAAGAGAGCGGTCGAGTAACAGAAAAGTAGCGATCGAACGAGATCAATAGGAGATTTAGCACTGAAGCGTTGCTCATGAGGTAGTCGACGCACAGCCAGAACTGGCACATAGTGTAGCCGATTCCCCATGATCGCATCGCTGTATAGTACGTCCACAGAGGTATCGAGATCATACCTAAACATGTTGCTGTAATCGAGACGATAAAGTAGAAAAGTAAAGCTCTCGACGAAGAATAATCCCTGAGGAAAGTGTCAAGTAGTCGACTTCATTACAAATAGTTAGAGGTTAATGAGTGCATATCTAACCCTAAAGGTTTCCCACTAATGCATCTAGTTTGTTAAGCTCTAATACCAGCCTGGTACTAATTTGCGAACCTCAGAAGGATGGAGGGCTTGGTGGAGCCGAGTGTGGGATCGAACCAACCACCCAGTCTATGCTAAAGGGCACCTCTAGCCAGTGAACTACACGAACGCGGTCTGCTACATTCACTCTATAGGGAAAAAAACGTAAAGCAAGGTATAAAATACAATATGTTATGAGATTTTCTACGAGTTTGTGAGAATATACTCTGGACGGGGTCAAGGTAGGTAAAATTCTCTTCTGCACTTTTATGAATTTCATGTTTTAGGTAAAAACTCCTTGGTAGAAGCTAAGAATCAAAATGAAATCAAAGAGGTCGTTTGAAAATGCATTTCGAAACTGTCACGCTCCCGAATTTTGCCTTAAACTGACATTTTGCGCTTTTTGCAAAAATGACATGACTTTTTTTGGCATTTTTATTTCTATACAAAAGATTTCAAAAGCCATTGGAATAGAAGTGTGAGAAGAAAATTCCATCGGTTTTTAATCCGGCACCCACTGCTGCAAAAGCTGGTGGAATTAGTATACGGAATCCGAGCTGTCATAGCGCACTCACCAAACCTCCGCTCCTTTCTCAAGTTCTTGAGGAACTACATACTTGCTGCGAACATCATCAACAACCATTCCACTTCTTAGCGTGCCTTCAGAAAGCTCGTCAAGACGAAAATTTCTGAGTTGGCGAAGGCAGTGAGGTTGTGCCATGTTGTGGAAAATGGGTACATTCTTATCGCTTTTCATTCCGAATAACAAAGTTCGCAATGAGCAAAGATACGTGCATTTGATGCCCTAGATTAAAAACTACTTCTAGGTTCAAAATATTTTCCACTTAGTCTTTGTTATAACAGAATTACTTACTACTTGATACTTGAACGGCCCGTCATCACTAGTCATACGGGCCCCAGCATAATCACCATTTTTCGGAGATTTGGTGGTTAAGCCATTGTGGTTCCCTGGAATCCCGAGGACAGACTGGTCAAAGACTGCCCCAGGTCGTCACCGCGACAGGCAGTCGCAGTCCTTGTGGATCAGAAAGGGATTCACCACCATGCGACTTTGATACCAAGACGGTGGTGGATTCTGGTATTGGTTCACTCTTAGCTAGCCTTCTTGATGGAAACGCCGGACTCATTCTCAGCTTGGGAGACCCTGCAGAATCCACCCGCTGTGCATCACAGCCCGATATCCAGAAACACCTACCAGCCACGACGAAGCGGTAAGCCGTTGGGAGGTAAAACAGAATTTAAGGTAAGTATTTGTAGAATTTAGGCAAATCTTCGTATTTTTGCTGTTCATATAACTTTAAAAAAGTTTAGCCTCCCATAA
Source organism: Angiostrongylus cantonensis (assembly GCA_009735665.1). NCBI lineage: Eukaryota > Metazoa > Nematoda > Chromadorea > Rhabditida > Metastrongylidae > Angiostrongylus > Angiostrongylus cantonensis. The sequence goes on from MQTX01000040.1 coordinate 1,892,746, forward strand.
ATTAGCCACAATTGATAAACCGAACGTTTCTGAGGGGATAAATTTCTTGGCGCAAAGATAATAATAGAGATAGTGCCTAGACATCTTGGTTGCCAGGAGCTGTGATGTATAGTGGTGGTTCATTCCCCCCTCCAACAGGTACACCCAATCTAAGAAGTCCGACGTACGGAAAACCAGCTAAGATAAAACCCATTTCAGGAATTACCACCATCCTAGCATCAAGCTAGCCGCATGATTGCAAATCTAATCCGAAAAGGTGGTGACTGAATGGGGTGGTAACGACCTGGATACACTTTGGGTAGACTGACCACGGCACTCCAAGGAACCACAATAGGCAAATCATCAAAACACCAAAAAATGGAAATTACGCTAGGGATCACTCAACCAGTGTAGACGAGCCATCCAATTATCCATGTATCCAAGTATTTGAGAAAGTAGTATAGGTGAATATAAAACATTTATATTGGTGCTGCAGATGGATAGGCTGCGATAACTTTGGCAAATTGCCCCAGTTGCCTGCAAGTAGACTGTGACGTTGTGCCATGAGGGATGCGTTTATGTAAAAACCTGATTCCCAGTACTTTCGGTTCGTTTTTCATCACAACGCAAACAGATTGAGAGGTTTTCTCCAATTTTGGAGGTAAATGAATGTATATCTGGCATTTACAATGACACGCGGTGGCCTGCCGATGTATCGAGCCAGTGCTGCTATCCTCCCAGACAAATCTGGTACCAATTTGCCAACCCCGGAGGGATGGAAGGCTTGGTGGGCCATTGGCGCAGGGATCGATTCCACGTGCGTGTCGCTGTGGCGCCTCCAACCACTGCGCCACACGCGCCCTTTAGCATCGTACATACTTGGACTATTCTATCGGATGCTATTCTACTTTACCCCGTTGCGCCCATATCCTTTTATACCCGTGCGCCATCATTCGGCGCAACGTACTAAAATATAGAGTACTTCAGCAGAGTTCTTCTAAGACGGAAGAAAAGGCTCCGAAGCCTACTTCGCCACATCCTTCCCGAAATTATTCAAGATACGGCCTTTTAGTTGTCGCCACTGCCGCTTAGTGACTTTATATGTATAATGTTTCCAATCTCCTTTTTGCATGTCTCGATTCAGATTCAAAGTTTTCGACACAGGGACCAGGTAGCTTGGTGGTAGTGATGGCGATCATCATGACCATGGTCCTGCTTCTCTCCCAAGTGGGGCTTAGCAAGCCTCTCATCACGTCGGGGTCCAGAAAATGGTACAAGCCTTGTCTGGAAAGACATCGCTCTCTGTAATCCTAGCTGGAAGGCTTTTACCTGGATATTTCAACACTCCGGAGAAGACATGACTCGACCAGCATTAAACCAACATCGACATTCACGATCAAAGGAAAATCATCAGGCAGCAGCCAAACCTACATACGAGAAATTGGAAGACCTTCCTGTATTATGGATGTGCGGAAACAAATAGAATGCGGGAAGTGTTGGAGTCCGCACTGTAGATGTGACGGATGATTGGTGTAAATAAATAGATATCGCGGTGCTTGGGATAAATGGGCAGCATTCAACGACATTTATGACGAAACAACATCCTCAAGCAGCAATCGTATTCACACGCAAATCGCAAGGTCGTTTTAGATGAAGTATGTGAGAAAATAGAATGAAGAAAATGGCAAGACCAGCATGATGTGTAGCCTCGAGCTGCGTAAAACGAATTGGCCAGATTGCCTCAAATGACCCACGAATGAATGCACTCACCTATTGCAATATCGGCCACGGCTAGGCTGAACAGAAAATAGTTGCTGATCGTCTGCAGCTGCTTGTCTATTTTGAAACTGACCATCACCTTCAACAATAGCTTATGACGGATTTATCATGTGGTGCGTCACCATAAACAGAATAAGAAGAAGTGCTCTAATCAAGTCACTTATGTTTGCTTTTTTAACAACGACCAGAACGATTTCGTGCATATTCTATGCGGGATTTCAGTAATACTCATACCCCACACGTGTGGCGCAGTGGTTGGAGGCGCCACTGCGGCGCGCACGTGAAATGCGCCCATGGCCCACCAAGCCTTCCATTCTTCCGGGGTCGGCAAATTGGTACCAGACTTGTCTGGGAGGATAGCAGCACTGGCTCGATACATTGACAGCCCACCGCTAGTCACTGTAAAGGCCCGATATATATTCAACCACCTCCAACGATACTTAATGAAGTCGAATGCATGGCGCATCCCTCAGGGATTGATCAACGCCGAGAGCTTTATCCTTTTTTATCCTTTACTCATACTCCACACAAACACTAATAGTAATTATGTAGCAACAAGAGTAAAATTATTGATAAAATTAATAACACTGGTGAATGTATAATGGGACTTTTCATCTAATATAGGATATATCCACAATGATGCTGGGATATTTGCAAAACCCCAGATTGCAAGATCACTTCAAAGGGCCTCGCTTAACTTCTTTGGCTAATAACGTGGTCGCATCTGTTACACGTGACTCTAACAAGATCTAGGAAGGTTGCGAAAGCTTTTTACAACAATGAACCCTTTATCCAACTTTGTCGTGCAGATCATTTCACCACGGAATTTCTATCTACATGCTGTTTTTGTTCAAATGCTTGTAAACAGAATGAGTATGAGGATAAAAAAAAGGATAAAGCTCTCGACGTTGACCAATCCCTGAGGAATGCGCCATGCATTCGACTTCATTATGTATCGTTGGAGGTGATTGAAGCATGTGTGGCGCAGTGGTTGGAAGCGCCACTGCGGCGCGCACGTGAAATGCGCCCATGGCCCACCAAGCCTTCCATTCTTCCGGGGTCGGCAAATTGGTACCAGACTTGTCTGGGAGGATAGCAGCACTGGCTCGATACATTGACAGCCCACCGCTAGTCACTGTAAAGGCCCGATATATATTCAACCACCTCCAACGATACTTAATGAAGTCGAATGCATGGCGCATCCCTCAGGGATTGATCAACGCCGAGAGCTTTATCCTTTTTTATCCTTTACTCATACTCCACACAAACACTAATAGTAATTATATAGCAACAATAGTAAAATTATTGATAAAATTAATAACACTGGTGAATGTATAATGGGACTTTTCATCTAATATAGGATATATCCACAATGATGCTGGGATATTTGCAAAACCCCAGATTGCAA
>MQTX01000040.1:1895930-1917158 GCA_009735665.1 Angiostrongylus cantonensis
TTGCAAGATCACTTCAAAGGGCCTCGCTTAACTTCTTTGGCTAATAACGTGGTCGCATCTGTTACACGTGACTCTAACAAGATCTAGGAAGGTTGCGAAAGCTTTTTACAACAATGAACCCTTTATCCAACTTTGTCGTGCAGATCATTTCACCACGGAATTTCTATCTACATGCTGTTTTTGTTCAAATGCTTGTAAACAGAATGAGTATGAGGATAAAAAAAAGGATAAAGCTCTCGACGTTGACCAATCCCTGAGGAATGCGCCATGCATTCGACTTCATTATGTATCGTTGGAGGTGATTGAATGCATATCTGGCCTTTACAATGACTCGCGGTGGCCGGCCGATATATTGAGCCAGTGCTGCTTTCCTCATAGACAAGTCTGGTACCAATTTGCCGACACCGGAGGGATGGAAGGCTTGGTAGGCCATGGGCGCGGGGATCGATTCCACGTGCGTGTCGTAGTGGCGCCTCCAACCATCGCGCCACACGCACCCTAATAGAATAATGGAATGAGTATGAGAGCATGAAAAATACGATTTCTGTGACATTAGCACTTTTTCGAAACAATTTCTTAAACACTATTTCATCAGCAGTTCAGGAAACCTGCACAATCAATTTGAACAAGGTGAGCAAGCATCGAAGTACAAAGAGTTCCTTATACAAAAATTAATTTGCTAGTGACGGTTATCGACGATTGTTGAGAATTCTCGCTAAATGGAGTCAAAAATATTTTGCTATTTTTCGTTGTTTATCGAAGAAATCATGCTTAAAGGAAAAGCACCATTAGGTTGCCGACAATCGTCACGATTGCGAACACAGCGCCAACGGCAATGATGGCGACCAAGCGCGATTCGTTTCCGTACAGAAATTCGGACGTACTCACGGACGCTGCATCGTGGGCTGTCGTGTTCTCCATCGACGACGAAAGCACCTGAAATCTTCCAGTTCACCGAAGTTCAGTGAGCTTTGCAACATTGGAGATGTCGAATTTACAAAACGATAAAGAAAAACAGGATGAAGTGTACGGCTTGGTCAACCTCTGAGGAATGAGCCATGCATTCGACTTCATCAAGCATCGCTGGAAATGCTTGCAGGTTATACAGTCATTATCAAGTGTGTGTCGTGCAGCGGCTCTAACCATTCCGCTGCACGCCCCATTTACAAAATCAACGGACTGAAAGTGCAAGAGCCGCTGTAACGCTGTTTCTCTGCGTATGCTAACAAAGTTCTACTTCACTTCACTCCCTTGGGCAACTCGTTTTCTAGTGTATGGTTAACACTAAAACTTTTAGTCACGGTTGGACCAATTAGCGATTTCCATCATTGACAGTCAGTCATGTTTTACAGTTTCTTCGATTATTAAGATAGCACGAGGTTGGTACAAAGTGCGTTTATTCGGCTAGCGACTTGGCTACCTTACTTTCTTCAAGCCAGCGTTGATCCGAGTCGATTGCCCATAGGCGTTCGCCCTTCCGATGCGGGCTGAGGTTAAACGATGCCCGGTTTTCAAATTAAAAATATTGATTCATTATGTGTTAGCTAATAAAATACCGATTTCTCCATGATGAACGGCCACCATGAAAATAGGATTAAAAACGGTGGTAGCAGACCAATTACAGAGTCGCCCTCTATAAAAGGTCACTACCGATTTAAATAACTTCATTCAAGATATACTCTACTCCAGAACATTCCACCCGATAGAACTACAAAGACCCACATCGCAAGAATGAACGCCTCTGAATAATCTACTCGGGTTAACCTAGCTCTAAAAAAGGTGAAGGCGATGAAGCATAAGTGGAATAAAACTTGTACACCAACCTCGTATTAGATTAATAATCTAATAAGATATTGATCATTCTTGTCGAAGTTACATGATATCGGTTTGAAAACATTTTGCATTTTTGTCACAGTAGACATGAAGTAATGTATAAGCAGTTTGGCTTAGATACGGTGATGTCGTTAAGTGTACGTTCAATTTAGGAACCTAAAGGGATTATGATAACCCGTTGCTAGCAAGCTGTAAAGCAAAAAGTGTCAAGTCCACAACAGTTCTAAATGGAAGAAGGCGACGTTGAATAAGCACTGGATGCAGATGACAACTAATCAACCTACTCTAAGAAAACTTTCTATTGCAAGAGAGTCAGAAATAGCATTCAAGATAAATTTCCTTTGCTAAAACTTTTAGTCACGGTTGGACCAATTAGCGATTTCCATCATTGACAGTCAGTCATGTTTTACAGTTTCTTCGATTATTAAGATAGCACGAGGTTGGTACAAAGTGCGTTTATTCGGCTAGCGACTTGGCTACCTTACTTTCTTCAAGCCAGCGTTGATCCGAGTCGATTGCCCATAGGCGTTCGCCCTTCCGATGCGGGCTGAGGTTAAACGATGCCCGGTTTTCAAATTAAAAATATTGATTCATTATGTGTTAGCTAATAAAATACCGATTTCTCCATGATGAACGGCCACCATGAAAATAGGATTAAAAACGGTGGTAGCAGACCAATTACAGAGTCGCCCTCTATAAAAGGTCACTACCGATTTAAATAACTTCATTCAAGATATACTCTACTCCAGAACATTCCACCCGATAGAACTACAAAGACCCACATCGCAAGAATGAACGCCTCTGAATAATCTACTCGGGTTAACCTAGCTCTAAAAAAGGTGAAGGCGATGAAGCATAAGTGGAATAAAACTTGTACACCAACCTCGTATTAGATTAATAATCTAATAAGATATTGATCATTCTTGTCGAAGTTACATGATATCGGTTTGAAAACATTTTGCATTTTTGTCACAGTAGACATGAAGTAATGTATAAGCAGTTTGGCTTAGATACGGTGATGTCGTTAAGTGTACGTTCAATTTAGGAACCTAAAGGGATTATGATAACCCGTTGCTAGCAAGCTGTAAAGCAAAAAGTGTCAAGTCCACAACAGTTCTAAATGGAAGAAGGCGACGTTGAATAAGCACTGGATGCAGATGACAACTAATCAACCTACTCTAAGAAAACTTTCTATTGCAAGAGAGTCAGAAATAGCATTCAAGATAAATTTCCTTTGAAACATGTGAATCAAAAAGAATGAAGAACAAATGAATGAGAGCTCAAAGATGCTTCGCTTCAATAACAACACGATGTCCATTAAAAAATAAGCACACTCTAAATAGCTAGAACTAGCTGAAAGGACACGCATGATGTTGTGGTGAATGCGTTAACCCCCGGAAAGAGTAATAGCGCGTTAGTTGCCCACCGAAGACACCAACGGTCCTGAGTTTCCCAAATACCTCTTATTTGAAGAACGATTCATTTTAGGAAAGCAATCAATAAATCTATTCAGGTTAGTAATAAAACCAATCCTGAGCAAAGCGTGCCACATAGCCCTCATGTTGGACAATTCGAATTTTATTTTCGAAACAAAAACAATTTCCATGGGAGTATTGGCAATCCGTGAAATGCGAACACTCAATATGAGACGTTTCAACACATTCAAAATTATTTGCCCTTTTTTTCCAATGAGCAGACACGAGATTGTTACTGCAATGTTTATCCCACAATAGTTAGTGTCCCGACCGATTTCGCCATTGCAGTGACAATGTCGTTTCTGCTCATCAGGGAAACGACAAATCATTGATCAACACCGGGCTTAATAGAACGCCGATCCTAGAAATTACCATATTCAACGTTAGTTACAATGATAATCCACCATTATGAGTAGTTTCAAATGAAGCAGCATTCCTCGATGAAGTTCCTGAGTAAACTCGTGCTGCGTAAACGAACAGATATTTTTCTTTTCTTCACACAGAGTCAGCTAATATAGTTCCCAAGATCGACTTTCTATTAACCTCGGCATTGAATTATGAATTCGTCGTTTTCTCTCTCAGCAATCGCGAGGTTGTTAAGCAGCATACGTTTATTTCCATGCAATAACACACACACAACACAATCGTAGCTGACGTTTCAGGCAAAATCGCTTTCTTCAGAGCCTAGAAGGGTACACTAATACAGAACTAACTTGGTCAAACACTTCAACAGCACAAACAGAAAGATAAGAATTTAAATGGTAATCACACGGTCAACAGCTTCTCGAAAAAACCCACCGTTTTTCTACGTGCCTTCCACTGAGTAAGAGCCGTTGATCAGCGTCGCATATGGTTGACGGCTGCACTTCCCCACATCAATGATCGATACGAAAGTACGGAGCGAAATCACGTATGATCTCGGGCATTCCTCATTGCTGTTCATTTTGGGGTTTTTGGCATTTATCCAAAAAGCCTCGAGGAGTTTGCGGTGTTGGTGTTTTGGCATCCTGTGTGATGATGTTGACTTTATCTTCAAGATCGTCTCCGCAATGCTTTTGTATCCTATGCGTCCCTAGTGTCGTGCCTCGTTTTGCTTTTCGTTTGCCATCCAGGTGTTCTTTTATGCGGATACATAAAGGTCTGCCCGTTTCGCCAACATATTCGTCTCCGCAATCATTACAAGAGATCATGTATATCGTACCTGAATTCATGCAGTCACCTTCTCTGCCATAAGGGCAGATTAGGTAATTCTGTGTTTCACATAGATGGTCATGCAGGCGGTTACGAACTAACCGACGACGAAGAGTATCAGGTAGTATAGTAGTGGTAGTGGTAGTCCTATTACCGCAACCGATTCCTCTAGACCTGCCCTTGTGAAGCATCGTTTTATAGCCGTACTTATTTCGTCGCTAATAAAGGGCAGCATGAACGGGATTTTCTTTTGGCTAAGTGTTTGGTCTTGGGGAGTCGCTCTATTTTTAACCATGTCTCGTCGGTTTACCATTTCGTAGACATTGGAGGTGGCTATTTGCCGAGCCAAGTCGCATGATTCCTACTTTAAATCCTTCTTCGTACACACGGAGGTGGCTGTTCGAAACATGTTTCTCACAATCGCCCTCTTTGTGTGTGAAGGATGGGAAGAAAGGAAATGAAGGAGGATGTTTTTGTTACTTGGTTCTCGGTACTACTTTGTCATGTAACTGTTGCTTGATAAGTTCACTTGAACGCTAAGCAATGGAAGCCAGTTCCCTTTCGGTTTCTCTCGCGTAAACTTGATGTACTCAGACTGCTCATTCAATAACTCAAAGCACTTGTCTATCGCCTGTTGAGTAGAGAAAAAGACAAAACAGTCATCTATGTATCTGTAGTAGAGTAGCGGCCGGAGATCGTTAACGGGGCTTCTGTTCTAGACATGAACGCGATGGCAACACTTGGAGCCAAACGCTGTCCCATTGCCAACCCTCTCATTTGCGCGTAATTTTCCCAGAGCATCTGAAAATCGTGCAGTTTAGGCACACCTTTAAGAAAGACATATGCTGCTGGATGGACAAGCCATGCATTTTTATTCTTTCTTCATGTTCAACAAGAAGTTCGAAGATGGCTTGCATTGCGGAGTCATTCGATACGTTGTGTACAGCGCGGTAACGTCGAACGACTCCGTCAAGTACGCGTTATTAGGAGACGCGTTACGTAGACGTTCTAGAAACATTTGGGTGTTTGTGAGGTGGGTTGGGACGTGGTTAAGCAGCTGAGTGAGTACTAAGCTTAGAAACCATGTTATTTTATCCGTTGGCCCGTCTACGCAGCTGATGATGGGTCTAACCTTGAACGATGTTGTATTGGTTGACGCAAGATCATCAGTTGATACTAACTTATGTGCTTTAATAAACAAGTATGAGACGGGACACGTTCGTCTATCTATTTTATAGTAAGAAATAATAGATGGTTTTAAGCCCGCTGCTTTTGTCACTTCGACCCATTGGCTGTTAAGTTTTCGGTATTGCCTTTTGTATTCCTTTTCAGATGATGGGCGATAAAGGGTAGCATAACTAAGATGTATTTTTGTTATCTCAACATCTAACTGGCGAGGAATAACTACAAACTCTCTCCCCTTATCACTAACTGAGACAAAGTACTCCACTAAGCACGCATAGGATCCAAAAGCATAATGGAGACGATTTTGACATAAAAGTCATTATCCTCGCATAGGATGCCAAAACACCAACCCACAAGCTTCTTAAGGCTTTTTGGATAAATGCCAAAAACCCTAAAATGAACAACAGGGAGGAATGCTCCGAGATCACACGTGATCTTGCCCCGTGCCTTCGTATCGATCATTGATGTGGTAGGGTGCAATCGTCAACCATATGCGACGCTGATCGGCGGCTTTTTCTCAGTGGAAGGCACTAAGAAAAAACGGTGGGTTTTTTAGAGAAGCTGTTGACCGTGTGGCTACCATTTAGATTCTTATCTTTCTGTTTGTGCTGTTGAAGTGTTTGACCTACTAAGTTGCGTATTAGTGTACCCTTCGAGGCTCTGAAGAAGGCGATTCTGCCGAAACGTCAGCTACGATTGTGTTGTATGTGTGTTATTGTATGGAAGTAAACGTCAACTAATATGAATAGAAAGAACTGGATAAAGCTCTCGACGTCGATCAGCTGATGAGCGACGCAACATGGAGTCGGCTTCATGTATCATTAGAAGTGAATGGATGCATATCTAACCAATACCAGTGACTCACAGTGGCCTACCAATATATCGTGGTAGTTCAGCTATTCTGCCCAGACACGTCTGGTACCAATTTGCGAACCCCAGAGAGATCGAAGGCTTGATGAATCTGGAGCGCAAAGATCGAACCCGTCTGTGTTGTAGGGCACCTCTAACCGCTGCGCTACATGGGTTGCACTCAGCCAATATAATTCTTATGTATGCAGCAATTCCCGAGACCAATTTTTTATTCACCTTGGTACTGGCCTACAATTTGGTGTTTTCTTAGTAAGAATATGGGAGGTTGTTATTATTTTTAGTAGATGATCCAAGATTCCCTGTGTCACACTGTGCTGATCCTAGCACTTCCTCCATTCCACTAGTTTCCAGGCATCCACTGTCCATGAAGGTGTTCGAACTTTTCTTTAGTGTGGGTTCGGTTGTTACTTGAAAATTTTTTCGCCTTTGTCAGGAATGTCGTTGAAAGATTATCGAGTTGGCTCTCTCTGGAACTCTTAGATAGCCGTGCTAAAGCGTTCTCGGATGGATTAGAGAAAGTAAGCTTGTCCCAGACAAGTAAAATCTGATTCCAATATTTCAACCCTAGAGGGAAAAGAGTTTTCGTGATATGGTGGAAAAGTTAAGCGTTATGAAAACCTTTACCAACATTCTGTTAGCTTGCCGAAAAACCAAGTGTCTTGAAGTTCATATGAATTTTCTTGACTTCACTACCATTAAACAAGAAAACTCCTTATATTAAATTCCGGCCACCGTTTTTCGTTCGAGCAACTTATTTCAGCAGTCTGGCGCACTGCTCGCGTTGGTTTCCCTTAAAAGGATGTTCCTTACAGCTGCTCTTGCTGAATGTGAGAGGTGAGCAGAGTGAAAATGACAACTAAACTTTATTACTCGATTCGCCTTCTTACACGTATGTTCTCAGTAACGTTACTTTAAACGCGAGGTGTTATTATTATTCTTCTTTATTCACAAATAAGCTGACGTTTCGGCGAACTTCGCCTTCTTCAGAGCCTGGAAAGGTCAAGTTGACAGCAATCTACTCGGTCAAACGCCTCCATAACCAAACAAAGAAAACGCTAAACCAAGATTTCAACCACAATGAACACAACTCTGCGCACCCACCGCTTTCTATGAGGCTTCCACTGAGTATGTCTAGTGGAGACCAACCGCACAGAATTCAGAATAATAATAACACCTCGCGTTTGCTCAACAGGAATACAAAGAATTACTTGATCAATGCCGAGTTTAATAGAAAGTCGGTCGTGGAAGTTACCTTAAACGTTTAAAAATTTGGAGACGAATGTACATGCCTCTATGACTTGGATTTCAGTGTGCGATGTGCCTGTTAGTTTTTCTAATTTTTTTTTTAGGTGACCCGTCATCACATCTGCTGTGTGGATCCTAGTACTTCCACCATTTGATTCGTTTTCCCTCGCCTCCATCATCCACAAAGGTCTTAGAACATTTTGCACGTTGTTTCGTTGCTGCTAAAAATCATGAACTTAAACGTTTAAAAATTTGGAGACGAATGTACTTGCCTCTATGACTTGGATTTCAGTGTGCGATGTGCCTGTTAGTTTTTCTAATTTTTTTTTTAGGTGACCCGTCATCACATCTGCTGTGTGGATCCTAGTACTTCCACCATTTGATTCGTTTTCCCTCGCCTCCATCATCCACAAAGGTCTTAGAACATTTTGCACGTTGTTTCGTTGCTGCTAAAAATCATGAATATTCGTAGAATGCTGATGGAGTCAATTTTCTTCGCAATCCTGAAGATAGCAGCCCTAGGGTGTTCCCACGTGGATTGGAAGAGAGTGTTGAGAGGAGGTCGAACCAGCACCTTTGCTTCCTGATCGAAGGCATCACTAACCACTGCGATATTTCCTCCCTGTGCTTGTTTATAGAAATCTTAAACCTTTTGCTAATAAGCTTTCGATGATAGAAGTCCATTCTCATTTTCTCTCATTTTAAAATTCTACTACAAGACGAAGAAATTTTCAGCGGACTGAGACCAAGTCTGCCTCTTGTCCAAAATCCGTCTTTAGCTTATCTCTTTAGAGATTGTGTAGAATACCAGTGGACATCTCCGTTTAAACATGGGTATCTCGGAAGCTTTCTTCTAACTGCGGTCTTATCAGAACTGTTTCCTATATTGTTCGCAAATGACGTCGAAAAAGAAAAATTGAGCTGCCAAAAACGTTCATTAGCATTCAGAAAAAGGAGCTCTGTGTACACGCTTGAGTAGAACAAAATATTGGGCTAGCAGCAGCTTTTGTAATATCTGTATAAGGCCAAATAACAAAACGACACAAGTAATAGTTGGAATTGTTTCCTTTTATGATATGCCAAATAATGGATAAAAGGATAAAGCTCTTAGCGTTGATCAATCCCTGAGCGATGGGCCATGCATTCGACTTCATTAAGCATCGTTTGGAGGTGATTGAAGAGATATACCTGGCCTTTACAATGACTCGCGTTGGCCTACCGATGTATCGAGCTGGTGCTGCTATCTTCCCAGAGAAATCTGGTACCAATTTGTCGACCCTGGAAAGATGGAAGGCTTGGTGGGTCATAGGTACCGAGATCGATCCCATGTGTGTCTTGTAGGGCGCCTCCGACGACTGCGCCACACGCGCTCTTGTTGTGCCAAGTAATCCTACGAAATGTGCAGACAAAACGAAAAAAGAAAGAGAAATGTAGAGCGTGAAACTTCTTGAAGAAAAGCACAGAGATCAATTTTGGGTTTTGGCAATTTTTATACTTCTGGTGGACACGAATAGAAATTGCAGTAATCAAAAAAGCACGAAAGATTTTTTCACTAATCTCAACCCCACCTCTCAGTCTCAGCTCAACGTTAGGATCATCAACGACGTTGCCGAAATATCGCGTGTGTTCGTGAAATCAACCTTTTCCTATGTGATGAACATCATGATTCTATCATAATGAATAATTGATTATGTCCCCTGATTCTACAAAACTGCCAAGTACGTCACAGCTCCAAATCTGTAGAAGGAATGGAGGAATGGAGAACCTGGTTTGCCTAGATGCAGATCCGAACCAGTGACACTGCTTGTATTACAGAGCATCTCTAACCACTACATCACACGTTCTATTAATCGTAGTAACGAAAGACTATAGCAAATGAGATCTAAAAATTGACCGAGTTCATTGTTCATTCATTGTATTGCATATGTAATGGAATGAAAGTGCTTGAAGAAACTGCGAATGATTGGAGAGTTTCATTGACTCAAGCAAAGATGAACCCGCACACGAAACCGGCGCAGGAACTATCGAATAACACAATCCATACAATAGTGTGAAAAATAAAGTGCTGCTAACCTTCATGACCACTTGAAAGAGTTCCGTGTTTCTAAAAGGCACCATGACCGACGGGTCCTGCTCGTCAAGCGGTGCAGAGAGGCCTGTAGGCCTCGCCATACTTAGGCGCCTACAAAGAAAAAGCATCGACTCTACCATCAGCCATATATCCAGCAAAACATAAAGTGATTTTGATTATTTCATTCAATTCTACAAGTAAAATCCGACGTTAACACTTAACAGTTTTTCAAAAATAGAACGAAGAGTGTTTTATCATGGCTGCATGAAAAAATGGGAGATTCGAACTTTCATCGAACAAGTGAGAGCTATCTAGTATTGACGAGATTTGCACAGGTAAATTCATCCATAACAATATGATATTCGTTCAAAAACAATGTTATAAAATTTCAGATAAGCTATAGAAAAAGATTAGCAGCCAGTTAGAAAAGAAAGAAAACCGTAATGAAGCTGAGATATTTGCAAAACTCCGGACCGAAGGTGTCTGCGGTGGGTAACGAACGCGTTATTACCCTTTCCGTAGGCTAACACGTTCACCACCACACCATGTGGGTCCTTCGTTTCGCGTGTCTCTCAGCTAGTTTTCTATCGAAGAGTGTTTCCATAAAAAGAAAACTATCGTTAAAGTTACATTTCATCAACTTGGTAATGATGCTGGAAATAGAATGAGAACGACGTGGAATAACGACATTTTTTTCCAATATGTCTCCCAGTATTACATTTTAATCAAAAACTTACACCACGGAATGCCAAGGCGGCGAAGAGGGATATAAGGCAGTAAAAAGAACAGTAAGAAAAGAAACGAATCCTAGGAGAGAATGCCTGAGATCGGCAAAAAAAAATAGAAGTTGATGAAGAATGCGATGTCTGACATTAACCATCACTTTTTGTATAGTTGAAACCTTTCGAGTTCGTTATTTCCAGTGCTAACAGAATACAGAGTGCGAAACGAAATCGCTACCGATAACAATGGAAAATTCTGTTGTTGACCTCCTCAAAATTCGTACTTGTAGCACTTTTACAGCAGTTTTATGAACACTCTGAAATCGAAACACCCATGAGTGGAGTCCATGTAAATATTTCAAATGAAAACGCGAATGTGATGAGGCTATGATTAGATCCCAGGGATTCCGAAGAATATGGTATGGATTACGAAGGACGAACTTCTAGGTCCGATGCAAAGCAGTGACGTCATTATTTAGAAAGTACTGTCTTCATCCTTTGCTCATGAAAAAGAAAAATAGCAAAATGATAGGAAAAAAACGATTTTTTTTCTTGTTATTTGAAATGAGAATGAAAAGTTGCAAACTTCGGTTCCTTGTAACGGTAAGGTGCAAATGCCCGTCGATTACTAGTACTGGCTAGAGCGGTTTTAAGCTGTTATTGTTATTATTAATCATTATAAATTACTCATTAACTGAGTGAGTTTCTGAGTGAAGCAACATCGGATTGCTGGTATTCGAATCCACAAAATCTTCAGCATTCTATAAAATATTCTGTAAGGTTTGACACGAGTTCTAGGTGGAGAGTCTTAATAGGGTTTCTTCTAGTGAGGATTTTGGAGAAGAATTGGTTTCCATAAACTTCCTTCACAAAAAGTTTTCTTATATGACATCAGCTGAAGTGAGCAGTTGGAGCATTTTCCTTGACCTTCGGAACACACTGACTTAATGTACGAAAAAAGTCCAGTTCAAGAAATTTTGTTGAAATGACAATTTGGCATATTCAAAACTTCTGCAAGACTGTTCTGTGTTCCCATCAAAGTACCAAATCCAGTAAAGCACAGTAGCCAGCCTTTCGTGAACGCTTGAACAGTATCACAATATGGTAGTAGTATGTGTAGCTATAGAGGTGCGTGAGGCGCAGTGGTTAAGTGCGCCACTGCGGCGCGCACGTGAAATGCGCCCAAGGCCCACCAAGCCTTCCATCCCTCCGGGGTCGGCAAATTGGTACCAGACTTGTCTGGGAGGATAGCAGCACTGGCTCGATACATCGGCAGGCCACCGCGAGTTATTGTAAAGGCCAGATATGCATTCAATCACCTCCAAACGATGAAATCGATTGCATGGCGCATCACTCAAGGATTGATCAACGCCGAGAGCTTTATCCTTTAGTTACTACTGTCATTGATAAATATTAATATTATTACAAATATTAAATATTACGATTTATATACATTACATATTTAAATCATTATATTATTATATATATTATATTATATTAGTACTATATTTGTACATGCGTCGTTTTCTTCCTCAGCAATCGCGAGGTTGTTAAGTAGCATGAGTGTACTTCCATTCAATAACACACATACAACTCAATAATAGCTGACGTTTCGGCAGAATCGCCCACTTCAGAGCCTCAAAAGGTACACTGATATACAATTTACTACGTCAAACGCTTCAACAACACATACAGAATGACGTGAATCTAAATGGTAGTCACACGGTCAACAGCTTCTCGAAAAAACCCACCGTTTTTTCTTAGTGCCCTCCACTGAGAAAAAGCCGCTGATCAGCGTCGCATATGGTTAACGGCTGCACTTCCCCACGTCAATGATCGAAGGTACGAGGCAAAATCACGTGTGATCTCGGGGCATTCCTCCTTGCTGTTCATTTTGGGGATTTTCGCATTTATCCAAAAAGCCTCGAGGAGTTTGCGTGTTGGTGTTTTTGTATCCCGTGCAAGGACAGCGACTTTTATATCAAAATCGTCTCCGATATGCTTTTGTATCCTATGCGTCCCTAGTGTCGTACCTCGTCTTGCTTTTCGTTTGCCATCCAGGTGTTCTTTTATACAGATACATAAAGGTCTGCCCGTTTCGCCAACATATTCGTCTCCGCAATCATTACAAGAGATCATGTATATCGTACCTGAATTCATGCAGTCACCTTCTCTGCCATAAAGACAGATTAGGCAATTCTGTGTTTCACATAGACGGTCATGCAAGCGGTTACGAACTAACCGACGACGAAGAGTATCAGGTAGTATTTCTACTATCGCAACCGATTCCTCTACACCTGCCCTTGTGAAGCATCGTTTTATAGCAGTACTTATTTCGTCGCTAATAAAGGGCAGCATAAACGGGATTTTCTTTTGGCTAAGTGTTTGGTCTTGGGGAGTCGCTCTATTTTTAACCATGTCTCGTCGGTTTACCATTTCGTAGACATTGGAGGTGGCTATTTGCCGAGCCAAGTCGCATGATTCCTACTTTAAATCCTTCTTCGTACACACGGAGGTGGCTGTTCGAAACATGTTTCTCACAATCGCCCTCTTTGTGTGTGAAGGATGGGAAGAAAGGAAATGAAGGAGGATGTTTTTGTTACTTGGTTTTTGGTACCACTTTGTCATGTAACTGCTACTTGATAAGTTCACTTGAACATTAAGCAATGGAAGCCAGTTCCCTTTCGGTTTCTCCCGCGTGAACTTGATGTACTCAGACTGCTCATTCAATAATTCAAAGCATTCGTCCATCTCCTCCTGAGTAGAGAAGATGACAAAACAATCATTTATATACCTGCAGTAGAGTAGTGGCCGGAGGTCGATAAGCGGGGCTTCTATTCTAGACATGAACGCGATGGCAACACTTGGAGCCAAGCGCTGTCCCATTGCCAACCCTCTCGTTTGCGCGTAATTTTCCCAGAGCCTCTGAAAATCGTGCAGTTTAGGCACACCTTTAAGAGAGACATAAGCTGCTGGATGGACAAGCCATGCATTTTTATTCTTGCTTCATGTTCAACAAGAAGTTCGAAGATGGCTTGCATTGCGGAGTCATTCGATACGTTGTGTACAGCGCGGTAACGTCGAACGACTCCGTCAAGTACGCGTTATTAGGAGACGCGTTACGTAGACGTTCTAGAAACATTTGGGTGTTTGTGAGGTGGGTTGGGATGTGGTTAAGCAGCTGAGTGAGTACTAAGCTTAGAAACCATGTTATTCTCTCCGTTGGCCCTTCTAT
This sequence comes from Angiostrongylus cantonensis, assembly GCA_009735665.1. NCBI lineage: Eukaryota > Metazoa > Nematoda > Chromadorea > Rhabditida > Metastrongylidae > Angiostrongylus > Angiostrongylus cantonensis. The sequence goes on from MQTX01000040.1 coordinate 1,909,758, forward strand.
TTTATTTATATAAATTACAAATATCACAATATATAATTTAAACAACTTACAACCCGACTCGGACGTTCACGATTAAAAAGGTGTGGATCACTATCAGCTTTGACAATCTTCCTCGCTTAATGTCCAATCTTACCATTCTACAACGATATTAACACTGACATCAAAAGTGGGGTTAGGCAAGGCGATACTATCTCCACGAAACTATTTACCGCCACGCTATGGAGCACCATGCCAACATTGGAATGGGATAATTTGGGGGTGAAAATTTGTGAAAAGATTGGTCGTCGACTAAATCTCACAAAAACGATGTTTATGAATAACAGATTGGCTGCGTATGCCTCATTCACGCTCAGCGGAACGAATATCTCCGAATGCTCCAGTTATGTCTATCTAGGTCGGGAAATCAATATGTATGCGTATGCAAGCGGAACGTATGCTTGCGGACTTTGATAAAGCATGTGGAAAGATTGGTCTTCGACTAAATCTCAAGAAAACGATGCTCATGAAGAACGGATTGGCTTTGTTTGCCCCATTCACGCTCAACTGGAAGGAATATCTCCGAATGCTCCAGTTATGTCTATCTAGGTCGGGAAATCAATATGATGAACGACTTAGCTCCAGAGCTGAACACAAGGAAACGAGCGGCTTGGGAAGCTTTCAAGAGCATCGAGGATGTAGTGAAGAGAACAAAGAACACCCGACTCCGTGCCCACCTTTTCGACTCAACAGTTCTTCCTGCCCTAACGTATGCGTCAGAAACTTGGTCGCTACGTAAGCAGGATGAAAGATCACTCAGCGTTATCGAACGCACAGTCGAATGGACGATGCTAGGAGTATCCCGTTTCACTCAAGTAAGAGATGGAATCTGAAGCTCCGACCTGCGTCAACGATCAAAAATAAAAGATGCCGTTCTATACGCCAAACAATCGAAGGCAGCTACTCTTGCACGCGACAGCGATGAGTAGCTTGGTTGGCCCGGATGGGAATCGAACTACTATCATACTCGCGATGACGGACATCGCTATCACTGTGTTATCTAAACCCTGTTATACTATAGTATTGTATTATATATTTTATTTTTAGTAACATAAAGCTTCCTCTAAAGAGAGTATTTTAATGTCATATTACTATTATTATCATAAATATTATTATTATACTATATAATTATATTAATGTTATTAATAGTAACAATAGTCATCAATGGTATTATTGCCGTTGTTATTATCAGTAGCACGTGCTATGTTTAATATGGTAGGAAAAAAAAGGAAAAAAATTGCAGTAGTATGTGGTAAAGGGACCCCCCCCCCCCCCCCCATACATGAACCAGTACCCAGAGAGAGTTGGTCCGTAGAGGCATCTTTTTCTAGCTGTCAAATTCTGCACGCATCTAGCTTGCGGATCTATGAGCAAATGTAGGCTGTTTAATTTGTTCTCAACATGGTCTAACGCATTTGCTGCTCAGTCTTCGCTAAGGGTACTTCAAGAACTGGGTCACAACATTCTTCAAGAATGTGTTTTGTAGAAACGTCATGGCCATGAGTGAAATCTATTTTCTCATACAACGCAGTACGTGACGTTTCGGCGTAAAAGAGTTCTACTTCGATCAATCCTTTAGGGATGAGTCTTGTCTTCAACTCCATCAAACATCTTTAGAGGTAACTGAATGTATCTTGTCTGTGCAATGAGTTATGGTAACTCCATCAAACCAATGTTACTCCTCTCCTAAAAGAAACTGGTACTACGCTTTCCAACCCGGAAGTATGTACTGCTTGGTGAGCTTTGAGCAAGTCATCGAATCAAAGATCGCATTTATATTGCAGGGAGCACCTCGAATCACTGAGCTACACCACTATCATCCATATCTTAGACGAAGGCTTCGTTGGAAAAGTGGAATTCAGTTGGTTAGATAAATCAGATTTTACAGTGGTGCTTTTTTATAAATACTTAATGCTATGATATTTCAATATAATAAATTTAATTTCAAGGTGTAATCTAGTTTATGCTGGTCATAAAGCCATGATAAAAGTAAACCAACTGCTTCTGTTGAAGTAAATGTAAAAACATTTGTAGATGGATTTGTAGATTCTTTTTAAGATGCTTGTAGAAAACCAGTTTTTTAGAGAACCGGTTTGAGTTTGAACAGATAGATCTAGGAATGAATTGGCTACAATGCACATGATGACGAAATGGTGGACGCTTCCAACTTTAGACGTACATTTTACCAGATTATAGCCAACCACATTAACTTAGAGAAAAAGCGTAATAAATCTCTTGTTACAACATGTAAGTTCTCTTATTCTGCCTGGTTTAGAATTCATGATATATAATTCTCCCACTTTATTGCTTTAAGGGGTCGTGTTTTAAGCACGAAAGCAAATGAACGAGTGGATTTCATCGTGCAGGACAAGATATGTTTCCCAGTGTATTCCTTACGTTTGTATCTGCTGACATTGGAACTCTTAAGATTTGAATCTCGTTGCAAACTTTTTTTCTCCAAAATCCCGGTTCTGAATATGTTCGCAGCTGGGATGGATACTGTGCAGGAATTAAAAGTACGGTTGAAGCAATGGGGTAAAGTTTCTCCTATAAGTCTGTCTGCTTCCTAACTTCTCAAATATTCTAAGGATCAAGAAACGAACGCTGTTGTCGAAAACCGAGGATTAGGTTTTAGGTATCAATAGAACCTGAAGTCCTTATTTAACTTGAAGCATAGGCTAGACGGCGTGAATTGTTTCATAGTGCATGGAAGTACTGACGAATGCACGGAATCCACAATAGTTACAACACAGGAATAAAGTGCTCCACGCAGTGAGGCTTGAGGAAATGCGGGGGCGCCGGTCCGAAACAAAGACGAGGCAAAGAGATTAGGCCATATTATTGAGTGCCAGTGGTTAACAGAATAGAACTGTTGAGAAAGGACGATGCCGAAGAGGAGACTCGATGTGTCATGTGAGCGAGAAAAATGGTGAAGAACACTAGCTCATTTGAGAAATATAAGTAGAGCAAATAAAGTCTTCAAAAAAGTAAATGCGGAGCAATTATGAATTAATTTCAGAAACTATACATATTGGGGATTGGAAGAAGTACCAGCTGTAAAGCGAAAAGATATGTGAACAGTACAATGCAAGAAAACTCAAGGGAACTACAGAAACGATGACGTCCGACCTAGAGATGATGTGCTATTATTCAGGTGAAATGGCATACAAGGGGATTTGCTAGTAGTAGAGAGAAAGTAGTAAACAAAGTAGTGTGGTAGTGAATCTATGAATAGTATTTCATTGCAGGTTGAACACTAAGGAGAGATACCTGACTTGGAAAGCTCATAAATAGATCCTAAGAAATTATTACTTAGATATCTATTGACCTTTCAAAACACAGATTTTATCATTGATTTCGAGATAGTATTTTTACGTTAATGGACGAATAGCAGAATGGTAGTGACGCGGGTTATCACTAGAATGGTGCTAGTTCGATTCCACATTTGCCAGCCAAGCCCTCCAGGGTAGCTAAATTGGTACCGGACTTTTCCGGAAAGAAATCGCTCTGCAATCCAAATGAAAACGCCCAGTCCGGCTATCAAAGGACTCCAGGGAGAATCGAGTCGACCAGCATTCTACGATATTCAAGATAAAATGAAAATCCTCAAGCATTAACCACACGCAAAAACTTAGAAGACCTTCGTGGATGATTGATGCGAGGAGACGAATCGAATGTAAGAAGTGCTGAGATTCGCACAGTAAACGCGAAGGGGGGTCATATAACATTGAAAAAAAAAAGAAATCTTTCCTTTACATATTACGCATTAGTAAGCAAAAACAAAAGTGAAGTTCTTTTGCGAACGTTTGAGAAGAGTTCAATTTAGTTCGATTCCACATTTGCCAGCCAAGCCCTCCAGGGTAGCTAAATTGGTACCGGACTTTTCCGGAAAGAAATCGCTCTGCAATCCAAATGAAAACGCCCAGTCCGGCTATCAAAGGACTCCAGGGAGAATCGAGTCGACCAGCATTCTACGATATTCAAGATAAAATGAAAATCCTCAAGCATTAACCACACGCAAAAACTTAGAAGACCTTCGTGGATGATTGATGCGAGGAGACGAATCGAATGTAAGAAGTGCTGAGATTCGCACAGTAAACGCGAAGGGGGGTCATATAACATTGAAAAAAAAAAGAAATCTTTCCTTTACATATTACGCATTAGTAAGCAAAAACAAAAGTGAAGTTCTTTTGCGAACGTTTGAGAAGAGAACTAACATAAAACAAACACTAATTAATGAAGGGTTAGTGAAAAAATAACTGTGATGCAACCACAAGGATGATGGGATATGTATGAGCAAAATTCTGAACCTGAGCTTGCCTCGCGATTACTCTTTTCGGGCTACCCACTGCACCAAGTGAGGAAGGCGTGCTTTGCTGTGCCTTTCTCTCAACCAGCTTCGATATTGTCACTGTGATGAAAAAAATGTGATATTATTGCTTTTACTGTACTACCAGGTTGTCTCAGCAAGCACTGCTTGGATTACTGGTACTCCATAGGTTGTCGGTCGTATCGATACCGTTCATTAAGCAGATGGGCCAACCTACGATGACCTTAATTCGACCCCATCGCTCGCACAACAACCCTATCAATCCTCTGGGCTCGTAAAATCGCTTCCGAGCTTGTCCTGAACAGTGCTAGTCTCTCCAATAAACATGGAAAGCACCTAGCAGAAATATCTCGAGATTCTAGCGATAGTTGGCTCCGCCTGCGTTCAACGACGTTCGTGACCGAGAAGAAAATTCCTCAAGCAGCAGCTGAAGCCGCACGCAAAAAAGTTCGAGGGCCTTTGTGAATGATGCATGCAAGGAGGAGAACAAAATGCGAGAAATGGTGGAATCCACACAGTTTGATATATGTGGTATCCATACATTCAATAAAAACAATAAAACTGATTTTTGCCGCTTGATTCAGCAAATTTGCTACTTGGTCTATGGTTGCCAATAATGCTAGGCTCTAGTGATACGTTAGGAATTCGGCAGCTTTAGCTAGGGAGTTGTATATATTCAGTGATCTGTAAAGTATTCACGTAGCGCTTTTTAAACAAATACTCGTTGAGTGCCAGTGGATGCGCTGACTCTTACCGAAAATGGCGAACTCTAAGTCATCAAGGGGTTTCCTTTCTTCTCCTATTAGATAAGAATAGTGTGAAATGTGGGTAAAACGGCATCCTGCAGTCTCCCATGAGTGCTCCGCCATTCGTTGCGCATATTTCCTAGGAAATTAGTGAGTGCCCATTCCTCTCAGTTCAAGCGGTAAAGCGAAACATTCGATGTTGCTATAATTTTATTGCCGAGGCGTAATTTTTGTAAAATTTTAATGGGGCGGTATTATCATCAAGCTCCCTTGCTATACACAAGTAAAAAAGCCACTGTAAGCAAGAAAAAAGAATCAGCCTTATTGACGGCATCACAGATATTTTTGACGAGGACAATAGTCGTTCGCGAGTGAACTGAAGTGCAGTGGGTGTTTTAAACCTTGAAGCTACGAACGATTACTTTATCGTGTTCAAAAATTCAAATTTTCTTTGTCTTTTGATTTTTGGAACATCGAGTTTAATCTAAATCGAAAAACTCGATGACTTCGTCTTGTGAGGATTTCGCTTTTGTCCCTATCGGAACTTCGCTGATCTTAGGGGCTTTAAGAGAAGAGGATTCAGTATGCTCTAAAAACCATGTAAAATGCAGGGTCATCTTAAGAGTTTTTGGTAACACCACGGTAGCTGTCTTTTCTGTTGTTAATCTGAGGCAAGACCCGAAATTTGTCTCTATCAAAAGAAGCGATAAGGTTTATTTGATATTAACTAAACTCACCAAAAATAATGAGGGTGGATTTCAGTGTTCCCAGAATTTGAAGATGTGTCGGCATTTTATTTTATGAGCCTTTCTGAAGTTTCTCAAAGCATTTTTATTTATTCTTTTGTGTGACGCAATGATGAGAGGCGCTTTGCAGTACTCACATAGTCGCTGGTGCGACACCGTCCGCCTTCCAGAGAAGCTCTCCATTCATGCAGGGGACACAAATTTGTGCTAAAGTTGTCGAGGAAACACTGCCTCCGGAAAGACCTCAGTTGGCAGCCGAACATCCCTACGAATCTGAGTGCTTTGTGATTGACGGATGGTATGTCGTGAATACAGCGAAACAAATGCTGCGGCCGGTACAGCTTGTGAGGAAATTACGTGAACAAAGAACAAAATAACTAATTCGCTTAGCATTCCTTTTCATATTTTATCCCTCCTTATTACAAGATCGTTAGTGCTGCAGAGGATCCATCTCAAAGAACACGATAGGGCATGATTTCAGTAGTTCGAAAAACTAACTCTTGCGCGTCTTTCTCGAAATTTCGAACTATAAAAAACTTTGTCGACGCACACAGAATCTTCACCTCGTGCCAAATAATAGTGCCAAATGTTATTGCAATGTTTTGGCTTCACATTTTCTACCCATTCCTCTTCAAAACAAGAAATGATGTGAAATACAAATATGAAGGAGTGGATGTTAAAGTCGTAATGTCAGTTGGGTTTCGAACGTTCGTCAACCCACCCTCGCTTCAGATCACGTGCTATCCACCACACCAACGGAAGCCCTCGCTAGACCTTTTTCTCGGCTGACAGATAGTGCTTGACTGCCGCTAAAGGTGATCGCGTGTTCGAAGCACAACTGAAGTGCCGGCGTTTGCTCATATTTCAACATCCTCGTAATTGTCAAACGCGCTTGCTGTTACAATGTTTGAAATGTTTAAGTGGAGTAAACCCCTTGTTCAATGTTAACCTTGTAAAACTTTGACTTTTATTACGTAGAAAACCCAAAACTGTGGTTTCTTCGTGAACCTTTGCTTCTTGCCCATAGATGGCTTAAGCGATCAAATAGATGGAGCTCAAAAGTAAACAAAGTGTTGATTTATTTTCAAGCCGCTCAGTGTTTTAACTCTGACGTAGAAGTAATCTGATGCTTTACAGAAAGTTAAATAGTTGGACTGTGACTGGATATAGTAGGTCAGCTTGGCACCGTTCTACCTTCCCAGTGCAACTTAGGGATTAATTTGAAAGGTGAATGATGGGGTCCACCGCTTTGCTTCATGACCAAAACAACGAACATCGCTCTCTTTTATTACAATCGTTAGCCGTCGCATTGCCTACGTAATGCATCGTAACGTATTTTTTGCCTACTATAATTTTGACGGCAGGGTATTAAGCGGTATACAACCACAACGTTGCTGATCTATATCGATGGAACTAGCCGAGAGACAGGCGAAACGAACGGCTCGCATGGTGTGGTGGTGAACGCGTTACTCCCCGGAAAGAAAAGGAAAGGCATTCCTTCCTCACTGCAGACACCTGCGTTCCGGATATATATATATATATA
>MQTX01000040.1:1917214-1952746 GCA_009735665.1 Angiostrongylus cantonensis
ATAAGGACGACATCATCAGCAAAGCGAAGGTGGTGTATCTGCCGACCATCGATTTTCACTCCCATATTATCCCATTCCAATGTTCGCATGACATTCTGGAGGGTGGCTGTAAATAATTTTGGCGAGATTGTATCGCCTTGCCTAACTCCTCTTTTGGCGTCAACGTTAATATCGTTATAGATTGGTGAAATTTTGGTTGCGAAATATTTGTACAGCTGACAAAGAATCTTTATGTACTGAGTAGGGACTCCTTGACTACCAAGGGCTTCCATGACTGCTTCTATCTCAACTGAATCAAAGGCCTTCTGTAAGTCGATGAAAGTGAGACAGAGCGGTCTTTTGTACTCTCGCGATACTTTGATGAAAAAATAGAGCTTTCCATATTGGTCCATCCTGAATGATGCACCATGCATCCGACTTTATTTAGCATCGCTAGAGATGATCGAATGTCGCTGACATACACAGCGATTTATGATCGGTTACCGATGTATCAAGCCAGTGCTGTTATCCTCACAGACAAGTTTGGTGAAAAATCTGCCTACTTCGCAGAGGTAGAAATCCTTGTGAACCCTGGATCCGGAATCAAACCAACGTATACCATTTGGTGTTATATTCGGTACGATTCAACTGGCCACGATCTGCCACCTTCAAGGATTAACTGCTATGGACACCAGAGTTGTATCTAATTAACGCGAAAGAGCTGAAAACTTAGCTACAATGAAAGGCTTCTCGTGCAAGCTAACGAATACAGAACATATACATATGTATAAACGATTATAGTTACCCGTATGTTGAATAAGGTAAAGCATATGACCTTTAGGCTGAAGAATAATGACTCTGAGTTTGTGTAGGTGAGTGAATTCAACCAAATTCAACATAAGCAATTCAAAATTTGACACGTTAGAACAATGCTGACCATATGTCGACCACTTCCATATGGTTCACCCAGCTCATTACAGTCATGTGAGCTACACAAATGCAAAGAATTATTAGTGAAAAGCTCTTTCTAAAAGGATTAGCAGACTGTCACGCGTGGTGTTCGTGAAGCCTCAAAGCGTCCACACTTTTGAGGAGCACAGTTCTAGCGATGAATCAACTACCATTGTCAACTCATCAGGATCAACATCCACTTTAACTTTTAGGAAGTTTACGAATGTCAGCAAATTGCAGTTGACATGCTAGACCAAATAAATGTCTACAAATGAAGGAGGATGCATTAAAATCCCGAAAGATCGTGGAGGAGATGTCAACGTTATATTGACGGCAGCCAAAAAAAAAACACTATGACATGAACGAGGCAAGAATCCTAGAAAAGGATGAATGAGAACGAAAGCCTAGATCTGAAACGTTACTCCACGCCATTTCCCATAAGTGGAAAGCTTCTTCTGCATTTCAGATAAAGTACTGCAGCTTTTGGTGACTATGTCAATATTGGAACGTCAAAAGCTTTTCGTAATGTAATACAGATTTCAGACATATTTAGTCCAAGTGGTGTTCTTTGATTCATGGGATCCTTTAAGTGGACTCTAGCTGCCGACAGTGACATCAAACATAGAGTGGTGCTTTTATTATTGTTGCAAGCAAGAAAGGCTAACGAATTAGATAGGAGAGCACAATGAACGATGAGTGAGCAAAAATATGAGGCAAGAGATGAAAGACCGAGATAAGCAAACGAGAGTGAGTGAAGGCGGGCTGAAGGTCGACAGCACTTCGGAGCTGGAATAGTGCCGCTTAGAACAGACAGATTCAGCATCATCACACTTGCACTCTACGACAACCAGACTAGTCGGTGGTGTTCCATGGTGCTTCATGGAGAAACATCCAGGATGGAAAATATGCCACAAATCTTGAGTGCTTGTGGAAGGAAAGAATTGTTAAGTAAATAGCAAAAGCATTATAAAGAAATAATAATTTTCTATACTACCTGGCCGAAGGAGCAGAAAATCAAAAAGAAAAGGAAGTCCTACAGAACCTTTACAAAGTCGCTAAATGTGCTTTCAAGAGACTAACCTTGTTAGGAACTCAATCACTCCAAAGCGTTGAGGAAAATTTGCTAGGGTAAGTTTAACTAGAAGCGCCTTTCCCATCCTAATTGAATTAAATTTTCAACAACCTCCTCCCAACGGTTCACCACCTCATTGTGGCGGGGAGGTGTTCCTGGGTGCCGGGCTACGATGAACAGTGGTGGGATTCATCACCCGACAGGGTCTCCCAAGCTGAGAAGGAGTCTGAAGTTTCCACAACGAAGCCAAGGCCAGGTAAGGGTAAGCCAATACCAGGATCCTCCACCATTCTGGAATCAAACTAGTCGCATGGTGATAAATCTTCTTCTGATCCACAAGGGTGGCGACTGCCTATAATGGTGAGGACCTGAGGCAGACTTTGGTCAGGATGATCCCGGGACTCCAGGAAAACAGTGGCTAAACTGGCAAAATTCCGAAAAATGGAGAATATGCAAAGGCTCGCTTAAACAGTGTTGACGGACCGTCCAAATATCTAAGTATCTAAGTTTTGACTATCCTGCGGCATAAGCTTAGCCAAAATGTACATATAGATTAACTAAATTTAGAAACTTTTAGGTGTTTGTCTAAACCTGGAGCTTCACGTTGGGCTCGTTTAGGGGTGGCATTTTCCAAATACTATTGCGATATTTTTTTTCCTGAAGCATTACACGTACTACATGGTACCAATAATAACAACGGCAATGATAATTGATGATGGAAACAATTAATAATAACGACGATAATAACTCGTGAAGAGGACAAAGTAGTAACAGTAAAAGGATGAAAATGATAAAGCTCTCGGCGTGGATCAATGCCTGAGGGATGCGCCATGCACTCGACTTCATTAAGTATCGTTGGAGGTGACTGAATGCATATCTGGCCTTTACAATGACTCGCGGTGGCCTGCCGATGTATCGAGCCAGTGCTGCTATCTTCCCAGACAAGTCTGATACCAATTTACCGAACCCGGAGGGATGGAAGGCTTGGTGGGCCATGAGCGCATCCACGTGCGTGCCGCAATGGCGCCTCCAGCCACTGCGCCACACGCGCCTGAGTGACGGTAGTAGTAGTGATAGCAGAGGGGTGCGTGTAGCGCAGTGATTAGAGGTGTCCTGTAGTACCTATGAAATTTCCGAATATCCATTCACTCATAACTAATCGAACCATCTCTCAGTTCGTTTAAATGTAAATGGATTAGGAATTCAGTACATTTCTCTTAACAGCAAAGCAAAACGCAGCGAAATAAGTGATTTGCTGAATTTGCAAGAGGAACAAAAATGTGATGATGAACGACCAGAATACCTGGTTACGCACCCACTTTTTCCGTACTATACGGAGCGGGCACCTTTATTCATTGTGCTCACTGGAAGTTATGCTAGGAACATCCTGCCTGTATTGAGTGAATGAGAGAGCGTTAGAGGTGTTAGTTTATGCTCTATGTTCACATGTGTATACTTTCACAGAAATTTTGAATGAAAATTGAAAAACTGTAAAAGTAACGGTCCATAGTGAACGGAACACTCACGCTATGCAGCATACTATGCAATGATCTGTGTATGATGGAAAAAAGAGCAACTATGAAGATGCTAAAAATAAATAAGTGTGAGTTTCCTTGGAGTATTCCATTATGGGCAGATCGCTTTACAATGGATTGAGGATGGAAATGACAACCTTCTTCAGTGTGGTTGACGTTGCATGAACATTATTCAGGTGTACATCGTAGATCGACAGGCACAAATACCATCAAATCACGATAAATTATTGGTGCTGGATGGAAAATGGCGTAATGCCACTAGTCTTCATTGACTTCACACGTTGTTTTGTTTAATAATATTTTTAGTTCCCACCCTCTCAAGGGTTTATCGCCTAATCGTGCCTGAAAGGTTGTTTTGGTGTCGGGCTGCGATGCGCAGTGGGTGGATTCATTCCGCGATCGGGGTCTCCTAAGCTGAGAGGGAACCCCGCGCTTCTATCAAAAAACTCAGCTAAGAGTAAACGAACATTGCGATCGATCACGTTAGTCTAACTGGGTACAATGCCGTTGTGGGCTGTGCAGAACAATCCCGTTGACGGGTGATTTTTGATGGCACTGGTAGATAGAAAACTAGCTGAGAGAAAAGCAGAGCAAAGGCCTCCATGGAGCAGTGTGTAATGCGCGAACTCCAGGAAAGGAAAATCGTGTTCGATCTGGGCCGCGGTTCAAGTTTCGGTATATCTTAGCGTTGTTGTGGTTAAAGCTCTCTCTCTTTCGGCGTTGAACAATCTCTGAGGGATGCGCCATGCATTCGACTTCATTAAGTATCGTTGGAGGTGACTGAATGCATATCTGGCCTTCACAATGACTCGCGTTGGCCTGCCGATGTACCGAGCCAGTGCTGCTATCCTCCCAGACAAGTCTGGTACCAATTTGCCGACTCCAGATGGATAGAAGGCTTGGTGGGGCATGAGCGCAGGGATCGATTCCACCTGCGTGTCGCAGTGGCACCTCCAGCCACTGCGCCACATGCGCCCTGTCGTTGTGGTTGATTTCGTATAATACCCTGCCGTGAAAATTGTCTTGGTGTCGGGCTGCGATGCGCAGTGGGTGGTCCGCGATCGGGGTCTCCTAAGCTGAGAGGGAACCCCGCGCTTCTATCAAAAAACTCAGCTAAGAGTAAACGAACATTGCGATCGATCACGTTAGTCTAACTGGGTACAATGCCGTTGTGGGCTGTGCAGAACAATCCCGTTGACGGGTGATTTTTGATGGCACTGGTAGATAGAAAACTAGCTGAGAGAAAAGCAGAGCAAAGGCCTCCATGGAGCAGTGTGTAATGCGCGAACTCCAGGAAAGGAAAATCGTGTTCGATCTGGGCCGCGGTTCAAGTTTCGGTATATCTTAGCGTTGTTGTGGTTAAAGCTCTCTCTCTTTCGGCGTTGAACAATCTCTGAGGGATGCGCCATGCATTCGACTTCATTAAGTATCGTTGGAGGTGACTGAATGCATATCTGGCCTTCACAATGACTCGCGTTGGCTTGCCGATGTACCGAGCCAGTGCTGCTATCCTCCCAGACAAGTCTGGTACCAATTTGCCGACTCCAGATGGATAGAAGGCTTGGTGGGGCATGAGCGCAGGGATCGATTCCACCTGCGTGTCGCAGTGGCACCTCCAGCCACTGCGCCACATGCGCCCTGTCGTTGTGGTTGATTTCGTATAATACCCTGCCGTGAAAATTGTAATAGGCAGTAAATTAGGAAATAAACATACTTTACTAAGACATCACTAGATTACTGAAAATTGTATTCTTTGCACAGAAACCTTAAACTTAATCCATTTAACTAAAATTGGTAAAAACCGCAAGAATATATTCATCCAACGAATTCAATATAACCTGCCGATCATGCAGCGACAACCTGACCGGATTCTGTCATAAGCAGGAGATGAACCATAGACGAAGGCGTCAAGATTTACAACGAATGAGGACTAGTTTAGTTTGTTATTATACTACATAATAAGACGAAGTTTCACTTCAACACAGTGGTCGTAATCGCAGACATCAGCTGTGAATAATCGCTGGGTGTGAAACGTCCAAAAACAATGAGATTAGTTTTTCAGTGACAACATCAGATATTAGTGACACCCAGTGTATTTTGAAGCAAATGAACAACTGTAGAAAGGGTGGTTCACACTTTTATTCCCAGTGGTGGAGAAGCAAGTTCGTGCCAAAAAAATGGCCTTATCTATAGAGAGAGTAAAGAATAAAACATTCGACGTTGGTCAATTCTTGAGCGATGCACTATGCATACGACATCATTTCAGAGGTCGTAGAAGTGATTGAGTCTTGCGGTGCTCCGCAAATGTATCAGGCGAGTGTTTATATCCTCCTAGACAAATTATTAGCCGAACATGTAGGGATGGAAGGTTAGGTGTACTCGGCTCACAGGACAGGATCGAAGCAACGACTTGTGTTTAGTAGGGCATCTCTACCTCAGTGTTGTAAACACACCCAAAATAGTCGTATAGTCTTCTGAAACTGAAGTATTTCTTTGCACTTAAGTTCTGGCGCGTGCTGTAACCTTGAAAAATATCATAGAGAATCTTGGCAAGATTCGTGGGCTCAATAGTTTGCCATGAAATGGAAGTTTTCAGAGAGTCACTGAATGAAGTCGATTTAAAATTGGCATCAGAACGTATCGGCCTTCTAATCACCTACGATCTCGTTAACATTAGTTGATTCTAGATAGAACCAGTTAACCATATTGCTTACTGGAGTCGAAGTGAGACTCAGTTGCTGAAAGCAACTGCATATGACTTTCCGACTGAAGCCAGCTGATTTTTCGACGACATCTCTACTGAATCTGTGTGCGGAAAACGGTCCGCATACATAGTCACCCTTTACACACGTATGCACAACATTCACCACGCGTACATATATGATAGAAGTAAGTTCGATGAATTTAAAAAAAAACGAATTCCTCCAACTTTACGAATCTACCTACTTCTTCGCAACGTTTGGAGTAGCGCTTTGAGGTGCCCCGTAACACACTTATGGTTGTGCGTTCGAATCCGCACCTCAGGATCGCCAAGCCTTTCCTAGTTCTCTAGGTTTTCCAACTTACTAGATTTACATACTACATTTAGCTGGTAAGATAGCAACGCTGAATCGACCCATCGAGAGGCTACCACAAATCGTTGCATAGGCTAGATATAAATTCACCCAGCTCTAACGATGTTTAGTGAAGTAGAATCAATGGCGCACCTATCGGGGTTGATCAAATGTAAACGCTATATCATTCCCGAGGTAAGTATGATATTTGGTGGGTGCTATTTGGCCTCCATTTACCACCACGAAACACTTACAACTTTGTGACACATTTGATCACTGACACGAGAGAGACCGTGAACAAAAGATGTATGATAAAATTCCTCGCATTATCGTGAAATACTGACGAACACTCAATCCTATGAACTTTGGAAATCTTTCAGCAATTTTAAAGGCTTTACACGTGAAAAAGCATTTAAGGGATAAACACACGCTGTTGTATAAATAATCTTAATAATATTTATGAAAGCTTTTTTCCGAGTTAGCTCTGTTAACAAGATCCCTCCAGGAAATACCATCTCTTCTGAAAAAGGCCGAAAGGGGGGCAGACAGGATTTCAGCCACTGTGAAATAAACAACAAACTCGGAATCGCTCATTATAAACACTAAGATTAATGGAGAGGACGATCCAAGCAAAATATAGAAATCCATTACCTATTTTTTGTGAAATTTTCTAACAATCTGAAAAATGCGCTCAAATGAGTGGACCCATGAACGACTTTAGTGGTGCGCTTCACTAACCAACAAAGGCCGCCGCGAACTGCCTTAAGCCAGAGCTTTTTGTCAGATGCTATCAGAATGGTGATAGAAAGCGCATTGCTCTTCTCCTGGCTGAATTTGCAAATTTTTCATGAATCACTATTCATTTTTAAGATTTGGAAAGCAGCGTGAATCTTAAGTCTCTAAATCCGAATACCTCCTGAATTTGAACGAAATCATAGGTGGATCATATTCAGAGGAACACCAATTTTCAATAGTAAGTATGCAGCATATCAAAATCTTTAAAAAAAACCTTATGAAAATTACTTATTCAGCGTTCATCCATGACAAGATGATTGCCTCTGAAATTCACATCAATTTTTCCAGACCGCTCAGCCAGTACGACAGAAAACGTCGTATGGACACTAAAATTCGGTAGTGAACAGTTGGCTGCGTTTTTGAGAGCACAGCAGCTTTTAGTGCCTCGAGGTGACGGCACGAGATCCGATCCGATCTGATCTGATAGGCGAGAACACCTGTGTAACGTAATGCGGCAGCGCATGGAAAGCCGGCCGTGCGTGTCAGCGGATTGCGACAGTGTCGTGATCCGTCCGGTGATGAGGTGTGACAGGCAAAAAGGCTCGTAATTGAAAAATTGTCTTTTGGCAGCACGCCTTCTTGCCGAATCACCGACGTGAAGAGCGAAACGATGTGGACAAGTGACGTATTCACAACAAAGGCCCAGCAACTTCAGCTATTGAAGCGCTATTCAGTCAGTTGCAAAATTTTTCGCAGAGAATGTCTAGAGAGGGCAGATGAGACAACAGTTGAGCTTATTATCCTTCAAAAAAAATGAATAACATGACTACTTTTGACTGGAAGCTGGAAGCTTCTGTGCTACCTTCCAAATGAAGGAAAGCATTTGTGATCAACAAACCTTTTCAATATAGACATTAACACATGGATACAGCAAGTGACTGTAGTAATTAAGCACTCAATTTAAAAGTCGTACATTGTTTTCCTTTTTCTTCTGTGTTATATTATAGAGAAACTGCTGCTGCTTCCATAAAAATTGCAGAGGTGCTCGCGTCCAAGCAGATGAGACGTTAACGATTCTGAGAAACAGCGATGGGCTAAGCCCTTCAGAAGGCCGAAATACAAATAAACAACTTTTCGATAGGCACAAGCCCACGCGCACGAGTGCTCAGTGGCAGAGATTAACGAATTGGAAAAATAATAGTAATAGTTACAACAACAGTGATAATAAAAACAGGAAATGTTTACCACCGAAAACCGAAATTAGCTCGATGCACTGAATCAAAAGAATTTGAAACCCAATAAAAAGCCTTTAATTGACAGCTGCCACTCTGAGCTTCAGCGTCGGCTCGGCGCCTTAAAGCTACGATTCAAAGCGCTGAATGTTTATCCTAGAACTTTCATGAGTAAATTTTAAACACGGACGCTGTAAAGAGCACTTTGGTTTTTTGAGCAATATTTATTATGTTCAACAAGCTGCTTGGTTTTGTACTTTCCTCAATGAGTTTGCAATATAACACCTACACTCTGAAACTTCCACGGTACGGTTAAACCACTCCTCTACTAAAGAAACTGTCTTTTTGTACTTACCAACTTTCAAACGAAACGGTATTGTTTGCTAGATGGTACCAATTTAGGTACAATTACCGCTAATCAGATTCTCCCATATGACGGAATGAAAATTGGATTCTGCCCATAAGCTTCAGATAGGCTTAAGAATCCCAACACTTCTTTCTCAAACATCAGGTTCAACAAGATCGATGTGGTTCATTACATTAGAATCGTGTCCAATAACGCATTAAAACACGTTCATGTTCATTTCTCCTTCTCAAAATCTCGCTTGTGTGTGTGTGAGTGACAATTGGAAACGAATGTGGTTAACATCGACTCGAAGGGGAAATAAAACTGACTGCAGTGCGTTGGCAAAGCAGTAGATTTGACTTGGCTAGACCACGAAACCCGTAAAGCGGGTGGGACAAACACATGCAGGGTGTGGTTGGCGCCGATGCTGCCGGCAGTGTTGTTTGATACGGGAGGTACGTGCTGTCAGCAGCAGTTGTTGGACGACAGACTGATAGATAACACCATACCATTGATTGCAGTGGAAAGACGTCCCTGCAAAAGTGGCAAATATGACTTCAGCAGTAGTCGCGGTATGATGCCATTTGTGGTATTACCACATTACTTGGCGTAGACCTGCCAAGCAGCAGAAAATGTTTGTGAAGTTGATCTTCAATAGTGATTAGCGCAAAATGGGCCCCATGGGTGTGTGGGTGGTTGAGTTGATCTTCGAGCCATCGAAACAGCAGTGTAACTCTTAGGAATGACAACAGTGAGAACTCGCTTGTTATTGGCAAGGAATATGAGAAAGGTCAATGAGCTAATCATTAGAAGCTTATAATGACTCGACTTTCTTTTGAACTGAGTCACCCAAAAACATATAAGTCATCTCATAAAAATACTAGGCCGCATGAAATGAGCATAAGACTATGTGAAGAGTGGAAGGCGCGGACGACTCAATAGGAATCCGAGGGAAACTTTGCCCTCGGGACTAATTGATCTTGGCGAAATCTGCGTAGGACATGTAGCGCGTGCGAGTGATGTGTGTTAGGCTGGGACAATGGGCGTGCGAGCTGCCAAAAACGATGATAATTTTACGATAGCGCAAAAACATCGAGTTCGCTGGCGAGCCTTCGTGGTCCAGCTGGTAAAACAACTGCATAAAGTAAACTGCAGCAGATAGCTACGACTGTCTAATACAATCAACTAAAAGATGGATTTCATATGCTAAGACTTTAAAGTTTAGGTTTTCAAGTTGAAAGCAAGATTACCTTAGGGAAACCACTAAAGACTGTTAAGAGAGGTGAGTGGTCCGAATAAAGATCTCATGACCATATCCGGGCAGAACTTCGTTCAATCCTCATCATTTTAACCATTAATTAGAGCTGTTACGTGCGTAAATTGACAGGAAAAGCTTAGCAGCAAAACAAATTACGTAATCAAGCAAAATAAACAAATATCCAGTGCTTTTTATAAGTAAATACAGGTTCAAGAGCAAAATATGGATGCGATAGAGATAACGGTGAACTGTTTTCAACGTCAAAATCACTTCTTCATTAAGCAGAATATCGGCATGACGGCGATCTATAATAGATACGTTTACAATCCGAACATATGGTAGTGGCATGAGATCATACTGAGCCTATGGGAAAATGATAGCTTGGGTCCTCGTCACTTCCAGAATAGCTCCACTTTCTAGACGACCACTGCTGCACTAGAATCTATTCGATAAAAGTGCTAAGGACTCAGGGTAAAATGCTGACATACCGCGATGGCGATACCTTTCAACGTCTTCGACCCTTTAAACACACATTACGCTTCCGTCATTAGTGCTTTGAAGTCGACCCGATTAATCCTCCTAAGCGAGGGATTGGGTTATGTCATTCATTCAAAATACTATATTCTCCTCAGGACATCAAAATAAACTGGAAGATTACGTGGTGTCATCGTATTACTGAGGAAGTCATTGTCCATAGATTGTTTCGATGGCTAGCATAACAATAACACTGACAATGAATGTTAACAATGAAAGCGTAAAAATGCTTTAATAAAAGATCTTTTCGGGTCAATATGTAGAATAGTCCATGGAAAGTACTGTATATAAGTCGCCAGTAAGTCGTAAGAGTGTACTGTAACAATGTAACAGGTTTTTTTGAGGAAACCAGGTGAACAGAGAAGCCGAATGAGTTTGCCCTCAAAGAAAACATCAGCAAAATGTAGAATAATTCACTTACATTATATTCTTGTAAATCAAAGAGATGAAAAATCAGAACAAATTTTCTAGAAAGAAGAATCTTGGATCTATTGATTATCTGAAGAAGGTGATGGTGAAAAATTCAGACTGAAAAAGATACCTAACTGACATCAATTTGAAAAACAGGTAATTAGACTGTAGACCTCTGAACGGGGCAGAGGCATACAGCGGTTAAAAACGAGCTCCAGAACAGATACTGTGAGATCATCGATGTACTCTGAACCTTCCAAAATACGTATCACATCAGTGTCAAGTCGATGAAAAGCCGACTTATACCTTCGACAAAAAATTAGGAAGTATTGAATTCACAAAACCAATCGTCATGGGTTTTCAAAACATACAAAAACACAGGGCGCGTGTGGCGCAGTGGTTGGAGGCGCCACTGCGGCGCGCACGTGAAATGCGCCCATGGCCCACCAAGCCTTCCATCCCTCCGGGGTCGGCAAATTGGTACCAGATTTGTCTGGGAGGATAGCAGCACTGGCTCGATACATCGGCCGGCCACCGCGAGTCATTGTAAAGGCCAGATATGCATTCAATCACCTCCAACGATGCTTAATGAAGTCGAATGTATGGCGCATCCGCTCAGGGATTGATCAACGCCGAGAGCTTTATCCTTTTATCCTTTACAAAAACACATCAACTCTTTTGGATGATTGTACGCCTATGTGGGTGGACATGTTGAGTATGGAAGCATCATTCAGGAAACACCAGAACAGAGACTAGATGTGAACTAAAAAAGTTCACACGTGACGAAGTAAAATAACATCGTAAAGGATGCCAATCGATACATTGCTTGAAAGAAAGTCGGAAAAGGGTAATTCCCGATCTTAGTCTGTAATCCACACAAGCTCAATTATATTTTATGATTCGATCTATTCAAAAAGTTGTCTAATGTAAACATTAGAACTCAGAACAACAATGCAGCACTGTGACTTGGAGAAACTGTATACGGATCGAACCTGTGATCTCGAAGGCAGCAAGCTGTCCTACATGTCACTTCATTTCATGAGTGTGGCAGCACTGATTACTCGAACAGATTAAATATTAACTGAATACATATCTAAGAGTCGACAAACGATTTAACACCAATTGGGTAACTCTTTAGTATGGAATTAGAAAGACAATGCAGTAGCGCTGCTCATGGAGGCCGAGAATTGCGCAGGCGGAGAGCGCGAGGCGGAGCCAAAGTCTGGGAAGAAAGCTGTCGTTCTCGAAATTCCATAGCTGCTTTCATCACAAAGAAAAAAAAAGAACTATAACGCTGCTACGTCCTCTCCAGAATGAAACACATTAGAGCTAGAAGGTACAAGATCAGTGAATTATACCATTTTTGACGAAATATCTTTCTAAGGAAATGCTTAAGTAATAATGTGAAAAAATTAAGGTGCTCTTATGAAGGAAAACGGCGTGAAAAATTGTCTGATGTTGCATTACAGAAAAAAAACCCTTAAAGAATAGGGTAAAAATCATACAGTTGTGCTAATATTAAACAAAAAATCATAGAGAAACGTCGAAAAAATGATTTCGGGAACAAAGGAGAAAGTGTACGAGGAGAATTCACAGTGCTTGATTGGAGCTACACTATCGCCGCTACAAGGCAGGCAGAGTTTCTGAGTTATTCGAGAATAACAGCTTGGACAGGAAGTGCTATACACGCAACACTCAGTGGAAGCCAGTGATTCTCGAGAGGAAAAAGAACAATTGTTTGGTTCCTTGGTTCCGTGGGATCGCGGTCTCGAAAACCCGTTCGGGTTCATTGAGTTACAGCAACAGCAACTAAACATCGGAAAGACTGTACTTGATAACACGCTAGTGTTATTGATATGTGGAGGATAACTTTGGCTTTACTAGTTATCATCGTTATTCTCAAAACAGATGGTGCATAGCGAAGTAGTTCTACTCGTGCCGCACCAAAAGCACTGATTTGGTGGCGCGTACTTTGTGGCAGCTCATTTTCCAGCACAGAAATTTTTTGCCGAATCGCACAAATCAGTGGTCCAGTGGTTGAGCTAAAAAAAACCTGTTTCCTGCACTATTATCTTTTCACATGATTCGGCGTCACATGTTGTGAGGATTCCAGCACTTCTCATGTTCGACTCTTTTCCTTACATCCATCATTCACTGCGGTCTTCGAACTCTAGCGTGTGAATTCGGTTGCTGCTTGAGGATCTTCATCTTTTTGTCCAGATGCCGTCAAATGCTGGTTTGCTCGATCCTTATTGGAGTCATGGGTTAGCTTTTCAAAGACATTTCAACATAAGTAGAACGGACTGCACTGATTTCGGACAAGCCTGTTACCAATTTGTCCACGCTTTGCAGCTAATGGGCGGCATCACTTCCATTCTGTGCCAATATTTCTTTCGAACATGTTCGATAGTTCGGGACATCTCTTAAGGATATAAGAAAAACTAAAGAAGTTGAGGTTGATCGCATAGAAATAACTCTAGTGTTAGAAACACTAATGCTGAAGAGGTGCGCGTTCAAGTAGTGCAACTCCTCAGTGCGACAAAGTTTTGCTCATCTTGAATACAGTCTTCTACTCATATCCCTTCTATAATGCCCTAAACGTTGACTTTGAAAGACATTTATTTTTTAAACCACAGCTGTTAAATATTGAATAAATATTAATAAAAACTTCCTAAATTACTCTCCAACGCATACAACCTACACTCACGGATCTTAAGAATACACGCGTTTTTTTACCTATGAACAACATTATAGGGCGCATGTGGCGCAGTGGTTGGAGGCGCCACTGCGACACGCACGTGAAATGCGCCCATGGCCCACCAAGCCTTCTATCCTTCCGGGGTCGGCAAATTGGTACCAGACTTGTCTGGGAGGATAGCAGCACTGGCTCGATACATCGGCAGGCCACCGCGAGTCATTGTAGGGGCCAGATATGCATTCAATCACCTCCAACGATACTTAGTGAAGTCGAATGCATGGCGCATCCCTCAGGGATTGATCAACGCCGAGAGCTTTATCCTTTATGAACAACATTCTCTTAATCAAACCTCTTTATACAATCGTGAAAGCTCTTTTATGTATTTCAATTCCGAAACTTTTGAAACCCTCGAGTTATCCAAACACTACAGTCTGTAACCCTTAAGAACTTTCCCATTAACCTCAACAATAATCAGTGATTCATTGGTTTTTTTTTGTTGAGCAGACATGTTGTTCCCAGGTTCGACTTTCTATTAACCTCGGCATTGGAATATGAGACAAAGTACCCCACTAGGCACGCACAGGATACAAAAGCATAGCGGAAACGATTTTGAAGTTGAAGTCAATATCCTCGCACAGGAAACTAAGACACCAACGCGCAAACTCTTAGAGGCTTGTAACGGAAGCATGGACAATGAAGAAAAAAAGACGAAAAAAAATTATTTTCTTATTCACTTGTGGGAAATGCTGAGTTTTTTTTTTAGAAGGCATGTCACTTTATTCTACACCGGTTTGCCTTTTTTTAGAAACACACGTATGAAAAAGTTGCTCAAATACGAATACGTGAAAAGCTGACACACTATTACCATAGTAAATTAAAAATGATTCCTGGATCCGCGCGTCCTGAAAACGCGTTCGTCATGGGGTCGACGTTGTCGTCGTGAGGAGTTTTAGTAGTGAACCCAATCGACTCGAAATTAAAAGCGTACCACGCGCCCACCCACGAAATTAGGCCTCGGGCGTCAAGTGATTGAGCAACTACTGGTATCATAAGTTTCATGAGGTCCAAAAGAGTATTGGAAAGTAACGGAAGCATGGACAATGAAGAAAAAAAGACGAAAAAAAATTATTTTCTTATTCACTTGTGGGAAATGCTGAGTTTTTTTTTTAGAAGGCATGTCACTTTATTCTACACCGGTTTGCCTTTTTTTAGAAACACACGTATGAAAAAGTTGCTCAAATACGAATACGTGAAAAGCTGACACACTATTACCATAGTAAATTAAAAATGATTCCTGGATCCGCGCGTCCTGAAAACGCGTTCGTCATGGGGTCGACGTTGTCGTCGTTTCTACAAAGGTGCGGAATGAATCCGTTTTGCAAGCCGTACTCGAACCCTTTATGAAAAGCTGGCTTCCACTTTTGAACGCTTAAATCAACCTATTCGAAAGCGGCTACATAAATGGCAGCGAAAGCCAAGAGAAGGAAAACTCTAGTCGCATTACTTCTCCACTCACCCGTCACGCACAGAAAGGGTGCTTGCCACATACATGTTTCAAACACTCACCAGTTTGTAAACAGCAGAGACTAGAAGGAGAAATCGCTAAAACCGAAGTCGCAAATCACCAGCTCTAATGTCTACCAAACTGTAGATCCTTGGCATATCTGTAGAGGAAGTAACACAGCCTCAAACGACAAATTTAGCGAAACATTGTTTTGCTTAACCAACTCTTTATTGCGAAGGAAGTAAGCAAATCTATAAAACCATAATTAAAAAGCACTAGTCAGGAAAAGCCGGTATCTATGACTGAGCTTCCACTGAACACCCTACTTCGTCAGCTAGGTCGTAAGTGCATGTTTGACCACCTGCGCATGAAACAAAACAACGTGATTTGCTTTTGTGGTAGAGACGGTGCACTTTTAAAGCGCACGGGTCGAATATATTGGCGAAAAGGTTAGACTGTGCTTCGCTATAAAAGAACACCAAGTTGATAAGCTTAAAGATGAAGTAATATTATGTATATGTATATTATGCATAAATAATCCAAAAACTAACTTACCTTTAACCTTGGTGTAACTAACCAACATGTATCCATTAATAAGCTAACACGAGGTTGCTTAAAAACCTTATTCACCAAACGTTTCGACGCCTTCATCATTTTCATAAGTGATGATCCCAGTCGACGGAAACGTCAGTCGAACAAACTTTGTTATCGGCCTCGCGTTAGCCTCTCAATGAAAGAATACACGTTGGTTAGTCAAAACGAGATTGAACAATAGCCGGCTTTTGAAATGTTGTTACGGTTTACGGTAGTTGATGATGACACCGATAAAATTGATTTTAAGGAGACAAGCAGGTTATTAGCAACAGACAAGCATCATTAGCAACAACCGTCCTACACAAAAAGGCACTGCCGAATGAGGTTCTGCAATACAGCGAAGCTCCACTGAAGAAAGATTCGCCTCGGTACGACGACTATGACTATGAGACTAAATGAAAGTACGAACAGCTGTGGGTCATCGATTCGGATCATCGGCTCAGCGCAGTAGGAAAACGTCAAAGCATTAGCTGAATAAATATTTTGGCAACCTCGATTTAGCTTATCAATGAGAGAATACATATTAAACTAACACTTTACTAGACGCTCGTAGGATACGGAGATACAACGGAGAAGAGTTTGCAGTAGAAGGTACCAACGTCGTACAGCAACAGAGAGACTTCAGCGCACAAAATCCTTGAGGCGTTATGAACAAATTCCAAGAATCCGAGAATAAACAGCATTGAGGAATGCTCCGTTATCGCACACGATCTAACGCAATATCTCAGACTGATGTTTTAAGCTGATAGAGGCAAATTAGCCATCCATGTGAACTTCGCATGGTTGGTTTCCACGTGAAATACTCGTTGGAAGACTAACTCGTTGGTGAGTGAGCGATTAGGCTAATTTCTTTTCAATACAGCCACTTTGACCTCTCCATCTCCGAAGCAACTTTTCGCGTGCTTATCAAAAAAAGAAAACAAGAGGCTGGCAGTACAGCATTTATTAATGCAGTATAGCAGACGTTTCAGCGGTTTCGTCTTCTCCAGAGACTCGAAAGGTCAAGTTGATATGCAACCTACTCACCCTAACACATCCATAAGTTGAGCAAAGAAAACGTAACACATGAATTTTTATTCCCTTATAAACTGCTTTTCTTTAAACACCCACCGTTTCGTTCTTTCTTTGTCCTCGAGTTAAACTGGTGGAATGCAGTCGCACAGAGTATTCAGAGTAATACATGGGCGAGAAATGTGTCTGGCTCAAGTAAGAGAATCAATCAGAGGCATGGCGCTAGGTCAAGCGTGATCATGAGATCTCAGTCTGGTTCTATAACCTGACCCAAGTACATTCGTCGCCCATATAATGTGATTGTGTGAGAGCTGCTCTCCACCAATTAGACCGAACACTTAGAAAGACTTACAGCGAATAAATTTAAAAAAAAACTCTTTATTATGAGGATGGAAAATTATGTGTTAGGTTTTGGTTGTTGGGATTATGAAAACGCATGGCTAGTTAGATTGCACATCAATTTGACGCCTCCAGGCCCAGAAGAAGACGAAATCGTCGAAACGGCAGTATTTTGTATTAATAAATGCTGTAACACCAGCCTCGCCAACAAGAAAAACAGCGAATTAAACTGAGGTTGTTACCAAACAGGACGTTAGCCGGATTAATATTAGGTAACAAAGCTCATGTTAGGCCATCAATGTCAGAATTGATTGGGCCGTCCGTGTAAAGAACGAGATCGCACACCCACTGCCCTACCCACTTTCTACCCATTGCACATAGCTGCTGCTAAGCGTTTCCTTACAATAATCAGGCTTTATGGAAATAAGATGTGCTCCAGACGTTCTGTGGACTGCTCCTGAAAAATAACTCGTGGCGCAACAAGCACGGATTCTCAGGAATGTTGATATTTAGAGGTAAAAATCACAAGACAAAGGCTGGAGTATTTGTACTAAATAGAAGTGGAGTGTTTATGGTTTTTACAGATTGGTCACTTCCAAAATAATTTGCGCTCAGATTATCACCCGATCATCGGCAGGGAAATTGGAGAATAGAAAAGAGAAGCAATATGGTATCAATTTATGAAAATTTCACCCACTTTTTACCTTATTTACACTTGGATACTTGGATCCCCCATGTTCAATAGCTGTGCGGGCTCCGGCATAATTTCCATTCTCCGGAGATTTGCTGGTTTAGCCATTGTGGTTCCCTGGAGTCCCGAGGACAACATGGCTAAAGTTTGCTCTGGTCGTCACCACCACAAGCAGTCGCAGCCCATGTGGATCAGAGAGAGATTTGCCACTATGCGACTTTGACACCAGGGGACCTGGTGGATCCTGGTATTGGTTTACTCTTAGCTGGGCTAATTAATAGAAACGCCGGACTCCTCAGCTTGGGAGACCCTGCCGTGGAGATGAATCACCCTACCCTCTTGTGCATGGCAGCCCGACTCCCAGGAACCCCCCCCTGCCACAATGAAGCGGTAAACCATTGGGAGGACCTTTTACTGCAAGCTCTAATTTCGTGTCATTTTATCGTTTTCAATTCTTGCAGTTGTCAAATGACTCAACCGTGTATTGCCACTTTCCATATTTTCTCGTCGCGAATTATAACTGCTGACCGTTTTCTCCATAAAAAAGAGTGTTTGATTCGATAGTGACCACTGAGAATTTAACGTTGAGTAAATCGTTTTTTATTTACTGCCTATTCTTTTTCATGGCAGGGTACGGTGTAAAATAAAACACAATGATGCTGAGATATTTCCGGAGTACAGGTGTCTGCGGTTGGAATCGTACCCACAATTACCCTTTCCTGGGGCGCACGCGACGAACTCGGATACATCGTCCAAGCTCTTTCATAGAGCCTTTCCTTTCTCTATATGAGAAGAAAAAGAGGAAAGACGTTATTTAAACCCTATAAGAGCAAAGCAAAGACGAACAGTGGTGACGATCTGTACCTAAAATGCACGTACACTTGCATCCGAGTCTTCGATAGAAGACTTGCTCATGCAAGCAAGAATGATAAGGTACGAAGTCATCGGCCTGGCCGAGACGAGACGACGCCACCTATTCAACACCGTCTATGACTCTGGAAAAGAACTGTTCCTCGGATCATGCGACAGTAGAGGAGTAGGCGGTGTCGGCGTTCTCGTCAACACGAGTTTGTCCATGAACATCGATCCATTCGAACAGTTTACAACCCGAATCGGACGTTTACGATTAAAAAGATGTGGATCAACACTGGCTTTGACAATCTTCGTCGTTTACGCGCCCACATCAAACTATGACAAAGAAGAAGTCAAAGCGTTCTACATGGACTTAGAGAGATTCTACAGAGAAAACCATACATTCCTCAAGGTCATCATTGGAGACTTCGATGCCAACATTAGAAAAAAGAACGTCTGAAGAACGTCACATTAGGACGCACGGATTGGAATGGAGTGAACAGAGTGAGCCGCTTTCTAAGTTTATCATGGCGACTAAGACCATCAAAGGTTACTCGCAATTCCAGAAGCCCCACTGTCAACTCTCCCGCTGGACGGAGGAATCTCTGAATTAAGAATACCATAACGAAATAGACCACATCATAGTAAATAGAAAGTTTTGCCTAACCGATGTCGCTGTTGTCTTACAATTCTACACGGGATCAGACCACCGTCTCCTTCGTGCAAGATTCTAGTTCTCGCGGAAAGAAAAAAAAAGGTCGCTATATTCAAAAACCGAATTACCAGAACCACCACAAACTGGGACTTATGCAACTCATTGGTCGGCTGTTGGGAAGATGTCGTTGCCGATGACATCGACGAGGAATACGATCGGCTCATTGAGCATCTTTACGTTAGCGCTATGAAAGCTGAGAGTTCGAAAGTCACCAAGAAACGTCTGTCTCCAGAAACTCTCGAGTTGGTACGCCAGAGTGGAATCGCACAAGCTGCAGGCAACCGCGAACTAACGTCCATACTTGCGAAACAATGCAGACAGCCGATAAAAGAAGATCTTAAAGAGAGAAGGACAGCAGGAGTGGTCGAAGCTGCAGAAACTGGGAAAAGCATTCGCAAAGTCCACCGAAGCTTCGCCACTTACAAGACCAAGGTGATTGCCCTCCGACGCCCAGACGGAACAGTTTCAGCGTCCAAAAAAGCTATCGAGAAAATCATTCACGAATACTACTCAGATCTCCTCAATAGCCAAGTCCACCTTCCGTCATATGAAATATAAAAGGATGGATATGTTATACCACCAGTTTCCCTTCATAAATCCAACATGCCATTTCGTCGGCGAAAAATCGAACAGCACCAGGTCCGGACAGGATAAGATCAGAACATCTGAAAAACCTTCCGCCAATCCTCGTAAACACACTGGCTCTGCTTTTCACACGTTATCTGTCTGAATGCAAGGTCCCTACTCAGTGGAAGACCACTATGACCGTGTTGTTGTTCAAGAAGGGCGACCTACACGATATCAGCAACTATCGCCCACTCTGCTTGCTGTCTGTCGTTTACAAACTTTTCACTCGAGTCATTCTAAACAGGATTAACAGAACACTGGACGAAGGACAGCCGTGCGAGCAAGCAGAGCTTCGAAAAGCATTTACTTCAATGGACCACATCCACACGATAACAAGGCTCACTAAAGTATCGCGAGACTACAAAAGACCGCTCTGTCTCACTTTCATCGACTTAGAGATACAGGTGATACAGGTGAAGAGCAAAGACTTGATAAAGGCGTTAAAAACATCTAAAGCACATCTGGTTCCACTATCAGAAAAAATTGCAAGTTACCACTCTTCTTATATCAGAATATTATATCGTTTAGGTTTTCATCTTGTCGAACATAATTGCTTTCAAAAGAGGCGGGTAGCACAGAGATAGTGATGTCGACCATCACAAGCACAGTGGTAGTTCGCTCCCGCCCTGATCTCAACGAGGCTCGCAACCCGACAAAGTCGGAAAATTGGTACCGGACTTGTCGTGGAAAATTCGTTTTCTGCAATCCATATGGAAACGTTCCATTCTGTCTCTCTCAGCACTCCAGGTGGAATTGACTCGACAAGCATTTAACTACATTTGTAATGAAAGTACAGGTCTGAAGCGGCAGCCGAAACCGTACATAAAAAGCTAAAGGACCATTCTGGATGATTGGTGCGAGAAAACGAATTGAATGCGAGAATTGGAATCTGCATAGCAGTTGTCAGTGATGGGTCGCAAAAGAAATTGGTGTTGAACTGTGAAATAGAATGTAGAAGTAAAAGGTTCCCGGTGATGAAGGATAAAAAGGATAAAGCATTGGGTGTTTGATCAATTCATTACAGGATGCACCATGAATTCGACTTCAGCAAACAACGTAGAAATGATTCAAGGTATGGAATATTCAAGGTATTCAAGGTATGGAAGGGCGGCACGACGGTTTACGGTGGCCCGAGGATGTCTGATGGGGGGGGGGGGCAATGTACCATCCGCAATAGCGCTTAGGTAATATTCAGTAGAAAAAGTAGTATTATACACGTTATCTACATGAGATGTGTTTTGACGAAAGTGATACAGGATATAAAGGCGGATCAGTAGGTCGGTGGCAGTACTTTTATACGATTTTCCAACGAGCGACGCATACAGAATTTTAGAAACTGTACATGCCACTGCAGGGAATGCATATATTAGGGCCACAACGCACATATAAAGTGCAATTATCATATACAAGAGTCAGCAGTGATACCACACCGGTGGCTGGAGTGCGAAGTTTTCGTGAACGCGATTCCAGACAGAACACTCTCTTAATTCGACCAGAAGTATGTTTAGAAACTTTTTCGTTCGAACGTTTTGGTTCATCAGGTTGAAGAACCTAACTCTCACCCTCCAGTGCTTCTTGAATCACACACTATTACACTACAGGCTGAAGTGCACTGTGGATAGAAAGAAATGGAAGAGAAGGAAAATAAGAAGAATGATATTCTGCTCAGTAGAATATTTCGAAGGTAATTCTATTTTAAAAAAATTCTACTTTTAGAAACTCCACAGATTTTAGACAAGACTTTTTTCCACAATAATCCTACAGTATTATACAGTATTTAGCGTCAATATTTTTCTTTTACAAAGACTTCAACAACGTTCATGTTTTCGACATTTTAGTATTTAAAGTCCTCCAACAGTTGTTAGAGACGAACACGACTAAGTTGCCTGTAAATTCATCATAATCTCTAAGCTATAGTAATACATGTGCCATGGCGGGAAAGTCGCTAAGAAGAGGAAACTTGGATATTCTGTGGAACCGGAGATGTACGAAAGAGCAACGGTATTCCTTCCTGACGTCGTCTCGTTCACGGCAATTGGAGCGCGAGGATAACCTTTGCACGGATGTAGAAGTTCTCTCGGTTTACGCATGCTTTACCCACAGAGTATCCGCCGTTCTGAAAATAACTGTTGCGGCACTTTTGCAATGACTTTATTTATTTACAATTAACAATTTAGTAATTGTTTGTTAGAATCGGTACCACGTAAAGAATGTTCGCAGAGTGTAGTAATATGGCTCTTAAAAATAGAGTTTAGACTAAGTTGAGAAAGAGTTGCTGCTTCGACGATGTCTAGATACTGCTTCTTTGGAGATACTCTCAACATCGCCAGTCGACTAGAGCGGAAAGGAAAAAATCAGTTTTCTTGCTATCTCTAAACGACGTTTGTATCCAAATTTTTACTAAAAAGTGACGAGTTATTTCCATCGGCCTATCCCAACAAATAGCAATTTTCTTCCCTCCATAAAATTTTAATATCACTTTTTATGAATCGTCTCAGCAGTTTGCGGCCTCATCCTAGCTCGGAGGTGTTCCTGAGTGGCGAGCTGCGATGTAAATCGTGGATTCATTTCACCAACAGGAGTCTCTCAAGCTGAGAAGGAATCCGGCGTTTCCACCAGGATGCCGAACTAAGAGTAATCCAATGCTAGGATCTACTTCTTTCCTGCTGCTAAACTTTTCACATGGTGGCAAATCTCTCTCGATCCATAAGGGCTGCGACTGCTTGTGATGCTGACGACCTGGGGCAGACTTTGACCAGACTGTCCTCGGGACTCCAGGAAACCACAATGGCTAAATGAGGAAATCTTCAGGTAATGAAAATTATGCCGAGCTCGATCAACCAGTGAAGATGGGCCTTCCAAGTATCCGACTATGCAGGTTTTAAGAATCCTCTTTCGCCGATTTTGGTAGTGCAGATCATGCCGTCCAAATGTGGCCTTTTACATCGATTTTTTCTTTCAGTGTAGTATTGATATGGATAAAAACTATTGAACTCTTCGGCGAAGAAGAAGAATTCTATTTTCTCACGATCACCCACTCGAGTGCTATAGCCATCAGGAAGTTGTTTAATGAAACCGGACGCGTTTGCAAGTTGACATGCCGCATCTATTTCGGTAAGTGTCGCATCCTCATGACCCATTTTAATGTTCTCGTATATTGTTCCATCGAAAAGAATAGGTTCCTGACTAACAACGCCAATATTCTCACGCAGTGGCTATAGCACTCGAGTGGGTGATCGTGGAATTCTATTTTCTCATTCGCAGTAAAATTTAAGGCTACCATCCTAGAGGTAAAAGGATAAAGGGTAAAGCTCTCGGCGTTGATCAATCCCTGAGGGATGC
Organism: Angiostrongylus cantonensis; assembly: GCA_009735665.1. NCBI lineage: Eukaryota > Metazoa > Nematoda > Chromadorea > Rhabditida > Metastrongylidae > Angiostrongylus > Angiostrongylus cantonensis. Next base: position 1,940,694 of record MQTX01000040.1, read on the forward strand.
ACCATGCATTCGACTTCATTAAGTATCGTTGGAGGCGATTGAATGCATATCTGACCTTTACAATGACTTGCGGTGGCCTGCCGATGTATCGAGCCATTGCTGTTATCCTCCCAGACAAGTCTGGTACCAATTTGCCGACCTCGGAAGGATGAAAGGCTTGGTGGGTCATGGGTGCTAGGATCAATTCCACGTGTGTGTTGCAGGGCACCTCCAACCACTGCGCCACACGCGCCTTCCTGCTTAGAGGTAGCCATCGTAGTCTCTGCTTTCTTAGTAAAATTTCCAGCAACGACACTGCTATCGAAATAAGTCGTTGATCAAATGCTTAAAAAATCGTTGTTGATTAGCACAAATTCTGACTACTCTGCTGTCAGAACGTCATAGTGCAATCTAATCTAATTCGCCATTTCCTTGATTAGGCACACACGACCTTGCTATTACAAATGCGTCGCTTTCTTTCTCAGCAATCGCGAGGTTGTTAAGCTGCGCACATTTACTTCCGTACAATAACACAACAAAATCGTTGCTGACGTTTCGGCAAAATCGCCTTCTTCAGAGCCTGGAAGGGTACACTGATATACAGTTTATTAGGTCAAACACTTGAATAACACATACAGAAAGATGACAACCTAAATGGTGTAACGGCCACAGCGCAAGAATACGAAGGGTTTAAGAAACCTCAAACTTGGGTAATTAAACCTTTATACACAAGAACATAACAACAACAACATAACTATCATGATATAAATTTTAACGCATGAATTCTGTAAGTTAAAGTGATAAACGGTCATGGTTGTGAAGTGAGATCAATAACGGGAATAACGAAGCATTGGAATGTTATGACAACAATGAAGCATTGGTGATGATGTTACGGCCACAGCGCAAGAATACGAAGGGTTGTGAGAAACCTGTGAGCAATGCTTATATTGAGCTTATGTTAACCCATACAACGCGATTACATGAGGACGAACGATAACAAAGTATTCGTAATGTGAGAGTTAAGAATTTCGCTTAATATTATTACACACAAATCAATTTAACTCAACAAGAAAGACGTAATTGAGCGGGTTGGGATCAATGATGGACAAAATCTGTTCACTCAGTAGGAAATTGGATTCATTATCAGAGGTGACAGTTCTGGGCACTCCTCGTCTGGCAAAAAATCGTCTTAATGCAAGCAGAAATTCATTCGTCGTTACGTTGTGTACGAGTTCTAAATGAAGTAGTCGAGTTGTCGCGCAAGTGATGATGATACCGGGATATGGACGCAGCGCATGCACGCGGCGCTGTGGTGGCGCGATGTCCATCGATCCATCGATCCCTCGAACGTCTTGGTTAAGTAGATAGAGAATTCTATGTGATAGAGGAATTCTCTATAGTCCCCACCTCTATAGGAGTTGGAGAGATGGTGACTCGATTATTTGTGTCGTTCTTGACCGTTTACTTCTGGACGGTTGTCCCTTCATGTTCTTCCTCGACCTGTTGGGAATGGGTTCTTCGTGAATTTGTCGGTACATTGTTGTCACGTGACCGCGGTCGGAGATTATAGTGTTGACTCGGAATTTCAAATGCGCTTTGGGGATCCTGTGTCGGCGACTCTATCTCTCCTTTTGTGTCCAACTGTTTCTGTGTTGGGCCCTCTTCCAGCTCAAGTGGCACTAGTAGATTGATTGGTCTCCTTATAATACGTCCAGTCGGTAGCTTGAGTTGTGCTTCCCGGATTGCACCACTTTCCGACCGCTTTAAGTCGATGATGCGGGCCATTTTCCACGTGTTTCGTGGCAAGGCTGGATCGTGGATTAGTACCACCGTACCTGTGGTTGGGGTTATTGGAGTGCCTCGTTTGTTATTTATGTTGAGTTTGTGAGTTTCTCGAAGACTTTTTAAGTATTCCTGACTCCAAATATCCCAATATTTTTCTGTCAGTTTGTGACTTGATTCCAGGGCCTCTTGCACTTCCCTTCGCGTGCGTAGTGATGCTGCTTCATGGGGTGGAAGATACATTTTATCTTCTTCTTCACTGCTAAATTCAAATGGATATGTTATTATTATGTCACGCTGGATAAAGTCTATTGGTCGTAAGATAACGAAGTTGTCGCTCCCTTCTTCTTGGTATGAAAGCGGTCGACTGTTCAGATCTTTTGACACGGTACGCATTGTCTTATAACTTTCTTAGCAATTTGCCTTATGCTTTTCATCCAGAATTTTTCGCGTGTCTTAGCTATGGTATGACCTGTTGCATTGTGGAATGGGAGATGTGCTTCGGTAACTATTAATTTCGCTAGTGCCGTTTTTGAGCTGATTAGAATTGGTTGCTGAGCCTCACGTGGCAGGTCTGCTTTGTTTAATCTGCCTTTACATCGAATGATTCCCCATTCATCGTGATATAACTTTAAATACTTGTACTCTTTTATTGATCGTGGAGAAAAATGAACTGCTTGGTGGTTTCGTATCAGGACTCGTAAGGCTGCTTCTTGCTCTATTGCCGTTACGTACGTTTCTGTTGACATTGAATGGAGTTCTGGGATAATCTTGCATATTCGGTCACGTAGTTCCTTCCGTACCTTGGAGCTAACTTTGCTGATGAATCTAAGAATATATGTGGACGTTCTTTTTGCTCTTGCGAGTCTACTAAATCGCTTCCAGTCGAGTAATTCCTCGACGGACGTGGTGGCTATCGATGTGGCTGTGGATACTTGCGCTTTTCGCATGCTTCCTTGCAGCAAGGTAAAAAGGCATTGATCATTTTGTGCGTGTAGTTCCTTAATGAATGCCGGTCCTTTCCACCACATATGGTTTTTTAATTCAACTTTGTTTAGTCCTCTTGTAGCGCAATCCGCAGCGTTTTGATCTGTGGCTATGTAGCCAAATTGTACGGGTGTTGGTAAGTTTTCCACTATTCGGCGTATTTCCTTTATGCGGTTTTTTACCAACACCCCTGCTGTTTTTTGCACTTCATTGGACCGTATCCAGCTGAGCGCTACTTCTGAATCCGAGAGTATAGTTATATTTGTGATAGAAGTGAGGTTGTTTAGTGATATATATATTGAATGTGCTAACCGTGCTGCTAATGTAAGTGCATTTAGTTCCAGTTTTGGAATTGTGGGGTTGTCCCTGACCGATGGTAACTTGGACTTTCCTGCCAATAGTTGTGATTCACCATTGGAAACAATGTAGGCGCAAGTGGCCATACAATGTTTACTAGCATCTGCGAAGAGAATCAGCCGAGATGCGACTCCGATCTGAGCTACCTTTCGTGGAATAAAGGTTTCGAATCCATTAAAATCGTCAACTATCTTTTCCCATTGATCTTTGTGGTCCTTTGATAAAGGACTGTCCCACGTATAGTCGAAGTTCCAGAGATTTTGAAGAAACTGTTTTCCTTTTAATGTGAGTGGCGTAAGCCACCCCATTGGATCGTAGATAGCCGCTACCTGTTCGGCGATTGTCCGTTTAGTTAATTTTAATTTTGTTGGATATCTGCACGAGATAAAGAGTTTATCTTCCGTGGAACGCCATGGTATTCCCAAAACCTTTTGCACACTCTTTGATGCTCGATCATTTTGAGGAATTTGCTGTAGAACGTCATTGTCGTTTGAAAGAAGTTCACGTAAATTCATGTTCAAGTCATTGAATATCTGTTTTGCCTCTTTATATCTCGACACCGCTTCTTGTGTTGAGGTTGTTGTTAGAATCACGTTATCCACATAAGTGTTACTGATGAGGTGGTTGACCAATTTAGGGTCATTTTCACAGTTATTTAAATGGTGTCTAATTGTTCCTGCTAGAAGGAATGGTGAACAACTGAGTCCGAATGTAACTCGTGTAAATCTGTACACGATTATGTTCCTTGGTTCCAAAGGTTGCGAGATATCTCGGATCCATAAAAATCGTGTAGCGTCTCTATCTGCTTCGTGCAGTCTTATTTGCAGGAAAGCCTTTTCGACGTCGCTAATCATTGCGACGTTTCCGATGCGAAACCGAAGTAGAATGTCGTATATTTGCGGTAAGAATGGCGGACCTTGATGAAGGACGTCGTTCAATGAGGGAGCCTTCCTGTGGTGAGCCGATGCATCGTAAACAATTCTTAACTTTGTAGTTTCCTTGTTCGGAGTGAGGACCGCTTGGTGTGGAAGGTAATGTATAACCGCTCCCTTTGTTGGTATTGATTCATCAACTTCTTCAATAATGTTTTGGTCCAGTTGTTCCTTGATGGTTTGGTGATAATTTTGAAACACAATTGGATCATGTCTTAGCTTCGCTATTGTCGCCTGCAGTCGCTTTGCTGCGATGCTTTTGTTATCTGGTAATGTGCCTACATCATTTTTCCACGGTAGACGGACGTAATAGCCGTCTTCTCTTTTTTCTATTGTTCTCTGGAACTCTTTCCAGATGTAGTCGTTCTGTTCCTGTCGTTCTTTTACGTTTGGTCCTGTGTATTCCTGGATTCCTGATGATTCAAATGACCAATATTTTTCCCATGACTGTTGCGATGTTCTGTGCTGGCCTGCTTGTGTGCCATCCGTCATGAGGGACGCAGTCTCGTTCGCTGTATCGATTCGATTGTGGAGTGTTCCCGTCACGAGGTATCCAAGTTTGGATGGGATTAGTTTCAGTCCTGACGGCAATATTCTTGCTTGCATTAGCCCACTATCCAGCATAGTTAGTGAGTCTGAGCATCCGAGAAGGACTTGTATGGTAGTCACACTTTCAACAGCTTCTCGAAGAAACCCACCGTTTTTTTACGTGCCTTCCACTGAGGAAGAACCGTTGATCAGCGTCGCATATGGTTGACGACTACACTTCCCCACATCAACGACCGATACGAAGGTACGGATCTCAAGGCATTCCTTCCTGCTGTTTATTTTAGGGTTTTTGTCATTTATCCAAAAAGCCTCAAGAAGCTTATGCGTTGGTGTACAAGGGTTTTCCTAAGCTATTTGGTTGCAACCCGTTACTTTTCTCAATGGTACTTTACATATCCAGGATGAAGTTGCTTTGGTGTCACAGCCAGCAGCAGATCAGAGAATTCGTTTCGAATTCGTCATCTTCGGATGTTTTTCTATTTTTTCCATTCCACGTGTACAATGTAAGACGATTGGATGAGGCGACAAGAAAACTCTGTAAAACTCAACTAGGATTTCAGAATAAATAATGTTTGACTAATGTTCAGCACTCCAATGAGGAGAGAAATTTGAAGATCCTCAAAAACAAGCCTAGTAAACAACCAAACTGCTAAAGAGAGGTAGAAAAGTAGTTATTTTTTATTTTATTTTTATTTTACATGTCATAGAATACTGGTTGAGTCAATTGTGTTTGTAATGAGATAGCCACGTAGGGACGTTCTAAATGGGGTGAAGGAGAGCCCTGAGTGATGGAATCGAATGTGAGCCTTTGCTACCTGATGGATAACATCAATAACCACTACGCTATCCCCCTTCTGTGTGGAATAGTGTAACAGTTAGTAACATTCAATCAAAGCAAAATTCAACCACAGCGATGCTGAGATATTTGCAAAACTATGACATCAAGCCAGAATCTCATAGAACATTTAGCTGCAAATTTAGGACAAAATAGTTCTAATTTTTTTGAACTTTTTTTTATAGCCTCGGCTAAATAAAGATAAAGACTACACCTTTTCAGATTGTTCAGCTTACGCAACGTTGTTTCAAAACTCTTTGTATGACTAAGGCTTTGATGTCTTCTTCATTTTAGCCGAGCTAAGCCAGGTTGACTGTTCTCAGTTCTACCTCGCTCCAATGTGGGTGTTCATGAACGCACCGATTCTAATCTAGTGAGCTCTCTCGGCAATGTCCTTTTTTATGCAGAACGTTGACTGCTGGTAGTCCGTTGATAATGATTTACCTTACTCGGATACTCAGCGATCGTGGTTACTTTACACGTGGACGCTCCACTGTATTGGACTCGATTTATAGATGCTATGACAGACTTGAGGGTTTCGCTCATTTTCTTAATGACTCAGTCATCCACACAGAAACGGTATAAAAAAAATTCTGTACATTATGAGGATGTTTCATAAAAGCAGCTCTTATTAACAGTTCCACGAAATCTCGTTTGATGCTTTCTTAAGGACTCGTGACCAAGAAAGTTCTAGTACAGCACATCACAAAGCAGATTTGAACCCAATGCAGTCGGAATTACAATTTTTAACTTTTTATTAATTAATGTCGTCTTTTTTGGTTGAGAGAAAAGCGAAGCAAGAATTTTGGTGGTGCAGTAAATAACACGCGACTACACGGAAGGGGAAATTGCGGGTTCGAAGCTGGCCTAGGGCACCGAGTTTTGCCAATACCATTGTGGTTCTAGTCCTTTTTATTGCCTTGAGATGGTTCGCCGTGATAAAACATTAGTGTGCGAATAATTAAACAAATGATAGCATTATGTCTATTAGTTTTGTTCGTCGAACCTAGTAGGGTTCATTTAGCTAGCGTACTGTCGAGCTGGTCGGTTAGGAAATGTTTCGTCAGTGGCTTTGTTAAGCACAAATAGGGAACCCTTCCATACCATTCACTTTCTACTTATTAAAATAATTTGTTGTTTTTGTACATAAACCAGTAAAGTGCAGAAAACATAAAATATTCTTGGTAGAATAACATTTAGCGATTTTCAGTGGTACCTTTCGCTTCATCAATACTACTTTTCTTTCTTAGGGATCTATTTAAGCTTGAACTATTTTACTTTAGTCAAAGAGGCTTGGAAGATATGAATAAGCTGGATACCCGCGGCTAAGCTCTTATTGTTTCCTCATTGAAAAATAAGGATAAAGGATAAAGGATAAAGCTCTCGGCGTTGATCAATCCCTGAGGGATGCGCCATGCATTCGGCTTCCTAAAGTATCGTTGGAGGTGATTGAATGCATCTGGCCTTTACAATGACTCATGGTGGCCTGCCGATTTATTGAGCCAGTGCTGCTATCCTCCCAAACAAGTCTGGGACCTATTTGCCAACCCCGGAGGGATGGAAGGCTTGGTGGGCCATGGGCGCAGGGATCGATTTCACGTGCGTGTCGCAGTGGCGCCTCCAACCACCATTAAAAATAACGAAAAAAGTTTTAAAATTAGGGCACATCCGCTTTTACACGCCTATCCCTCTGGCACTCATGTCAAAAAATTTTTTGGTTAAGAAAGATGAGAAACATACATTCACTTTCCAGTAAGATTTCAAGGCTCTCAGACTATGAGAATTTTCTTTACAACATCTCTTTTCTTTTCCAGATATTCTGCTCTTTTCCGAAATCGTTCGACACATTTTGTGCTTGAAATGTGCAATGGGTATAAATGGGCCGTATGTGGTAAGATTCGACAAACCTTGAGTGGATTCATTGAATTCACTACAGTAACTTCCTTCTTGAGAACGATGCCTTTTCATTGATTATGAGAGTTTCATCGTTCACATTTTATCGTCTGACGTTACGACGCTACTTTAATCCTTACGGCGATTACTCCTCTAATTTAACAAATAAAACTGTAGTCGACACACGTAATAAGATTTTTTATTTCATTTTATAAAACCAGTCTTCACATCTGCTGTGCGGATCCCAGGACTTCTCGCATTCGATTCGCTTCCTCACAACCAATCATCCACTATGGTGTTCAAAGAACTTTTACTTGTGGCTTCGGCTACTGCTTGAGGATTTTCATTACAACCTGAATGTCGTAGAATGCTGGTCGAGTCGATTCTCAGTGGAGTTCAGAAATAACCGGGCTAGTGCGTTCATAACTGGATTCACAACCACGAGATCATTTTACATTTTCATGATGCGTTCGTAAGCTACGAAGTGGAAGATATTATGATCTAATATGTCATTACACAAAGCATCCTATTTTCCAGATCAGCACACACTGAGATATTTGCAAAACTCCGAACAACAGGTGTCTGTTGTGCTCTCCGGATCAATCCTTTTACGGCTGATTGCTGATGGCATTCCCAGATAGAAAACTTGCCGAGAGAATGGTGAAACTAACGAGCCTCATGGTGGTGAACGCGTTAGCCCCCGCGAAAGGTAATAACGTGATCGGATCCCACAGCAGCCACCTGCAGTCTGGAGATCTGCAAATGTCTCAGCATCATTGTGTTTGTATCACACATGATACCCTGCCGTGGAAATGGTAGTAGGCAGCAGATAAAAATTTAACTAAGTTGTTAGAATTTTTGCAAGGAGAGATTAAATCTGAATTAAGAAAACATGAACGAATAAGAAACAGTGGAAGAGAACAATTTTCGAAAGTTTGATGTTCGCATCTCTTTTAAAGAAGGTGAAGCTGTTGCTACGGATTAATAGTTACTAATTGAGAAGAAGAGGCCCACAATTCCTTCCTAGTTCGTTTATTCTCATAAAGTTTTTTACTTGAATGAATAGACCATCTTCGCGTGTAGTGAACTGAACTGAACTGCAACTCACTCCAGTCTTTCTCTCGAGATTGCTGCCCATGGTGGTGATGTACCTCAAACATGTAACATCGTGCAAAAGTGATTTTCATATGCGAATTCAGATGACTGACGTTAGACAGGAGCACGACCGTGCATCGTTTTGTTCGTCTGAAGTACGCTTCGTTCTTTCGGAGTACATTTAAGTGTTCTTTTGGTTGCCTGTTATCTGTACTTCCCAGCATACAACCGGCCCATTAACGTTTGCTATAAATATGTTTTCTCTTGGACCACAAGATTGTAATAGATTTTGGAGATGTGATCTGCTCATTCCGGTAACTGCATGAGACATCAGTCCGTGCATCAGGAGACACACTTTGTGAGTGGCGAGTAGAGCTTTCTACGCAGTTGTTTCGTGGCCTCTCTGGGAGGCCCAAATACGGCCCACGCGACCTTCCATTCTTGTGCAGCTGTCCCTTCATTTTGTTGGAATATTGATTGAACGCCTATGGTATGCGCTCGAAGTGTTGTGTGATCAAAGAAGCATTTGAACCTCTTGTCACATTTATTGTTTCAGACACATTCGTTTACTTGTGCATAATTGCTCAACTGCATCTTTCTCTCGTTTATACGCGCTCTAATCTCCTTTCCCAATTTTTTGAGCACATTGAACTTCAACTCTGCTTCTCTTATACTTTTCAAAACATTGATAGAAAATGAAGATGTTATTGACCTATAAGTGCTACCATCTTTTGAAAGCTGCAAGGTTATTTTCATCCCATGCTTTCATTTGTTGTAAGAATGTTTCATTCAGAATGTAGTTAAAGGAAGCATCTGCGCAGTTTTTATCCCTTCATCTTGCCAACCAGAAGACATGAACTTCGAAAGTGTTCCACTTCAGAATCCACCTGTAAATTCCTTTATTAAAAAACCTTATTTTTAATATGCTTTTCGGAAAAATTTCAAAAACTTGAAGTGAAACGAGGGTTGAACGTGTTATAGGCACGAAGACAACTGAAATGTAAATACGACGACAGCAAGGGGGGCGCTATGTGTTACTGTAATTATGACGACTGCAATGGAAAATTTTCTGATATCAAGGTGTGCAATCTTTAAAAATCTTATGCTTTTATTTCCTTATTTTTACCCTCATACTTGCTTGGATACTTGGATCGTCCGGCTTCATGAGTTGTGCACGCCTTAAAAAATTTACCAGTCGTTTCCTTCCTTCGCAGTCGTCGTCCATGGTGGTGGCTTGATTAGACCAGAAATGTGGGTACGTGTCTCATTTCGTAACATGTAAAACAGCTATGGTTATGAACACAGTTGACTGACTTTCATTACGAACACGTCCGTCCAACGTGTAGGCGTTGGTAGTACTAAGGAACGCCTCTATCCTCGTGCAGTCCGCTATACGGTTCTTTTAGTCGCCTATTGTCCGTTCTTCTTATTTTGCAACCGGCCCATGTGTAGTTCGCAATTGATGTGTTTTGATTTGAGTCTCGAAAGTGAGATAGATTCCGAAGATCAGTGCTTCCCAGTCCGGTTCGATATTGTGTGCGCCAGTTATATTTTAAAAGACATTGCTGAAGCGCTCTGTAAGTAGTGCACAGTATTCTAGACGTATTCTAGACGTGGATTAGGTATCAGCCCACTTCTCTGCAGCAGGACAGAGCGCTGGTAGGACCATTAATTCAAAAAGGTGAGAGTAAATTTTCGGGTTTTTAGGTTGATAGGAGACATCTTGGAGAGACCCGAAGCTGCTCTTTTTTTTCTCCAATTCATCCATCTTGTTGTTCTCGATGTTCCTGATCGCTTTCGCATAATGAGGTTTTTTCATGAATTGGGTCTTCTCGCGAAAAGTGTGTTGTCTGATCATTTTCTCGCTTCTCTGAACTCGCTGGTGATGTTCAACATCTCACTGAAAAAGACAGGATCTAAGAAGGGTCGCTAACAGATCTTCACGACTGTAAACAACTGGACTGTACGAAATGAAGAGAAACAGCCCAACAAAAGGATGATAGTCGATATTCTGTCTCATCTCTATTTACCATATACCAGATCTATTCGTTTTAATTATACTAAGAGTTCTTTGTAAGGCTCTCTCAAATAACTAGTTGTTACTGCATAGGTAATATGGACATTTCCTACTAGAAAGGACCATCAAATAGTATAAAAAAGAAGACGTCGATGTAGATGATGTCATTTTTGGGGAATGTTTGCTAAATATTAATTTATTCTAGAGTGGCTTGCCATTATATTCGTAACCTTGGTGATTATTCAAGAACGCTAAAGTGGATTATAAATTGGACCAAGTAAATAATTACAGAAATATCTTACACGAATTGTGCCAGACAACAGTACACTTTCGAGTTGCATTGAGCAACTGATTGCCGAGCAACAACAACTGACGACTCAAAGTGAAGGTAATTATTGTTAGCATAGTTTTATCAATGGCCAAAGGAGATGCATTTCGTGGATTGTTATAAATCACATATTGTTTTGCTTTACTGCTCAATAAAAAATGGTTGAAATACAAGTTATCCGGCAATGTAATGATGCAAGATACAACTACGATTTTGTATATAAAGATAGCGCCATCAAAACGAGCCTGAGATTAAAGCGCTAAATTCGCTTAAATCTAAAAAATTAGAGCACATTATGACAATACTAACAGATATTTTTGTTATTGACAGTCGTCACTCCGACAGTTTATCGCCTCATCATAGCTGAGGGTGTTCCTGGGTGTTAGCCTGCGATGTACAGTGCGCATTCATTCTCCCAGCGCCTCCCACGCTGACTAGGAGTCTGACGTTTCCGTCAGAAGCCCAGCTAAGAGTAAACCAATACCAGGATCTCCACCACCGTCCTGGTATCATAGCCGCATGGTGACAAATCTTCCTTTGATCCACAAGGATGTAAACTGCTTGTAGTGATGACGACCTGGGGTAGACTTTGGTCAGGCTCACCTTGGAGCTCCAGGGAAACACAATGGGTAAACCAGTAAATCTCGGAAAAATGGAGAACATGTTGGAGCAGCACAACCAATAAGGGCGGGCCGTAGAAGTGTTCAAGTAAGTAGTGACAATCGTATTTTAAGGTAATGCTCTGAGATAACTTATAAACTACTGTAATGTAAATATAAATGTTGAGGAAAAACCTATTTGTTTACTAGGTGAAATAGTCACCACTTAAGAGCAACTTAAATACAATGAACAGTAATTGTGCCAAAAGAGGAAATGTTCTTTAAGAAATTCTCACACCCCTAATGTCGTTACCTAAAAAATTGTGTAGTACAATATCGTTTGTGAGCTGGTGCAAGTAATTTCAGAGCCAACTACATCTAAGCAGTCACCTACTACTCTTGAAATGAAAACAGAACAAGATGATACGAACGAACTAAGTAGGTACCATTATTTTGCTAAAATCATCTTTCTTCGAGTTTAGAGTTTGAATAAAATGAAACGATCAACGTACCATTACCAGACAGGACCAACTTTTTTTTTCAGTGAATGTCTTGAATAGCATTCCATCAAAAGATGAACATGACCAAAAAAGAGACGAAAAATCGTTGGTTCTTTAATAGACATTATGAAAAAATATGACTCGTTCTTCTTCTTGTTCTCAATCCAGATTTCCCAAGGGTTTTTTTTTCCACACCTATG
>MQTX01000040.1:1954885-2021981 GCA_009735665.1 Angiostrongylus cantonensis
TTGGGAAGTGTTACCAAGCAATTATTAAAAGCTGAGAAATGACGTTACTACCATTTCCAAATCGTCTGGCGGCACTAGATTAGTGGGAATATTGTTCTGCCTTAAGCTATTGAATAGAGCAATAAATGGATAACTTCGGTTTGACAAGATCATCCATTAAGGGATTCTCAATGCGCTATATTTAAACAGAGAAGTGTCATCCGGCTCTGGAAACACCTATAGCCCCTGAAGTGTAGGAATGCCCACATAATGCTATTCGACTTATCTCGATTTATTTTTAGCCAAAATTGTATTTATTCAAGACTAAAAATAGCATCTTATTATTCCATGAGTGAGATGGTGTTTTCTCTTGGGCCGCTAAGGTGTGATGTCCATCATTTTCACTCCTGTGGTCGTGGTGAAAATGATCAACAGGAATGTGAATGACAACCGAAAACAGTACCGCGTTGACTGTTAATATACCCTAATGAGATTGGTGATTTATCGTCAACTATTCGTTTATTAGCTTTATTCAGGATTGCAGTCTAATAATGTATTGGTCATATACGTGAAAAACTTCACGGACCGATAATATCTATAAAATAAGATAACGAAGTTTTCGACTAAGATCAATCTCTGATGGATCCACTACGCATTCGAATTCGTCCAGCTTCCTTGGGGGTAGTGCACACCTAGCCCACACATTGACATACGGTAGAGCACCACTTTACAAGTGAGTGCTGCTGCACTAAATATAGATAGGTTTGGCAGCAGTTTGCCGATTCTAGAGAAAGACAATGGAAGGCTTGGTGAATTTAAGAAGTAGGATTGGATCCAGTTTGTATTCCAGGGCATCTTTAACCACTGCCCTAAATGCGATTCGTTTTTCTGTAATTATAGAATACTATGCATTCTTAAATTATTATGCAACAATTTGAACGGTTACTACACAAGACTTAAATGAATGATCGTTTTTATTCCAGCTCCGCAATTACCATTGTCGCCGTTGTTGCGGGTATCCTACTCGTCGCATTGGTGGCGGGTACTGCCGTATTCGTAGAGGCATACAAAAAACGTAAAGTGAAGGAAGAATACAGAAGAAAGGCGAAAGAAAAGAGAGCAAGGAAGGAGAAGAGTTCAAAGAAAAGTGCAAAATAGCCGAGTACGAGTCGAATGATCAATTTCGCTATGATAATGAATGCAGATGTTTTCAAAATAAAGCTTGGCAAGTATTGACATCCCGCAGTTAGTGTAGTACATCTTCTGAAAACAAATATCCTTAGAACGCTTTTTGCTCCAAATTCTATTCTGCATTTAATTTGGCTACAAATGTGTAGTTGAATCGGAGCGGTCTTCATCGAAAAACACATGCTTTAACCATGGGGCGCCATGGGGCGGTGAGCTACAGACGACCTTTGTTCAACAACCACAAGAGCCAAGCGACCATTTTCTCAATTTCTCTCTTTAAAACTGGTGAAAATACCAGAATTTGTTTTCCCAAGTTTAGAAGTGCCGTTGTTACAACAGTGTCAGGTAGAAGATTTCATTATTATGCAGTAACACCATTATCTACAATAGGGCTTTGTCGTCCGCCTTCGTGGTTGCTGGCTTCTATTCGAGCTATTTTTCTGTAGTTCCGAGATCAATACCTATGCGGGCGTTCCCAGATGTGCTTTCATTGTGAATCGGGAGTTTTTGCTTGAAAACAGTTCTTAAGTGCATAACCTACCACATATTACACGAAGGTTATAACAAACCCTCAAATTCCAACGGATCTGCTACCTGACTACTTCGTAATTTTGTACGTGTTGTGGCTTTAGCACACCAATTGAATAAAATGGTTCCGAATTTGTAATCAGTGCTGTATATAATCATCGTACACTCATTCGTACTTGGGTAGGCATTAATGGTTATATCCGGCAGTATCCGGTCAGTATTAGCTTGATTGACACAGTGGTGGCCAGTCCTCATTTGCGTTGAATTCCTGTTTAGTCTCCTGGTGATGTTCTTTACAGCATCGCAACTGCTCAGGCATAAGAGCTTAACTCCTATATCGTCTCAAGCGATTCATAGGCACAGCTCTCTGTAGCTACCACATGGTATTTCCGGCTAGTGGGTTTTAATTCATTCACCTACTTTATTTATTCGTTCAGTAATAAGGGAAGGGTGGGGGGCAAGAGTGTCTGCAAATGTATTTTTCAAAGTTTCTCCTGTCCTCTTTCTACACAACACCGAACAAATCAAATGCAAAACGCATTTACAACGATTAGTTCAATCCACATATGAAAACTCTTTTTACCATAACTCTTGGATGTTTCTAGTCTTATTTTGATGACGAAATGCGCAGAGACCACAAATCACAGGACGTTGCCTACGAACACCGCCCGACGGCCGAGAAGATCAAGGTTTTCCTTGTTATTTTTTCTGTTGTTTACTCTCTTTTTTGTTTATTCTTCTCAGAGAGGGCAAAAAATCAATCAAACAATCACCTTGTAGTAACGACCAGTGATAATGGCCGCAGAGCTTTAACTTTTATGTGCTGCCTATTATTTCTATTTCGCAGCATGGTATGATGTCGATTATAACCACAATGGCGATGAGATAGGAGAAGAACAAAACTAGGCACATTAGATGGGTTGAAGCCACGGCTAACCTTTCTGGGACCGTGCTTGCTACCTACTGCACAAACCGAAGTTTTGCCTTGTCTTTTTTTCGGCCATGTTTTTACTCTATCAGTGCTGTCAGCAATCAGCCGTCAACGATACCAAGCGAGGAGCACAAAGCGGCATTAAGCCTAGTTAAGCTGAAGCTACAGTCAGAATCACTATCCATATCTAGGAGTCCAGCTCAATATATAGCCCATAATGCAATTACCAACGCTGAAATTCGATTAACCTCAACATTGACGAAATATTTTTAACTTATTATTTACTGCTTATTAGAATTTTTCGCACGTGTGGGGCAGTGGTTGGAGGCGCCCTGCAACACACGTGTGGAATCGGCGCTCATGGCCCACAAAGCCTTTCATCCCTCCGAGGTCGGCTAATTGGTACCAGATTTGCCTAGAAGGATAGCAGCGCTGGCTCGATACATCGGTAGCCTACCGGAAGTCATTGTAAAGGCCAGATATGCATTCAATCACCTCCAAACGATGCTTAATGAGATCGAATGCATGGCGCATACCTCAGAGATTAATCAACGCTAAGTGCTTTATTTTATTTATTAGAATTTTTCACGGCAGGGTATTATGTGCGATACTACCACAGCGATGCTAAGATATTTGCAAGATTCCGAACCGCATGTGTCTGCAGTGCGGAACGAACGCGCTATTACCTTTCTGTGGACTAACGTGTATTCACCACTACACTGTGTGGGTCAATGGTTTCGCATCTCGTTCAGCTAGTTCTATCGATCACTTGCTATCAACAATCACCAGTTAGCACAGTTGATCTGGGGAGCCCAAATCGACGGTGAACCCAGTTTAGCTGAAGCTGTAGTCGAACCTCAGAGATTAATCAACGCTAAGTGCTTTATTTTATTTATTAGAATTTTTCACGGCAGGGTATTATGTGCGATACTACCACAGCGATGCTAAGATATTTGCAAGATTCCGAACCGCATGTGTCTGCAGTGCGGAACGAACGCGCTATTACCTTTCTGTGGACTAACATGTATTCACCACTACACTGTGTGGGTCAATGGTTTCGCATCTCGTTCAGCTAGTTCTATCGATCACTTGCTATCAACAATCACCAGTTAGCACAGTTGATCTGGGGAGCCCAAATCGACGGTGAACCCAGTTTAGCTGAAGCTGTGAAGTCGAAATCGAAATTTTAACTTATTATTTGTCCGGAGTTTTGCAAATATCTCAATATCACTGTGGTTGAACCACACATAATGCTTTGCTGTGAAAAATTCTCATAGGTAGTAAATAATAAGTCAAAATTGTGATTTTGACTATGGCCTCAGCTCAACTGGGTTCATTGCCGATTTGAGCTCCCCAGATCAATCCCACTAACGGCTGTTTGCTGGTGGCACTGATCGATTGAACTAGTTGAGAGACAGGAGAAACGAAGGAAACGCATGGTGCGGTGTTGAACGCGTTAGCCCGAAAGGGTAATAGCGCTTTCGTTCCTCACCGCAGACACCTACTGATCAAATAATTCACTGCTTTCTTAAAGAGCACGCATGAGTTTGTTAACTGCAAGACTTCTTCAGTGCAATTGGTGAGGTTATTTCAGCTGTTGTGCCATCTACAAAGCCTAGGATGGTCAAATGCACAATCACCTCCAAACGATGCTTAATGAGATCGAATGCATGGCGCATACCTCAGAGATTAATCAACGCTAAGTGCTTTATTTTATTTATTAGAATTTTTCACGGCAGGGTATTATGTGCGATACTACCACAGCGATGCTAAGATATTTGCAAGATTCCGAACCGCATGTGTCTGCAGTGCGGAACGAACGCGCTATTACCTTTCTGTGGACTAACATGTATTCACCACTACACTGTGTGGGTCAATGGTTTCGCATCTCGTTCAGCTAGTTCTATCGATCACTTGCTATCAACAATCACCAGTTAGCACAGTTGATCTGGGGAGCCCAAATCGACGGTGAACCCAGTTTAGCTGAAGCTGTAGTCGAAATCGAAATTTTAACTTATTATTTGTCCGGAGTTTTGCAAATATCTCAATATCACTGTGGTTGAACCACACATAATGCTTTGCTGTGAAAAATTCTCATAGGTAGTAAATAATAAGTCAAAATTGTGATTTTGACTATGGCCTCAGCTCAACTGGGTTCATTGCCGATTTGAGCTCCCCAGATCAATCCCACTAACGGCTGTTTGCTGGTGGCACTGATCGATTGAACTAGTTGAGAGACAGGAGAAACGAAGGAAACGCATGGTGCGGTGTTGAACGCGTTAGCCCGAAAGGGTAATAGCGCTTTCGTTCCTCACCGCAGACACCTACTGATCAAATAATTCACTGCTTTCTTAAAGAGCACGCATGAGTTTGTTAACTGCAAGACTTCTTCAGTGCAATTGGTGAGGTTATTTCAGCTGTTGTGCCATCTACAAAGCCTAGGATGGTCAAATGCACAATCTACCCCATCGATAACGAACTAGTTAGTGTCCTACAGTGTTTGGTGCTATTTTAACCACTGATACCGAATTCTCTAGCTCAGTCGTTTTTCAGCGACGCTTTGTGACTTCACATATTTCGTTGGGAATGATGAGCAGGATAAAGGGAACGTCATCCTCGATAGAATTATCGTTTTGGGGGGCTTGGTTTCTCCTCCACACCTATTCTGAGGAGCTACAATTTCGTTGCCACACGCAGTGGCAATTTTTGCCCCAATTTCAAGGATTCTTCTTTGTGCTCTCACCCTATGACGGCCACTCGAAATAAGTTGCTTGGTATTTTATGTAGGAGGATAAGAAAAGAGGCAGTAAACTAATATAATTTTGATACTTTGCTTTCAATATGAAGATGATTACACGATTTGTCCGGCCCACCAGAGTACAGCATCAACTATTGGCCATCGACATGCGACTGTTGTGCACTTTTCTACGATGCAAACAGATCGAGATGTTCGCCAAACCAAAAAACTGCGAGTCGGATGTAGGCTATTATGTTCAATATTTGGAGGGTCACCTTTGGAGGAAAGTAATAGACTGGTGAACATAGATTTTCCCTTCGATTAGAGCAAGTGGTAAAGGAATACTAAGTAAAAAATTTCAAAATTTACTAATCCCACTGCACAAATCTGCATCAGTATAATCAAGAAGCATAGTTTAAGAAATCCTTGACAGTCACATCGGGCCGATACGTGCCAGAAAAGTCAAGGGTCACTCTGTTCATTTCTAAAGAAACCTCGTATAGCGTTGTATGTGGTATGCGTTAGCTCAGAGGCAGACTCCGTAACGAAACTAGACTTGAGACCCTAAATAGGAATGAACCACAAGAAGTAGGGGAATTACTACCACCAACTTTTCGTCAAGCAACATTGTCCCAAAAATGAAACTGATATCACGTCTAGGCAGGGCGCGTGTGGCGCAGTAGTTGGAGCTGCCACTGCGACTCACACGTGGAATCGATCTCTGCGCTCATGGCCCACCAGGCCTTCCATCCCTCCGGGGTCGGCAAATTGGTACCAGACTTGTTTAGGAGGATAGCAACACTGGCTCGATACATCGGCAGGGCACCGCGAGTCATTTGTAAAGGGGAGATATGCATTCAATCACCTCCAACGATACTTAATGAAGTCGAATGCATGGCGCATCCCTCAGGGATTGTCCTTTATACTTTATCACGTCTAGGACGGAAAGGAAAGGATTGATATTTTCGGACGAAATTTCCAAACCCCTCGATCATCATCGCGCAAAGAATATTCGCTGTAGCCTCACAGAAAAGCAAAAGTGCTGTATGCGACAGGCTCCAGAACTAATAAGATAAAAAGCACTATTAGACTATTAGCTGGTGGTAAGGATGGACAGTTTGTAGTAATCCGTCGTCAGTGAGATGTTAAGGTAACAGAAAATATCTAATTTTTCCATTCAGAAGCAATCATTTGAAACGAAATTCAAAAGTCAATACCGAAAACTGAACACTGATTATGTAAACGTGATAAGAGCAACTGGCTTAAAACTACCAGCTTTCTCAGTTTGAAATTCAAAAGTCAATACCGAAAACTGAACACTGATTGTGTAAACGTGATAAGAGCAACTGGCTTAAAACTACCAGCTTTCTCAGTTTAGGATTGAACGGCCCACGTGTCCTTTCTTATACTTTTGAAATCTCATTACTTAGTAACCACTTACGATCTTACATCTCAGGATTCGCCGTTATTCGTGGTTACACCTACAATTAGGTGCGCAGAAGGACCAAAGGATAGAGTAACGTTTTGTTTAACCCTAATGCTTACTCAGCTGTTAAAACGAGTTCAAGCCTATCTTACGAACACACAGATGTTCCTGGATCGTCTACGTAACGCGCGCCTTAATTGCGTTTGAGTCTTAGACGACGTTGCCGTACTTTATACAAACGTGTTGTACTCCACTATACGAGCCATCCTCGAACTCCTTATACAACACATAAAGGCAACAAACATGTAAGATTTCTTCATTCAGCAGCACATGGCTCTCTTAAAAGAGTGCATCCTTCGCGATGAAGGCGCCAACGACGACATCGTAGAAGGATCTACCTTGTAGAATTTCTCATCTTCATTGAATGCTTCTGCTCCATCTTCATCACAGTTAAATGTTGTAGAGCAGCTAAAAATCAATATTAAATCTAGAATTGTCTCAAATTTTTTTAACTGTAAGCGTAACATGATACATCTAACGTAACATGACAACAGATAACATCTTTGACTTTCTTCTCTTCGGGAACTCAGAGAAGTGCTCTCTATCAGGCGATAGTTTTCTACTCGAAGGATGCAAGGACCAGTCAGATGATGACAAACAACTGATTTTCACTCAAAGCTACACAAAAGAATTTCGTTAGACTGAGAATTTTGAGTTTGATAGTCTCCTGACATATCCGTGCATATGTTCTTACGAACAGGCCTTTTTTAGACGACCGGAGGTTGATACAGATGTTATATCGTTGTTGCCGTTGTTGCTATCCTTCAATAGATGTTTCGACGACTTCATCTTCACCTTCCTCAGAGCCTGAGAGAAGTATCAAGTATCAAGTAAGTTTTTTCCTTTATTAGTTTCATAGAACAATCAAGTTGTTGTGTTTCACCATTTTCCTGTGATTCGACGACATCTCAATAATTTTCTCCAGAATTTTCTTTCCATTAGCACCACGGTATACAAAAACAAAGATGGTGAGATATGAGCAAAACTCGAAACATCAGCGAAGTACCGTTGCTGATATCTAACATACTATCCACCACAGCAGCTAGGGTACTTGCACTGGAACGGTGGTTTAAGCCATCTCTCCATGAACAAGAGTGGTTCCGTTGAGATGGTTGTATGAAACCCATCCGACATTCCGAGTGATGCCCATGTCTCATCCTCCACGCATATGTGTTCGACATATTATCTTGCCATAAAAAAGGTAGAAAGCGAGGGAGAGGACCTCGGAAATCGTTCCTGTTGGTATATTTATTCATGATCTTATAAACTGATCTTCTTTAGCTGGTGCGAGGTTGGTATACGACTTCGCTGTCGTTGTTGGTGTTGTTTGTCGATGACTGACGTTTCGGCGATTTCCCCTTCCTCAGAGCGGTGATGTTACGAGTGGAATTGCTTCGACTTTTCTGGATTACTCTTCCCTCCTTTCACATTTCCTCTACACCTCCTCTACTCCCCTTTCTCGATAGTAGCTAGCCAAGCGCATTAAATAGCAACGCGAATAGTTTGTTTGGAGCTCACTTTTGGATAAGAATACACCAAGATACATTCAGATATCCATTTTTGTACCGGTTTTTCAAAAACTGCTTTCTTCCTTACTTACTTCTTTCACTGAGCCTCATCATCGTCTAACAAACTTCATACTATAACAGAGACTCTAGAAATTGTAATTAAACTTGTGAAACGTCAATAAAATACAAAAAAATACGAGAGCACAGCGGCGCACGCACCCGTGGTATCTGGTTTCTAATGGATCCTGGTTTGGTTCACTCTTAACTGGGCTTCCTAATGGAAACGCCGGACTCGTTCTCAGTTAGGGTGGCCATTCTGGGAGCAAGAATGCCCATGCTGTACATCGCAGCTCGGCAACTAGGAACGCTTCCCGACAACGATGAGGCGGCACACCATTGAGAGGCATCTCATGGCAGATTTTATTAGACGTTAAGCTACTTTTTCCCACGACCCGTCTTCCACTTCCATTTTACAAATCCAAGCACTTCTAGCATCCGATTCGCTTCGTAGCATCCACATCCACGCAGACCTTCCAATTTTTTGCATGTGGCTTTGGCTGCTGCTTGCGGATTTTTGTTTCATCTTGAATCTCGCAGAATGGTAGTCAACTCTAATCTCTCTGGAAACGTGTGATAGCCGGTCCAAAGCATTTTCACTTGGATTTCAGAGAAAAAACTTTTCCCAGACAGGTGCGGTACCAATTTCCCGACCGTGAAGGGATGGGAGCCCTCGTGAGCCTGGGGAAGAATCGAACTAGTACCACGCTCGTGATGACCGACTGTTTACCCACCCGCTAAATTAACCGTTGCGACACGCAAGTCTTTGTCTAAAGGACAAAAGTGCTATCGGTTTATTATGACGAAACTCCGATCTTCTTTCAAATTATTACTTCGGGTCTCACACTGCCAGAACAGCGGCGAATGAATGGGCGGGAATCTGCGCAGTAGAACGAGAGGCTTCCAATATTAGCAACTCCCGCTCTTCCTTTAAGAATTCTGAACCCCTTGTGGACATTGGAATTATGAGCTGCTATCTGCCGTGACTGATCAAATCCTTTTTGTTTTGGGTCCACATTACATAGAGCGCCGTATATGTAACGGGTTAGTGAAAACATCTCTCATTGAGAGTGAATTAAGAAAATAAGTGCAGCCAAACGGAATGCTGTTGCTTAGTGATGATGCTTTTACTCACTAAGAGGTCTTATTGAAAAACGTCATTCAGTTCTTCAAATTTTCTAGATATTATTGATTAGGATGTTCTTCTTACCAACCTCGTCAGTGATCGATGAAGATCTTGATCAACACAGAGTTGTTATAAGGTGTGACAGAGGGTTTCGATTGCTTTTCGAGATGTGTTTTAAGAGTTGCTATGTTCTTTTCCTTAGTAGTATTTTATTGAATTGTGCGGATTTTATTGCAGAACTCTGTAAAATAGCAAGAATATTACAATGTATTTGTTTGACATTCTGGACGGACCTAACCACGAGATGCACGGAGAGTATGTGTTGTTGTTTTCAGTACTTTTTCCTGTTTCTCAAAGTTTTTCTCTTTCATTTAAGGACCATCGACAATCTGACAATAGACGCTCATCCTAATGAAGAGGCTATCATCATCAGATATCGAGCAAGTAACGTTCGTACACATCGTTCTTCGGATTGTCAGAAGCTGTAGGTTTCCTTCTCATCAAAAACTAGTGAAAGTAATTTTATAGCAGTCGTTTTTTCAAGTTAGCGAACTTCTATTCTTAGAATTTCATAGATCTCGTGGAGGATTGTAGGGACCTTCTATTACTTGAGGAATCAGTGTTGAAACTGATAAGCTATGTACCCAAGGCTCAATTTTAGCAAATTAATAAGTGGGGAAGTAACAACTTCGTTTGCTCAATTGATAGAAATGTCCCAAATTTTGTGGCTTGGGTTTCAGCTTGTCCACAACGCCATATTCTCGTCAATATAGCCATATTTCTCTTTCGCCATATGCTTTCTTTTCAGGATTAATCTGAAAGATCTTAACGATGATGTTGATGTTCAGTTGTTGGCTAATGTTGTCATGGAAAAATGTACGATAATTCCTGAAACAATGCGACAAGAACTGGAGCAAGTTTTGTACTATTTACAAAAGCGATCCAATAACCGAAATAAGCCTGCTCGTGAGTGATGATCAGTAATGCTTTCCAGTTGTTGGTATTGAAAAAGCTTAAAAAATGAAGGCTTAGTAACTCATCTAGGTGTACAACTACAATAATGCTGAGTTATTTGCAAAATTCCGGACCGCAAGCGTTTACGGCAGGGATCGAACCTCGTTATTACCCTTTATGGGGGGTAACGTGTTCACCACCACACAATGCGTTTCCTTCATTTCGCCTTTTTCTTCTTCTAAGCTTCTAGACCATTCTAGATCAAAAATCCATTCTTTGTGCATGGTTTGGTTACAGGTTGTTCATCTTCACTTTCATCAAATGACACGTCGCCATCGAACTCATCAGTAAGAGCCGACATAGATCAGATAGACGTGCGTTTAAACCTGCCATTAACCTCGAAATTTTTCTGTTTTTCATCCTAAGAATAATGTGATATTCTATTAGTGGTTAGCACTATTGGATCTTAAATGTAAAGATCGTCTGAAATTTTGCAGATTCTTGCTGTGTTGCTTCGAATGGTGTTATTCGTTACGTAGAATTTTTTCAGTCCTATATCGAACTGTTCTATGAAGATGCCAGTGAGAAGAATCGTGGAGCTCTGTGTATCTTAGAACTTACCAAAACCACTGCGAATTTGGAGATGCTGATCGAAAACGGTAAGTTCGTATAGGGCGCACAATATCAGCCGGGAGGAGCTTTCCGCTTTTCAAATTGTCAAATGTAAAGGTGCGAATTTTTATTGTCTCTGTATAGATCCCTTCCATGTGCATCCTCCAAGCTTTTAGTTCTCACTTGTTCTATTAAAAAGACGGTTACTTTTTTTCTTTCTCTCAGATAATGATCCACCATGTACGAATAGAAACCATTTGAATTTTATTTAGGTGGTATCCTTTGACCCTAATTATATCGCTTGAAGTCTTAGTGGTAGGAACAGTGTGTAATGGGCACTGTTTTTTGAAGCACTGGGTTAGGTGACTGTGCCATCCAAATCATTGTTTCTATGTAACTATCTTTCTATTAATATTAGCATTGATCATTATTAATTCTTAATACTTCGTTATTTTGCTTAAATACTATCCCCTACTTGTTCTTTATGTTGTGAAAACGAATATTGGCGAATCATCAGCTGAGCCCAAAAAATACGTTCTATTAAAACTTCTTGTCGATTCACAAAGAGTGTAAGAAAAAGTAATTCTCTTAAATTTCTTACTTTCACATTCATCGATGCTCACGAGATAAAGATATTTGGCATTCTTGGTGCTCTTGGAAGACTGAATATTTCCATTAGCAAAGCACACAAGTTCATTGTTCTTTAGCTCTTTAAATTGCATTGACATTAACAAGTCAATCTGTAGGTTCTTCTGCTGCTAAATTTTCCGTTCTAGAAACGCTTATTGGTGCGCTAGCACGAGTATTTCGTGAAGATTGGAAGAAGAATTTCGATCTTGCTACAACCATTATTCGAATTTTTGTGCAGTTTTCCTACTACAACCAGTTCCACGCCGCGTTATCTCATCATAAGGTGTGCTTCCTGCGACGTGTATGGCATGTCTCAGATGTCTTGAGGTTTAAATATATATATGTTCTTGCGGACTGCCCTTGTTTACCTGACACGAGATTGGTAGAGATCTTATTTATTTATGTGATCTTATAAACTGATCTTGTTGAGTAGATACGAGGTTGGTGTAAGTTTCCGTTGCCGTTGATGGTGTTGTTGGTCAATGGCTGACGTTCTGGCGTTTCTGCCTTCCTCAGAGCTTGTACGTATTTTGTACAACAATAGTCTAATTATTCGTAGGACAAAACTAAATTATTAATGAAGATCTAACATATAAATAAACGTCGTATTGCCCAAAAACTAACGACCCTGCTGTTACAAGACTTATACTTCAAACTTATACCAACCTCGTATCAGCTTCAGTTCAACAAGATCAGTTCATAAGATCACATAAATAAATATACCAACCATTAATGTCGAAGTTTATAGAAAGTCGGTGTTTTGAATTATTAAGAGATCTTCTTTTATTGGCAGACGTTTCGGTGGTTTCGCTTTCTTCAGATTCTGAGAAGGGCGAATTGACATGAGATCGCAAAACATCGACTTGCCAACCTTACGTCAACTGAACGAGGGCAGTTCGTAGGAACATAGAAATGTCGATTATTATGCCGAGCTTTATAGATAGTCGACATTTTGTCTTAATCTTTTTTCGTGCAAGCGTGTTTATACAACTTTTTTTTTGGATTTCTTCATTAGTTTTTTTTTTGGTTCAGATTGGTGCATTATGCATGAATGCAATGGAATATGAATTGAAGCGTGGTGATTTATGGGCTGCTGAAGTAAAGAATGTTGACGAGAGAACTGCACGGAAATGTCGTCTCGCTATTCGCAAACAGCAGACATTATTAGCAGGTGAACTGAGATACATCATACGAGTATATTGTCGAATTTTTATCCAGAAATCATGCGCTAAGTTTGAATAGCTAGACCATTGCTGTTAATCTGACTACTCAAATCTATCTAGTGGACCTCTTAGCAGAAAACTCTCACTCTGTAGGTTGACTTGTGAGTTTTATGTGATAAAAGCTTCAAAAAAGAAAGTGGTGCGAAATACATTCATAAATTTGGCCAAAAAAGTGTAACTGAACTTTGATTTACATCATTTAGCTTGCATATCGCTGTTAATCAACCTTGCTCATGATGTTAGCATTGAGCTGAAGATGATTCGTCGTGACATAGTTCCTATGTTGTTACGATGCCTGGACCTACGAGATTCAGCGGAACTCACTTTGTCTACAGTTCAGTTTTTACTCAAACTGAGTATATTTGAAGAGAATAAGGCTGCAATGGTTAGTTTTCAGTAGTTTATCGATTATTTCTTATATAGAGTCCTTTTTTTACTTTGCAACTAAACATATTTTGTGTTATAGGTATTGTATTTTAGGATCAGGGCAATATTGTTGGTAAACTACTACTCTTATTTCCAATAGGTGATGTTGAATTACGCAAGACTACCATACGTCTCCTTTTCAACCTATCATTTGATGTAAAAGCTCGTAGCAGAATGGTAGCCGAAGGTCTTGTTGGCCAAATTACACCACTGATCGAAAGTAAGTAGTAAGGTTGGAGATTTGGAATATTTTTTGCAATATCCATTTCCGCAAAATGACAATAAGCAAGAAAACGCTTGGAGATTTTATTGAATAACAAAGTGCTTATGAAACAAAATGTTATTTAGATGATGCGAAGGCTCTGAATCTTCTCTACCAGTTGAGTATTAATGATGATGCGAAAGCCATGTTGACGTTCACTGATGCCATGCAGTTAGTACGTTTTGTTCGATTTCCATTTTTATAAAAATAATGGCGCAAGATAATATGGCCGTTTCGGGTTACAAACCAATATTGTAAACTGCTTAGTTAATGCGTGATTTACTGTCTGGAAGTGGCAGCGAAGTGACAAAAGCAGTTTTACTAAATGCATGTGCTGAAAAGCGGAATGCTCAACTTGTGTGCGGCCAAGACGGCCAAGGGTACGTCTTTCCAAATGTAGTTGACATTCATGATGTTTCTGTGTAGCATATATATTTTCTGTTGCAGTTGTCTTCAAACCTAAACATTACTAGGTTGTAATTTAGGCTCGCTTTGTTATTGGATGCCGCATTAGATGGCCGTGACCTTATGGTGGCAAAGATTGTTCGAAGTATCGCTAGTCATGAAGGTCCAACGCAGGATATGTTCGTGGTGAATATTCGAAACTCTAAAAGCTGACATTTCTATCATTAACTATCAATAAGAATTGTGATTCCGTAGTGTTCCCAATTTTATGTTTCCCACGCACATCTCTGTATAGAATTCCTATAGAGTTCAATGCCGCGCCTCTTGGAAGCTGGGATGAAGTACTCGGCTCTGCAAGAAGAGAATGCATCCTTAGGTCTTGAGTTTATTGGTGCAGCAGCTCTCATAAAAGTAGCAGATTGGAGTAGGTAGGTTTTATATCGTCGTGTGGTGACCGTATTTCAATTCAATCTTAGCTGACAATATCTGCACTTAGCTTGATCTCCTTGTACGAGTTGCTCAACTGGATTGGTGAGCAATTGAAAACTTCACCAAACGTTAACGAGCCTCTTCAACTACAGGTGTAGTAACTAAATATTTATTCACTTGTTAGTAATGCCTTAACTTCTTGCTATATAGGTGGTTATAATGTGTGGTACTATGGCTCGTCAATTGGAAGCAGCTCGGAATTTGGTACCTCTTCTAGAGGTGTTCCTCCAGTTGGTACATTGTGGGTGCTGCATGCTAATAGTAGAGCACATTTTCTGACATTTCATTGGTTGATTCTTTGGTCTTTTACAGCCATGCAAGAAGACGACGAATTCATTGTACAATTGTTGTATTTGTTTCTTCAATTGCTACGTCATCGTGAATTGGCCAACCATTTGTTGGGAGCCGATTCAGCCTTAGGGGCCTACGTCATTGACCTGATGCATGACAAAAATCCTACTATTAGAGAGATGTGCGACAATGCATTATTGATTATAGGAGTAAGTTGCCATACTTTTCTGATTGGACAACGCTTAATAATACGAATCCTGTTAGTACTTCTGAAAGTTCAAAGGTTAATATTTTGTTGCCATAGTAAGAGTGAACGAGCAGGGTTCTGGTTTTCCACTTATGAATTCGTAGTGTCGTTGAACATGCATGTGGTAACAGTAGTTCACGTACATCATAGTGTGTATTACTTTGTGCTTACTATTTGAAAATGAATTTCCACTTAACGAGATTCATAGAGATGCATAAGTTGTTCAATGTAAGTCAGAAATCGAAACGATAGAAGTATGTACAATATGAGTACTTTGTTGCTGTTTGGCACACGATCGTTACGCATAGGCTTTTTATAACCCAACTAAGTGATCTATTCAGCAGCCGTAAACAATAATTTGAAGGTGTATAGGAGTACGTGAATGTAAACGATCGTAGAATCACTTTAGGAGCATTCTCAAGAATGGGCTCGTCGTATCGCTGGAGAACGATTTCGCTGGTATAACGCGCAATGGTTGGATACTGTAGAGGGTGGTTTGCCTTCTGATGAAAGTGCTGTCGTCGACGATGACTATGTACCGGGAATGTTGTTTGGCGATCAGTTTGATGATGGTTTCGATATCGCTGCTGATGAACCACTGTTTTAGTGGCACTACTTAGTTGTAATCTAGTCGCAGAGTTTGGCAGTGCTTTCACATATGTTAATGAGTGGGAATTCTATGAAGACCCACGGTTTCTGCATGTAAATCGGGAGTTTTGTGTTTACATCCTAGACAGCTTAGTGAATCATGTGAAACGATTGCGAAACATACCCTTAGCTGTATCATTTACATGTTTTCACTGCGCATCCCATTGAAAAAAAAATAAATGAATTGTAGTGTTAGACTAGTGCTATCGCAACAAATCTTATTACGTGCGAGGCTACGCTTTAGGTCTTCAGTTGATATCTTCGTACATTTGTGAAGTAGCTCGAAGTCTGTCTTCTTTTCATGAAGAGCATATCAGGTACTTCTTGTATCGATTTCAGTGTTAACATTATAGTGACCATTTTACACTGGAAGCTTCACGGAAAATAGTAGAGCAAGTCCGAATAGGTGAAACTATTTGACCAATATCTTTTTGGTGGATTTATAGAACTCGATAAAATAGTTACATTAGCTTTCTTTGTATAAAATATAACGTCATGAAAAGCTAGTCTTGCATTCAGATGACTTTCTTGGTTAGCATTTGTTCAGGTTCATGACAGTAGGAACTTGATACTTGATGCTTGAAAGGCCCGTCATCACTACTTGAGCGGGCCCAGCATAATCACCATTTTAGGACATTTGCTGGTTAAGCCATTGTGATTCCCTGGAATGCCGAGGACAGCCTGGCCAAAGTCTGCCTCAGACAGTAGGAACTAGCATGAGGAAAGTTGCTTCTGTGTATGAGCTATTCGCCATTCAAATGTCATTTGTCTGGTTTGGTTTATAATAATAATTGTAGGCTTATGTCTAAAGTACATGCATCTAATGCTCTTCTTACTGAATATTTTGTAAACAATGCTTATTTTGTTCTCCAATGGATCTCATTCATATTTTACGAAATAAATTGTAAAAATTATGGGATCGAAACGTAAATCTGTGCTTCTCCTCTTCTTTATTTAATATGTATCGAGTTTCGTTCTGGATTTATCTGATGTATTTTCATGTATTAGTTATATGCAGTTTTATTTCGTAGTGTTAGGTTTCTTCAGATGGTAGTAGGATGGTTATGGGCATCAGCAACTCACGCACAGGTATTCTTGTTATTTGTATTGTTTATTCATATCGATATCATAGCAAATGGAAGTATTTGCTTGTTTTTCATGCAGAGACCGACCATTTTTAGGGTCGGCGAGGCATTACTGCAGCTGCGGCGTGTCTTTGTTGTGTCGCCATTTTGGCTTATTGTGTGTCGATAAGCCATTCCATAGGTACTTTTAATATTTTACACATTGACAGTCTTTAAGAACTACACAAACGTTGGCAATGATGATATTTTTCCAGAGCTACCTATAGTTTTTCTAGAACTGGAGTACAACAACAGTTGAGAACTAGGAATTCTTGTAGACCGAAATTCCTAAAACATCGTTTTGATTTTGAGTTTGCTTGAAATTTAGATTTTAATTTTTTTTTATTTGCCAAACTTTTAACTTCTCCCCAAATTCCGGCGTAAACAAAGCAGCCGTGACCATTAGCAGTATGCAGGGGACGTCATCACACCATGTTTGATGAGAACCCATCTGTTAAACATTTTCGTTTCTCGAAACACGGCAGATTCATCGATTTTAAAAACGAGGATTTATTGATGGGGTCAGGAAGCTTGACTCTTGCAAGCGAAGATCTGTAGGTCGGCTTCCTTACACTGCCGTATGTAGCTCATTGTTACAGGCTCCCTGCAACACAAATTTGCTTGTTGGTTCGATCTAGCCACGGACCAATAGAGCTCCATCCGATATTGGTTTCGCAAATCAGAACTATTGTTCTCCTGTCACGCGTATCACCTGTAGTCCCGTTGCTCGTCGAGTGACTCGAGCGGGCGCCAGTAAATCCTCCATTTTTCCCTATCGTGTGCAAGAGTAGCCCAGTGGGTTCTGCTCGCTTTAGGGACTCGCCAAGCATCATATCGATCTTCTAGGCTTTTCGTGAAGAACTCTGACCATCGGGTCGGTGGTCTTCCTGCAGTACGTTTGACATCCCGAGGAATCCAGTCACTAACAGCCCTTGTCCATCGGTTATCATTCATACCCATTACGTGTCCGGCCAACCTTATCTTCGACTGTTTGGCGTGTAGAACGGCATCTTTGATTTTTGATCGTTGACATTGGCTGGAGCTTCGGATCAATTCCCTTGCTTGTGTGAAATGGGATACTCTTATCATCACCCTTTTCACTGTGCATTTGAAAACATTGAGTGATCTTTCATCCTTCTTAAGCAGCGAGCAGGTTTCTCTTGAAAGCTCCCCAAGCTGCTCATTTCCTTCTGCTCAGCTCTGGAGCTAAGTCGCTCATCATATTGATTTCCCGACCTAGATAGACATAACTGGAGCATTCGGAGATATTCGTTCCGCTGAGCGTGAATGGGGCAAGCGAAACCAATCCGTTGTTCATGAACATCGTTTTCTTTAGATTTAGTCAAAGACCAATCTATCCACACGCTTTATCAAAGTCCGCAAGCATTCGTTTCGCTTGGCTAATGTCTGGTGTTATAAGAACGATATCATCAGCAAAGCGAAGGTGATGTATCTGCCGACCATTGATTTTCACTCCCATATCACCCCATTCCAATGTTCGCATGACGTTCTGGAGGGTAAATAATAAATAATTTAATTTAATAATTTGTAAATAATTTTGGCGAGATGGGTATCGCTTTGCCTAACTCCTCTTTTGAAGTCAGCGTTAATATCATCGTAGAATGGCGATATCTTGGTTGGGTGATAGTTGCCTATGTCGCCCTTTTTGAACAGCAACACGATCTTGCTGGTCTTCCACTGAGTAGGGACCTTGCATTCAGACAGGTAACGTGTGAAGAGCCGAGCCAGTGTGTTTACGAGGACTAGCGGAAGATGAGTGCGTAGTTTTCTTGTTCAGCAATCGCGAGGTTGTTATACAGCATACATTTACTTCCATAGAAAAACACACAATACAATACAACACAACAGTAGCTGACGTTTCGGCGGTATCGCCTTCTTCAGAGCCTGGAAGGGTATGCTGATATACAATTTATTGGGCCGTCTGCATTGCTTCGCAAGTATGGACGTTAGTTCGCGGTTGCCTGCAGCTCGTGCGATTCCACTCTGGCGTATCAACTCGAGAGTTTCTGGAGACAGACTTGGTGACTTTCGAACTCTCAGCTTTCGTAGCGCTAACGTAAAGATGCTCAATGAGCCGATCGTATTCCTCATCGATGTTGTCGACAACGGCATCTTCCCAACAGCCGACTAATGAGTTGAATAATTCCCAGTTTGTGGTGGGTCTGGGACTTCGGTTTTTGAATTTAGCGGCTTTTTCTGCTTTCTGCGTGAAATAAAATCTTGCACGAAGGAAACGTTGGTCTGATCCCATGTAAAATTTTGGGACGTTATGGCACTCTCCATTGGGAGATTCCCACATCCATCGCTGACGGTGAGGCTTCTGTAATTGCGAGTTACCATGGATGGTCTTGGTCGCCATGATAAACTGAGAGAGCCGCTCACCCTGTTCGTTCCATTCTGATCCGTGGGTCCCAATGTGACGTTCCTCAGACGATCTTTTTTGGTCCAATCTTGGCATTGAAATCTCCAATGGTGACCTTGATGTATGGTCTTCTCTGTAGAACCTCTCCAAGTCCGTGTAGAACGCTTCAAGTTCTTCTTCGTCTTAGTTTGATGTTGGCGCGTAAACGACGAAGATTGTCAAAGCCGGTGTTGATCCACATCTTTTTAATCGTAAACGTCCGCTTCTGGTTGTAAGCTGTTTGAATGAATGGATGGATGTTCATGGACAAACTCGTATTGACTAGAACGCCGACACACACCGCCTATACCTCTACTGTCGCATGTTCCGAGGAACAGTTCTTCTCCAGTGTCATAGACAGCGTTGAATGGGCGTCGTCGTCTCGTCTCGGCCAGGCCGATGACGTCGTACCTTATCATTCTTGCCTGCATGAGCAAGTCCTCTATCGAGGACTCGGATACAAGTGTACGTGCGTTGTAGGTAGAGATCTTCATCATAGTTCTTTTAATCCAGGCAGCTTCCACTGGCCCTGAGATTTTAGCAGCCTCTCTGTACTCGTCCTTCCCAACGCTGCGAAATTGGGGGCTCTTTCCGGGTCAGGGGATTGAGGCCCGTTTTTTTTGCCGGATTTAGCATATTTGTTACCCACGTATAGCCTGCTGGGCTCTGAACGTGGGTGCTGGTTATACTCACGGGTAGCTTGCCAGGCTCTCCCAGAGTGGACGTGGAGCTTATTTGTTGGAGCCGACTCCTAACCGCCTCCCATACACTTCCCTGTCACTTGATTTCAGGCTTTTGGTCTAATTGACTCGTAGAATACAATCCGCATGAAGCGAGAATGCACCCACACACGCATGCATGAATATGCCTAGCAAATACAGAAAGTATTTGCCAAATCGGCGCAGTGCCAATCCATTCCCTGGTTCCACCTGCGTTTCAGAGAAGCAAAGGTCGCTTTTGGTCCGCGATTAACCCCCTATCCGCCCCCTGGGTACGCGTCACGTAGCCTGGCGACTAACCGGCTCGAGGTTCCTCATATGAGGGAGATCCGCGGTATTGTTCTCCAGAGGAAATAATTTCCGAGTCGCATGTTGAACGAGTGCTCTTAACCTGTGAATGTTCTAGGATTGCACTCCTACGATTTTAGAAAAAATGTCTCTTGAACAGCATTCATATACGAGTGAGGAGAGAAGATGGGGTGTCCCTCAGTTGCAGCTAAGCCCACATGCAAATCTGAACAGATCTGTGAATGACGGATGCAAAACTACGAACTTAATGAAAGAAGTGCAGCGATCGTCGTTAAAACACGTCGATTGATGCCGAGTGTAGTATAAAGTGGGTCTTGGAATTCGCTATTAAAGTGTGTTCTATGTCGACGGTGTGAATAGTATCCAATCGAGTGGGCTGACGCTACTTATGCTTGAGATATGCTGAAAGGGTTGCAAAGTCGAGCTATCAGGCAGTCATACCCTATCGATGCTTATGGATAGTTGTGGATATAGGGCAAGTACGCTCGTTTTGTTCAGGTTATGTGAAATGAGTTATATGGCAGGGCTAAGCACCACTAATGGAGATACATGTTCAACATGAGGAATTTATCATAGGGTAAAAATAGAGGACACCCGCGAAGGATCTCCTCTATATCATATATGAGTTCAATTTAGTGTATGTCGTCGTGAATATGTTAGCAAATGCCTGTGGGATACTTATTAAGAGTGAAATGGGAACCTTCAGTCTAAATTCCATCTTGTAGTGATACGGTATATTAACGAACGATTTTTTAAAGCTTTTTGGTTTGAAACTAAGAGGCGCTCCTTTTGCAAACCTTCTCGAGTTAAAAGGAAGATGGATAAAGCTCTCGGCATTGACCAATTCCTGATGGATGCACCATGCATGCGACTTTATTAAGCATCGTTAGAGATGATTGAATGCATATCTGACCTTTACAATGACTTGCAGTGGCCTACTAATGTATCAAGTCAGCACCGTTATCCATTCAGGTAAGTTTGGTACCAATTTCCCACCTAGCAAACGTGGAATTCTCGATGATCCCTCGTTGAACGATAGAACCGACGAGTATACATGTATTGTAGGGCACCCCTAGACGCTGCAGTATCCGCGCTCTTCTCTTTCGAGTTGCATGATATATTTGTTGCTGGTCACATATTTTTGCACGGATGAATTGTTGCCTTTAGTATTGATGTCTGCTATGTGGATCTCTATTTTTGCTCTTTATTCACTGCTATCTTCGCTGTATTCGATGACTATTACAAATAAACCAATGGAAAAATTTAGTTATGGTTTAGCACGAGTGCCAGTCTTAGCAGTCTTTAGCTCAACCGTAAGTCACGTAGTGCTTGTTTTTTGTTCTGCTGAAACCACGTAATCTGCTATTTTAGGTGCTTGCGCAATTATTCTCGATCTTTTTGTCGAAAGAATCATTCGAACACTTACTTTCGCCCCAGCACCAAGGTACCCATGATGCTACAGCGTCACACGAACATGATGTGGCAACTGTAGGTAAGCATTTTCTATGCAGTCAAGGTCGAGGAATAAACTGAAAGTACAGAAAGACGAAATTAGGCGAGAATGACTTTCATACACTAGATTCGCTTTTCAAGCGGTATTTTTTTAATAATTGTTGAAATTTGCTCTGCGAAGTCTTGTTTTGATACGGGATGAGCTAGTTTAAGGTAGCTGGCCATATTTCTTGGGTGCAATAGCATCATCTGTTGCTTTGCTATTATCTGCATATGCTTTGAAGAACCAACCATTCCAACATGTCCTAACTTCGTCAAGCAGTTCAAGTTTGCAGGTGGCTTTATAGAATATTTGGTACATTCTATGAACTGCCTTTCTCGCATACATTTTATAGTTCACGCTTTTCTTAGGAGCATGCTGCAGATATTTGTCATGCGATATGTTGGGTTGTACCCGGTTTATCCCGTCTGCTACTACCCCGTATTAACTCGCTGGTGTTGTTGGCAGCAGTAACTAGCACAATGCTCCTGCTTTGTGAGCATTT
This sequence comes from Angiostrongylus cantonensis, assembly GCA_009735665.1. Lineage (NCBI taxonomy): Eukaryota > Metazoa > Nematoda > Chromadorea > Rhabditida > Metastrongylidae > Angiostrongylus > Angiostrongylus cantonensis. The sequence continues at coordinate 1,977,184 of MQTX01000040.1, forward strand.
TAGGTATTTTTTTTCAATGTTACGTGCACTTTAGCTTTTACTTTTTGTGAATTGGCAGCGCAATATTGTAGGCACGATTTTGTCTGGGCTGATCCAGTTTGTTGCTTGATATTATCAGTGGCAGTTTTCTCTACAATGTGGCCGCTATCTACATATACGGGCATGGTTTTGCTTCAAACGGCTCCACCTCATCTCCTTAATCAAATTGATAGGTGGGGTTATTACAAATATTTTACTATTCACTATCTTGCTTCGATACTTCGATGGCCCGTCCTCACTGCTTGTGCAGGTCCCAGCACAATCTCCATTTTTTCGCCGTTTTGTTGTATCAGTCATTGTGGCTCCCTGAAATCCCGAGGTGAACCAGGCCAAAGTCTGTCCCACGTCGTCACCACTACATGCAGTCGTCGCCTTTGTGGACCAGAGGAAGATTTGCCACCATGCGACTAGATTGCTACCAGGACGGTGACGGATCCTGGTGCTGGTTTACTCTTAGTTGAGCTTCCTGATGTGAAACCCGGACTCCTCAGTTTGGGAGATCCTGCCAGGGCGATGAATAATCCGTCGCAGTACTTCGCAACCCGACACCCAATAATACTTCCCAACCACGATGGAGCGGTAAACCGTTGGGAGGCTCACTATCTATTGCAAGCATCTTGTCATTTTTGTCTGAACATTCCTCCTAACGCTCTACCGCCGCATCGTGGCTGGGATGTGTTTCTGGGTGTCGGGCTGCGATGTACAGCAGGGACTTCATTGCCTCAGCAGGCCCTCCTAGGTTGAGAAGGAGTTCGGCATTTCCATCGGGAAGCCTAGCTAAGAGTAAATCAACGCCAGGATTCACCATCGTCCTGGTGTCGAAGTCTCGTGGTGGCAAATCTCCCTCTGATCCACAAGGGCTACGAATGCCTATGGTGGTGAAGGCGTGGAGCAGACTTTAGCCGGGTATCCTCGGGATTCCAGGGAACCACAACTGCTTGACCAGCAAATCTTCCAAAAATGGAGGTTATGCTGGGGCGCGCACGACCAGTGTGAACGGGCTGTTCAAGCATCAAGCATCTGAGCATCTCCGCGTGGGCCACTTTCCTCTGTACTTTTATATGAATCGAAAAGTAATTCTTTTCCGAATTCATTGTGTTGAATCTGAAACTTCTGAGGAAGTTTTGAACAAAAGGCAGGTTCATGCCACATAGTCTCAATGATGCCCAACCGTTGGAACAGATTCAATTACTGTTAAATTTTTCCTATAACCTTTCACACAACTCTCTAGATGTATTTCTGAAGCTTCAACTGTCGAGGGCGTGCTTGAGATTCGTTCTCGTCATTTTTGGCAGCTAGATTTTGACAAACTGGTCTGTGTTTGAAATAATTTCTTTCATTTCACTTATATCGATGGGTGATATACGTTTTTCTTTGCTTAGGTTGGGACAATGGATGTCCGAGTACGAAGAGATGCAGATGAGCAAAATGTTCTAACTCTTGTTACTGACAAGATGTCATCCGTTGTTAATATTTTGACAGTACAGGTGTTTATACATGCTCCATCATACTGAGATGATCTTGGATTTTTCATTTTTAGATTGTCAAGGATGCCACATGGCACACTGTTGAAGGATCGAATACTGTACGTTACATTTATGAAGCCTACATCGATTTTGGTTTTATGAAATAACTCTTGTGAAGGATAACGAAGTGTATACGTATTGTACATATACTATTGTCTTGTTTATTTTTTGAAGGAATATGGACATTTTCATGGAGGCCAACATACTCTTGGGCATAGTCATGGTCTTGAAGACAATCATGGTCATTCTCATAATCATAGTGGTGAATTGCTAGCAGTTTCTACCCGAGTTTCAATAATAACGGTTAATAAATAGTCTGCCACTTCACAGGTGATGCTCACTCCCATAATGACAGTCGTCTTCACGGAAGCAATCATGGGCACTCTCACTGAGCGTCACTAAATCTGGTCATCAAAGTTAATGTTACAGAACGAATAGTGAATTTATCTCATCACCTTATTAATAAACTGTGAAAGTTGTCTGGTTACGACTATTCGTAGCTGTTTAGTGTATTGGATACACGAAGTTGTGACCATGTGACTTATAAGTGAGGCTTGATAATGGCATAAGGTTTTGATTTTGACAAAATTCTATTTTTGTTAACATCGTAGTGTCACCAAGCCTAGGATTCTTACAAGTTAGTGTGAAAACTCATGGTTGTTGTTGTTGTGTTCTGATCTGTGTGGTTGATTTTGTTTTGATTAATATGAGGAGTTATCGGTTTTGCTGAGATGCGGACACTTTTACATCTTTAGGCACATTTTCATATGTGGTTTTTCTACTCTTTGGAGGTTTTTACTGTGATGGTTCTATTCCATAAGGAGTGTATATGATTGTTATTTTTTTTTATTCAATTAAATCTTACATGACGTAATGTGATCTAGTGTGATGTCATTTTGATCACAGAGTTCTGATTCTCTATTGTAATTTGCGCCGAATTACGAAGTTGAGGGAAGATGAGAACACCTAATGGTAGATGAATCGAGTGTTCTATCGTGCCGCACACTCGGCCGCTGCCAGAAAAGCGCTTTTGGAGAAGGTTATCCGTGTAGATCATGCTGGAGAGTTGGGAGCCGATCGTATCTATGCTGGGCAAATGGCTGTATTTCAAGGTATTAACACGCTAAATATTGCTATGTGCATGGTATTTAGAGAAAATTGGTCGTTTGTTGAGCATATGCTTAGTGTGTAAAAAAGAAACTAAAGAAAAAAAAATGATGAAAAGTTCTAGCTATGACCGGATGTGGGGTTAGAACACTTCTCCGATACCCCATTCTACACGATCTGCAAACTGATTATTAAGATTCTACTTATTGTATCACATTATTATCTATTATATTATATTATTATGTTATTTATTGTTGTACTTTTGTGAAAAATCAATATGAACTGTGAGCACAAATTACTTCGTGCCTAGTTGTGAAAATTTGCCATCCATAATATTGAGATTTTGTGTCCGACTAGAGCACAGATTTCAGGTTCCAGTGTTGGTTCTGTGATCAAGAAAATGTGGGACGAAGAGCGTGAGCATCTTGATACTATGGAAAGGCTAGCTGCGAAGCATGATGTGCCACCCACTATTTTCGCTCCAATATTCAGCGTAGCAGCCTACACTGTCGGTATCGTGGTTTACTTTTTTACCTCCAGTTTTGTAAGAATACATTGAGCTGCAAGCACTTCTAGTGGCTTCGATGTCAAGTTTTGCATTCATGAAACCTTTCATTAGGAGTTGCTTCGGCACTTCTTGGCAAAGAGGGAGCAATGGCGTGTACAGTTGCTGTGGAGGAGTTGATAGGACGGCACTACAATAATCAACTAAAAGGTTCTTTTTTTTCAAAAATACATCTCAGAGGCGCGATACTTGTTGCGTTTATTATAATTTCAGATGTTATATTGCTTATATTATGGAAAATATCTGGAGTTTCGTTTTTGCAGAGTTAATGGCGGACGATCCCGAAGCTCATAAAGAACTTTTGGAGATATTAACAAAAATGCGTGATGACGAATTAAATCATCATGATACTGGCATTAAATATGACGGTCTCAAGGTATTTATGATAGAATATAGAGCTAATCCATCGTATTATACAGATTTCCGCATTTGAAAGCAAATATCTAAAGGTGTAAGTTTAGGCACCAATGTTCGAAGTCCTGAAGTTTGTAATCCAAACCGGATGTAGAGGTGCAATTTATATCGCAGAAAGAACCTGATTCCGATTCATTCAGCCTGTAGATATATTTTATCGTATGATAAAGAGGCCAATTTGTGGATCGCATTACATTTCTTCCATGCAGAATAAGCGTTCTTGAGTGAAGGTTTCGAGAAGAAGGAGGAATCATTGCTGTAAACTTCTATACCACTAAGATTGAAGTGATAAGCATTAGTGCTGTTCATCTACTTTTGTATAGTTGTGTCACGATTGTTGCACTCTGTTATACATTCGCTGATGTGATGAACAAATCTTTCAGTATGAAATAACCCTTTACTCTGACAATAAAGCCCGCCAATGAGTAGAAGTCGTTTAGCAGTCTCAGGTGATGCATGACATTTTGTGCTGCTCTAACGTAGACATTAGATTTTTGTCTTGATAGGTAACACATGGGCGCGCGTGGCTCATTGTTTGGAGGCGCCACCGCGACACGCACGTGGAATGGATCCCTGCGCCCATGGCCCACCAAGCCTTCCATCCCTCCAGGGTCGGGAAATTGGTACCAGACTTGTCTGGGAGGATAGCAGCACTGGCTCGATACATCGGCAGGCCGCCGCAAGTTATTGTAAAGGCCAGATATGCATTCCATATACCTCCAACGATACTTAATGAAGTCGAATGCATGGTGCATCCCTCAGGGATTGATCAACGCCGAGAGCTTTATCCTTTATTTTATCCTTTAGGTAACACATATTTTTGTCATTTAAGACCGTAGGATGCAGGAAGTGAGAAAGTGCATTTGTATTTACAAATCAATGTTGTTACGAACGCTAGTCAATTGTCAAGTGATGAAGCGTCTATGGAAGAGCGAAACAGACTAGGACGGGTAAAATAATCTTCAGGAGTCAGCCACAGTGAGTACCTCTGCGTACTTGTGACGGTTAGTGTTATGTACAAAAGGGGCGAAGTTATAGTGCATAAATTCATTGTATCTTATTGATACTCATGCTTTGCCATCGTTGATGTGTACTTTTCATTTCGCAGAAAGCCAAACCAACAGTCTGTCGACGTGAACGAGTTGCGAAGTCAGTTGGAAGACGCTCTGGGAACACACGCATTCCCGACAAAACCCGACTATCATTGTCTTAACAATGAAGGCTTTCTGAAATGTATTCGATTTGTTTTCGAAATTAACAAATTATGAACATCTTTCCACCATTTATCACGAAGAAATCTTGGTCTAAATATGGTATTAATATTAGGAGTCGCGTTAAGTGCGTAACTGTTGGGAAATGGACCGTTTTGCTGACTTGAGGTAGGTAGTCGTAGTGATACTAAACCCTAAAAAAACTATTTTCGTAACCCGAGATCAGTTGTCTCGGACAATAAAAAGTCACTTTCCCGAGTTTTACAAGTCAAAGTCATTTTACTAACCTTTCTGACTCTCATGATATATTGAACATTAGGTAAATAAATAAACACTAAGATAGTTTATCGGTACCAAGTGTTTCCGAGTCGTGACTACTACTTCCGAATTTCTCGCTTGCAGGACGACAGAAATTCGTTACCATGATTCATTCGTAAAACAGCTAGCAAATGAACATGTCATACTACTTAGATTGGATAACTTTACCCTGTTAACTCGACCTCAGAACGAAGTACTCGAAGAATATCGAACTGAACGGTATGATGCTAGGTTATAAATGTGGATGTGTAGACATGTATAGAAAAACAATAGGGCACGGTTAGCTCAATGGTAGTGCTGCTGTGCGATACGGTCGAAGCATCAGCTCGACACTACCCTAGGACAAGCAGGTCTGCCATCTCTTAGGCTGGGCAATTGATATAATCCTAGTGCGGTAAACTCTCACTGATCTACAAAAGCGATGAATGCTGTTGCACTGATATTGAAGGAATAGCCTCCGGGTGTACAGAATAGATCAGTATTCAACGTCATCCGTGATGAAGACGAAAATTTTCAACGCGAAACTGAACCCAAACGCGAATCCGAAAACCTTCGTGGATGATGGATGCAAAGAAACGAACTGAGTGCGTGCTAGGATCTGAAACACACTAGGGAAGATCGCATTCTATTAATAATTCTATTCAGTTTGGAAATTAACCAGTCAGCTAGTAAGGCGAGAATTTAGACAATGCTATAAGAGAAAACAGGTCCAATGAAAATTAAAATACTAGTTACACGGACCGATGCGTATTCAAATGTTCTTTTTAGTGTGTTGACAATAATCGTTCTCGTGGAAAGATTACGCAAGAATTTTTTCACCTTCGAAATCCTTGAAATCGGCCTATTCTGTTCGGTCTTCAATAGAATTCTTGGGTGCTTTTATTCGCAGTATTGAATGAAAAATCTGAGTAAGGTGCGATGTTCTTAGCTAAGGAGCCAGCCGTTTCGATCGCATAAGGTCCATGCCACTTATTCCAACAGAAATCAATTTTCTAACCCTGCATGGTTGTTCATACTTCGTCTCTATCTTCCACAAATCCTTGACATCTGCTTTCAGCGAATTTATTAACCACTGTAATATCGAGGTAAATTACTATGAAAGACTTGAGTTGTAATAGTGTACCTGTAATGGAAGAAGAAGTTTCTGCCTATCGAAAAGCGCTGATGAAATGTTGGTCGTCTCGAATTGCTTCCTAGACGATGAAAAACTGGGAGAAGTGGTAAAAAGATGTAAAATAAGTGGTGGACAGTAGTTTCAAAATCTTTATATAACTCCAGCTACAGCTTGTATACAGTACGTACAGCAGAATCTCTACCGAAGTCCTCGATTAATCTGTTAGTCGTGATTCTTTCCCTACTATGCCTAGTACGACAGCTTTCCTGAATAGGAAGCTGTATCGGCACCCTTCCGTTACTTTCACAAGAGACAACTGTCTTTTGGCGGTTTAGCAAGGATGTTCTTGTTTTTTTTTTATTTTTTTTTTTAGTAATTACTGGCAACAATTGACATTTGCCTTTTTTGAGGATTTGCTTTTTTGTCAAGTTACTTAGTATGAACCCATCAAGCGTACAAGAAAGGACAGTGCCATAGACCATTTGGACAAATAACTTATCTCCCTATTGTTTCAAGTCAACAAAAATGACGCCAAGAAGCCTTACTGATAACCCGATTCGAAGTGCAACTCTTAAATCATCGTGCTTTTCTCTTACATTGCTTCCGTGCTGTTGCCAATGTTGTTGAAATATTTTTAATAAAGTAGAAATAATCAATACCTCAATACCAAGATCCACCATCGTCCTGTTATCAAATCAGTCGCATGCTGACAAATCTCTTTCTGATCCACAAGAGCGGCGAATGCCTGTGGTGACGACCTGGGGCAGACTTTGTCCAGGCTGTCCTCGGGATTCCAGGGACCACAATGGCTAAACCAGCAACTCGCCAGAGAATGGAAATTATCCTGGAGACTTTAGAACCCGCAGAACTTTTCCAACCAGGCACAAGTCTTCTCATTCCACTCTGACCAGATTCTGGCTCACTTATTTATTCTTTACCAATATTTCTCACCTTTCCTTTTCGTCGAAGTTCGTACCTTGAACGAAAGGGCAACTGAGTAAGCGACGTTTCATCCAGCAGCATGCGATGGTCTCCATAATTTAGTGCTGAACGAGCTTAAAGATTGAAAGAGTACTTCATATTTATTTTGCTATTATACTATTTTTATACAGTAAAAATCACATATAGTCCCAAACCGATAGAAAAAAGTCCTCCATAGGAAGGTCTCTGAAGTTCTCAACTACTGAAATACTCTATCGATCCAGGTGTCTGAATGTATTTTAGAGTATTCTTATCTAAAAGCGAACTCCAAACAAACTATTTGCGTTTCTATTTAATGTTTGTCTAGCTACTATCGAGAAAGGAGACTGGAGGAGGTGTGGAGGAAATATGAAAGGAGAGAAGACTATTCTAGAAAACTCAAAGTGACAGTTGGTGGCAGAGAATTTGGTGAAAATAGATCCAAAACACGAAACAGGATGAGCCCTGGCCATTTGGTTCACTAAGTATTTACAAAAAGGTAAAACGGACGAAATGAGAATTAAACAATAACTAGATGAATTCACGAAAAAAAAGGCCGCCGAGGACAAAAAAGACAGAGAGGCCGTCTCCTAACAAGCTTCAAATCAATCGCATACACCAACCTTCTATGCCTATAAACGACGAGTCCTTCCCAATCTACTAATAAGTAAGGACTTTCGACTATTTCTCTCAGAATAAGTTGTTAAATATTGACAGGTTTACAGATCTCATAAAGATGGCCTGTTGATATGCGAGGATAACCCTAAAGAGGGCGAAATAACATCTTTGACTTTTTTCTGTTCCGGAATTCAGAGAAGTGCTCTCTATCAAGCAAAAGTTTTCAACTTGGAGGATGCAAAGACCAGTCAGGTGATAACGAACAACTGATTTTCGCTAAAAACTACACGAAAGAATTTCACTAGACTGAGAATTTAGAGTTCGTTAGTCTCCTGACATATTTAGACGACCCGAGGTTGACATAGATGTTATATTGGTGTCTGTCTTTCAATAGCTGATGTTCCACCGACTTCGCCTTCCTCAGAGCCTTGCCGTTGAGCCACCCGTTTGTTGTTCACGATGTATGATGAGTGATTGAGGTTACTTACTTACTTACTTAGATACTTGGACGGTCCGTCGTCTTCACGAGTTGTGCGGACCCCAGCACATATGTCATTCGTTCTTTTCTCTCGCAATCATAGTCCTTGGCGGTGGTCTTGTTCGAGCATGGTAGCGCTTGCGAGTCTCGTACCGTGATAAGTATATATAGTATATCATATAGTCATGATAAGTCATCTTTTAAGTTATTAATCTCTTGGAGTTTCGTTATGTTGGCATCCGTAAAAGTTTGCACAAAAAAGCAGATAGCACAGTAGTAGTGATGCTGATAATCACGAGCACGGTTCTGTTTCGATGCCGCTCCGGCGTTGCTTAGCCTGTCACCCGTCCAGGGTGTGGAGATTGGTGTAGGACTTGTCAGGAGAGTGATCATTTTGCACAACCCAAGCGCTCTAACTTGGCTGTCTCAGGATTCCAAAAAGAGCCTTCTCAACCAACATTCTACGGAACTCAAGATGGAAGAAAAATCGTCAAGCAGCAACCGAAGCTACACGTAAACGTTGAAGGACGTTCGCGGACAATGGACGCGAGAAAACGCATCGGATGTGAGAAGTGCTGGAATCAGCACAATAGATGTGAAAGACGTCACATAAAAAGGTCTCATTAAGTCCTGTAGGTATATGAAATCCGGTGTTTCTCGTATCACCCACAGTGGTACTTCGCGTTTGCTTACAAGACAGCGTGGTTCATTTCTAGCGCAATCATGCTTCATCTCAGAAATGTCGTGAGCTAGGATAAGAATTCGTCGGAAGTTCTACGAAAACTTGAACTTAGAAGCTAGATCATTGAGTGAAATGCAAGTTTACTTTGCAAGTTTGCAAGTTTACAATGCGATCTAGTCGGCGATTGGACAACCGCGCTTTCTTAGGAAACTTAAAGGATAAAACGATAAAGCTCTCGGCGTTGATCAATCCCTGAGGGATGCGTCATGCATTCGACTTCATTAAGTATCGTTAGAGGTAATTGAATATATATCGGGCCTTTACAATGACTCGTGGTGGCCTACCGATGTATCGAGCCAGTGTTGCTATCCTCCCAAACAAGTCTGGTACCAATTTGCAGACCCCAGAGTGATATAAGGCTTGGTGAGCCATGGGCGCAGGGATCGATTCCACGTGCGTGTCGCAGTGGCGCCTCCAACCACAGCGCCACACGCGCCCTTTAGGAAACTTATTAGCGGAAAATTAATCTTTGAACTTTGAAAAAACCTCAGCGGATTGAAATCCGGAAAGCGATGCCGATACCATAGAAAGCTTGCGCTTGCTATCCTCAGAACAAAATGTTTCGAGCATATTATCTAGCCTCTCAATAAACTGCACCATTTTGTTATGCTGTAATGGCACAGCCCCGCTCCATGGATCAATGTTTTAACTTTATTTACTGCTGTTCCTTTTCTCAGCTGGATACCGTTGTGTAATAAGAGCGCAAGGATGTTGGGTTGTGAGCGAAACTCGGAACCTCAGGTGGCCTTGTGATTTTTTTTACATGGATTCACGTGCGACCGTGGCTATGTTAACTGTTTAGTCGTAGTATTTTAACATTTTCAAAACCGTTATCAGGATTTTTTTCGCTGGAGATACTAACACTTCACCCACTTCATATCACAAGCGCTATCACATATCACGGCACTTCTGACGCAGTCATGTGACGCTCCAGAAACATTTTTCAAAGTACAAACAACATTTTCTTTACTGACCCAAAAGTGAAATTTCAACACAGAACATTCGCTATTTCACATGTCCCAATACTTGCCCAGAGCTCATGCAGCAAGGAGATGGAGAGCTTACGGATTGCGCTTTGATACCGAACTAGCCGTTGTACAGATAGATTTTGGGAGCTCGAAAAAAAGAAATAGAGTGTCAGAAGGCAGGAATTCGTCGATCGTGTTAAATATGAAAGACCTTTCAATTTAATGGTGGACAGTTTATATTACCTCCTTAATCGCTACCATGTTATAGGGAACCCGCTTATGCTTCCCACTTTATTCTTAATGTTGAATTGAAAATTTATGTAGAGTAGCGTGTGATCTTTGCAGGTGGGATCTAACCATCTAGATTTGCTCTGCATCATGTCAGGTTCATTTTGAAGAATTGAACTTTCATGTAAGTTATTTGGAACGCAATCCACTTCCTTACTGTGTTTGGTAGCTTAAGCAATTCCTCCACTTCTCAATCATCCTTACCGTCCCAGTGCAGCGAATTTGCTCTCCACTATAACAAATTTGAATTATCTGACACCTGCTATGGAAGAAGACTAAAGTTCATCGCTGTCGGAAAGTGCTGATATAGTATTGTTCGTTTCAACGCTATGGGCCACTTCATTTTTGTTGACAAAAAACTTGGACAAATGATGGACGGTACTTTGGACTTTCTACTACTTTGACTGAATATGGTGTTCAAATGATATGCGGTGCAGGATCTCTGTCAAAATCCGTCTGATGGTTCTTTAAACTGCTTGGAATCTTCGTGACAACTTCCTATCGGTCACTTTTCCAAAACAAACATTTCTATGATGGCCTTGAAAGTTTTTCAACCATCTGCACGTTTTTCAAGGTTTTTAACATTCTCAGTAATTATTACCGATACTGAAAATCTGCATTACTTTTGCGTTCTGCTACCTTTGTTAAGCTATTTACAGTAACTCCCACCACCGACTTTACATTAACCTCGGCACTGATTGAGAAATTAACTTATCGTCGCTAGTGTTATCGTTATCGTTTTGTTTACGATAATTTGCGCTCCCGTTTATCCTGCCTTTTGTTTTAAATGGAGTAAGTGCACCTGCAAAACGCTACTTAAGAAGGGCCGGTTTAGAGAATTCGGTAACCGTAGACTCCAAGACGAGGGACCTAAGACGCTAGCTAGTTCGCAACCGCCTACATGACCGTCTATGTGCAACGCAAAATTGCATAATTTGCTCTAATGGTAGGGACGGCGATTGCATTCATTCGGGTACAGTCAATCTGATCGCTCGTAAAGCGTGCAAGGACAAATACATTGGCGAAACGGATGGACTGCTCTGCGTTCGTGTAAAAGAACACGTAGTCGGTAAGCTTAAACCAAATACCAAACTAGGTGCGCATAGGACACAAAGACATAACGAGGAAGATTTTGAAGTGGTGGTTACGATCCTCGCGCAGGAATCAAAATGAACCCCAGGGAGGCAGGGAGGAATGCGTCGTAATCATACGTTATATTGGACTGTATTTAAATCGGTTGTTCTGATAAGATGGGCACATTACGGTTCCCTGTGAGCTCTGTGCGCTTGGTCTCTACGTGACATATTTTCAGTGGAAGATTCATAGAAGGCGGTGAGTGTGCAGAGAAGTTATTCTGTGTTCAATGTGATTGAGATTTTAGTTTAGCACTTTCTCTGTTCAGTTACGGAGGTGTTTGGCCATGTAGATTGCAGCCAACGTGACCTTTCCAGGCTCTGACGAAGGCGAAATCCGCCAAAACGACAGCTTGTACGTAAATGAAGAAATAAAGTAACACCTCGTGTTTGCTAAACGAAAATGTAAAGAATTATTTACAGTAAGCGCACTGACAACAAAAAAAGAATAGTGTGATAGGGCAATCAGGCAGATAACTTATCTTCCTGTTGCTTGAAGTAAACAAAAATGACGTTAAGAAGCTTTATTGATAAGGCGGTGCAAACCAAGTGCAAGCACTAGAAATTCATCAGCTTCTGCTTCATTAGTCCAATATTACTGTTAACATTTTAAAAAATTGCGGTTAATGGTAAAAAAGGGGAGCGGATAGCACAGTGGTAATGATACCGTAATCACGAGCATGGTGCTAGTTCGATTCCACTCTAGGCCAACCAGGTCTCTCATCCTCCCGGGGTCCGGAAATTGGTACCGGACATTTCTGGAGAAAAAAGATCACTCCTAGAAACCCAACTGGGAACGCTCCAACCCTGCTATCTTAGGACTCCAGGGAGGATTGCTCGACCAACATTCTACGACAATAAAGAAATGAAAATCCTCAAGGAGCAACCGATGCCACAAGTAAAGGTTGGAAGATCTTCGTAAACAATACATGCGAGGAAATTAATCGAATGTAGGAAGTGTTGGAATCCACAGCAGACGTGAAGGCGAATGAAAAGAAATGAAAAATTACTTTTAAAAAAACTTTTAAAAAGGTAAATGTATCCACTTTAAAAGAGACAAGTAACAATTTTCACTAATAACGGCTTTTATGCGTACCAAAGGCAAAGTGTACAAATAGACGGTACGTAATGATTTCACAAGAGCTTCTCCCTTTCTATACACATCTGCGAGCGAATGAAGTGCGCGGGCTTCTTAAAGGATAAAAACAGGATAAAGCTCTCGGCGTTGATCAATACCAGAGGGATGCGCCATGCATTCGACTTCACTAAATATCGTTGTAGGTGATTGAATACATGAATGCATATCTTGCCTTTACAATGACTCGCGGTGACCTGCCGATATATCGAGGCAGTGCTGCTATCCTCCCAGACAACTCTGGCACCAATTTGCCGACCCCGGAGGAATGGAAGGCTTGGTGGGCCATGGGCGCAGGGAACGAGTCCACGTGCATGTCGCAGTGGCGCCTCCAACCACTGCGCCACACGCGCCCTGTGGGCTTCTTAGAATGCAAAAATATCCGAATCTAATAGCTTTGAATCAGCATCTGGGATTTCATGGTGAAGTTCTTCAACTGGAGTGAAGACAAAAAACCAGTGCAATCCGCAAATCTTCTCCAACCAAATACAAGTTCTTTTGTGCTACTTTTAAGAAAACCTTGTTTTCTTGAAGCCTCATAACCAATGTGTCAACTTTTATGTACGGCCTATTGGTGTTTTTTTCAATGCAGCGTACGATATGAAGTACAACCAGAGGGAATCAAAATTGCAACATATTTTATCCATCTGGAAACAATTCGATAGTACCGACTTCGACCCGATGTTTATACGAGAAGTAAAACCTGTAATACAGCCCTAAATACGCGTGTGCAGCGCAGTTGTTAGAGGTGTTCTGCAACACGCGTGGATTTGCTCACGTGCCCCAGCCTCGCCTTCTTGCCAAATCGGTACCAGACTTGCCTACGAAGATAGCAACACTGACTAGATACAACAATAAACTCTGCTAGTCATTGTATAGACCAGATATGCATTCAATTACCTTGATGATTGGTGAGATCTGATGCGTGGAGTATTGCTCAAAGATTGGTCAACGCCCTGAGCTCTATCCATTTTTCAACTCAACATTTCCACCATGACTGGAACTAGAAAAATTTCTGTTCAAAGATGTAACGTTGTAGTGTCTTCAGTCAACGATTTCCACTTTTTTAGGAGCGCTATTTTAGGATGACGTTGAAACCCATTAGTTGTTTGCTGATGAAAATCGCTTTCAACACGGTGACCAATACTCTGTTACGGGAGATCCCCTAATTTCGTTCACGTAATGTCACAGTACCTCTTAGTTCGTGTTCAACAATGTGAAAATGTCTCTCAAAGTACAAGAGCACTTCTATTAACCTAGAAAGTGGAACTACATCCTAGAATCATCATTAACTTTCACATACCCTACCATTAAGGACGCGTGTGGCGCAGTGGTTGGAGGCGCCACTGCGACGCGCACGTGGAATGCGCCCATGGCCCACCTAGCCTTTCATCCCTTCGGAGTTTGGTACCAGACTAACTTCGGTTTGGTATTTGGGAGGGTAGCAGCACTGGCTCGATACATCGGCAGGCCACCGCGAGTCATTGTAAAGGCCAAATATGCATTCATTTACACCCAACGATACTTAATGAAGTCGAATGCATGGCGTATCCCTCAGGGATTGAGCAGCCGAGAGCTTTATCCTTTATTTATCCTTTAGACATCACCATTCGCTCAAAGCCGGTGTGGCTGGAAGTTGGAAATATTATCGACATCATTTCATTCTTGAAGCAATTGTTGTACTTTAGAGGCTTCAGAAAATAGTCGGCCCTGAAATGGTAGGACTGCAGAATATCCGTCGATCTTCTTAAGTATGGGAAAATTTTCCACTAAATGGTGATCAATGGGTGTTATTTCCTTAAGTATTCTCATGTTAGAGACAATCTGCCCATATTTAGGACATTTTTCCCACGCGAAAGAAATTGAGTAGAGGTCTACTGATTACTAACTCATAATAAGGCATGCTACGATAGTCCTAACAAAAATACGCTAAAATCGTTTCTTTAATTTTTTTTTTACGACTCGTCCTTCATGACTACTCTGCGTATCCTAGCACTTCTCACATTCGATTCGTTTCTATGCATCGATCATCTACGAAATTCTACCAAATGTTTACGTGCGGCTTCAACTGCTGCTTAAGGATTTCGTCTTCATGAATGTCGTAGAACGTTGGCAGAGTCCACTCTCTCTGGAGTCTTGCGTAGCTAGCTATTGGTTGGTATATTTGTTGGAAGTTTCTACTTGGATTGTAGAGAGCAAGCTCACCCCAGACATGTCCGTTACCAATTCTCTGACCCTGGAGAAATGAGGGGTTAGGTGAGCTCGCCATCGTGCCATTACCGTGCTCGTGATGATCGGCATCACTGCCTGTGTGCTACCCGCCCCTTTCTCTTTCGCTATAATTCCGATCTGGCAACTCCCAAAAGAGAAGGCGTATGAGTCTGTTTGCATCATTTCCATATCTTACTCAATCGTGTTCAGCTGTGATGCTATATCCGAATTTGTTTTCAACAAAGATCAAGAAAGAAGAGACTGAGACTTGTATGTTTCTGAAATTTTCGGCGACCAAGCCTTCACAGACAGAATTGTTGCCGGTTAACTAAGATTAGTCTGCAGCAAATAAAGGGTAAAGGATAACGCTCTCGGCGTTGATCAATCCCTGAGGGATGCGCCATGCATTTGACTTCATTAATTCGACATGGAGGTAATTGAATGCATTTCTGGCCTTCACAATGACTCGCGGTGGCATACCAATGCATCAAGCCAGTGCTGCTATCCTCCCAGACAAGTCTGGTATTAATTTGCTGACTCCAAAGGTATAGAAGGCTTGGTGGGCCATGGGCAAGGGGATCGATTCCACGTGTGTATCGCCGTGCCGTCTCCAACCATTGCGCCACACAAACCATACAGGAAATAGCGCTAATAATTGTTTCACATGAATAAAAATAAGCGAAAAGCACAAGCATGATAAAGGTTTTCGAGTACTTTAATAGAGCATATCATTTTTTCCTTTTTTCGTTGCCATTTCACTTTTTTTCTTCATACGTTTCGAACTATTTTTATGTCGTTTTATTCCACTGTTAGTTAGTTAGTCGGTCACTTTTCGGTAATTTTCTTTTTATCAACACTCTGACAGCTGGTTCTGATAAGTTTTTCTCTCCATCTTACCATACCATGTCTATCGTTTAATGCTCCAGAGGCGGGTCCTCATGTCAGGTATTTAAACCCTGGTCCAAAAGACACTTAATCTTTAGCTCCTTATTCCCTCCTTCCATTCTTTTTCTTTATCCAAGCTCAAAGTCCCTTTTCCACCAAATTGCAGTTTAGATGGCAGTTCTTTCATGGACATTCTTCTTCACCCTTCTCTGCTTAGGAGGAGCTGTGTAAGTTGAATATGGCAAACAACAAAATCGTTTTGTAAGCATCTACTTCATTTAAAACATTAAACACTTCTAATGATTCTTAAAAGAATTCATTTATATGCGACTTTTCAGCGAAGTCCAAAATGCACAGTCGTCGGCAAATCAGAAAGCAGATATCCATGTTCTATTGGTAGCTGGTTCAAATGGATGGTGGAATTACCGTCATCAGGTGTGTGCGTTTCTTATGCCATTGGCAAGAAAAATGAACAAAGAAAACAAAACATACGATTGAAGAAGTGTCTTTACCTGGGAATGCTTCCGTGTTCGTTATTGGTCGTACGACCTGAGGTAGATGAAGTCAGTGCTAAGCGAATAATCAGAAAAGACTTCACCAACCGAAACACGATGCCGTTTTTAGGCTGACATCGCTCACGCCTATCATTTGATGAGAAATAATGGAATACCTGAAAGCAACATCATAGTGATGATGTACGATGATATTGCCAATGATCCAGAGTGAGTTGCTGTACTATAAGCTCTCCCTCCATTAATTAGGCAGCAATAATTCGTATTTTCTCGAAATTCCCGCAGCAGTGGCAACAGTAAATATACATGTGATGTTATACTCGAGACAAAGGCGCGTGTAGCGCAGTGGTTGGAGGCGCCACTGCGACACGCACGTGGAATCGATCCCTGTGCCAATGGCCCACCAAGCCTTCTATCCCCCCGGGATCGGCAAATTGGTACCAGACTTGTCTGAGAGGATGACTGGCTCGATACATCGGCAAGCCACCGTGAGCCATTGTAAAGGCCAGATATGCATTCAATCACCTCCAACGATTCTTAATGAAGTCGAATACATGGCGCAATACCTCAGGGATTGATACTTCAATGGCCCGTACTCACTGTTTGTGCGGGTTTCCGCGTAATCTCCACTTTTCGGAGATTTGCTGGTTAAGCCATTGTGATACCCTGAAATCCCGAGGACAGCCTGACCAAAGTTTGCCCCAGGCCTTCACCACCACAGGCAGTCGCAGCACTTGTGGATTCGAGCGAGATTTGCCACCATGTGACTTTCCTGTACATCGCAGCCCGACACCCAGGAACACTTCCCAGCTATGATGTGGCAGTAAACCATTTTAAGGACGTGATGTTGTCTATTACTACGTTTATTATTAGTCTTAATGTTACAACAAACAATTTTATTACAAAATGATTAGGATGAACAGATTGGTCATCTTTATATTAGGGGTGGGAAACGACGTTCCTTCCACGCTGCTTCCTTGCACAGCATAGGCCATTCACCGAAATGCTACTGCTGATTGATCGACAACGACCCAAGGTTCTACTGCGTTCTCTCTTTACCAGTACACTGGAGGCTGGTCAATACGAATTTCAGCTGGAATCCTAGCCTGTGTCAAAGTAACGCATCTAGCCTTACAAATCGGCAGAGACTCCTTCCCTTCATTTACGGTTGAATCCAAGTCAAAAGCGATTTCAATAGGTAACTAAAGAATGATAATAAGGCTCTCGGTGTTGATCAATTTCTAAGGGATGCGACATGCATTCCACTTCATTAAGTATCGTTGGGGGTAATTGAATGCACATCTGGCTTTTACAATGACTCGCAGTGGCCTACCGATCTATCGTGCCAGTGCTGCTGTCCTCCCAGACAAAACTTGTACCAATTTACCGACCACGGAGGGATGGAAAGCTTGATGGGCCATGGGCGCGGGGTGTGATTTCACGTGTGTGTTCCAGTGGTGCCTCCAACCACTGCGCCACACGCGCCATGTAATTAGTGTCACTAGCTGCAATAGCTAAAGATAATTGACTGCATCACTACAAAATTCGGAAAACAAGCTGGCTTTTCACTCAAATTGCGCTATTAATATTACTACTAGGAGAAAGTTTTTCAAACAAGAAATGAACCTTGATAAAATTGGCAACTACGAATAATCCTCCCCTTTGAAACGTCGATTTTTGCAGCAATCCATATCCTGGAAAACTCTTCAACAAGCCACATGGCCCTGATGTCTATCATGGAGTGAAAATCGACTACAAAGTAAGTCTGAATTTACTGAGATGTAGAGATCGAACAGCTGTACAGTAAACTACAATCGCTGCGTCTCCGTACAGCAACTATGTGGGAGCGCCCGCATGCTCAGTTGTACGATATCAATCTACAACTTAAAATATTTTTTCCCATTCACTGGATTCCATTCTTACAGGGCGACTCGGTGAATCCTAAAAATTTCTTGAGTGTTCTCCAAGGTAAATCGAATGGAGTGTCAGGTGGCAATGGACGGGTTCTTAATAGGTGAGAAACGAACACTAATCGAAACCTATCATACTGTAGACAAATGCTGCTGTACGTGAATTCAGCACCGCCAATGATCGCGTCTTCGTCTACTTCGCTGATCATGGCTCCGATGGCCTAATTTGCTTCCCAAATGATATTGTAAGATGCTTGGAACTCACTCTCTAAACGACTGAATGCACATTTGTGAAAAAATGACCGTTTTGTAAAACACCATACTTCAGTTGTCGAAACACGACTTAAACAAGGCGCTCCAAGAAATGCACGAAAAGAAGCAGTATGGTCAACTAGTATTCTATTTGGAGGCGTGTGAGAGTGGTTCCATGTTTGAAGGAACACTAGATAAGAAAATGAACAGTTAGTTTTAATCATTCGTCATATACTCAGAGCTTTCCTGACACAATTTCGATTCGTTTGAAATCTCAAATCGTTTGTGATTGGTCACCACTGCATTAGACCAAATGAAACAAACTTGTCGGGAGTACGATGCGAATGAAGCGACTAACCGATAGAGCCGAATTGCATTGTTACCCAGCTAATTTGAACGAGACCATTGGCAAAATGGGCACTTTTCTTTATGATTCATTTCGTTACCACCTATTTTTCACTTACGATATTGAAAGTCTTTGACCAGAAGCAATTCTTTTCTTCTTGAGTATATGCTGTGACTGCCGCGAATGCCGTCGAGTCATCCTGGGGAACGTATTGCTATAATGACATGAACCTGCCATGTCTTGGCGATCTTTTCTCAGTGAACTGGATAGAGGACTCCGAAACGGTATAGTTCTGTTCTATTAATTTCTCACATTGAAGCACAATAATGATAAAAATACACTTTTAATGACTAGTAAATGAAGAGTAGCGCGGTGATAAAAGTCCGCATTAGCTGGAAGAAAACAACACTATCATAGAGACAACAAGATCACACGTGGTTACCCAGCTATAACTTTAACTGAAATGTTAATTTATAGGCTCTCAAAGCACAAAAATCTTTGAAGAGCTAATAATATTACTTGTGTCGTGATAATATTTGACAGAGAAATCAGTGATCGCAGAACGAGTGGCCCGAGTTAAATGATTTGATAGACGAATGACTTTTCACTAACAACCGTCGGTTTCAGCATAACATTAACGTAGAGACGCTTATGAAGCAATTCGATGATGTAAAGAAGCTGACGAACTTGTCACACGTGATGCACTACGGTAATCTCAAAATCGCAACAGAGCCAGTAAGATGGTTTGAAGGAGAGGTACAGACAACTGTCGTGCCGACGACAACGACTTACGACAACGTAGAGGTTAGCGATCCGCTTATCGCCTGCTGACATCGAAAACTCGTTTGCAAAATTTTTTCACCATTTAGGGACAGTATCCAAAAGTTTCTTGGCCTGCCAGAGATATTGAGCTCATGCATCTGCAAAAACTTCAAGAAACCACTAACAACGCGTTAGTCTCGACAGCACTGAAGCAGAGAATCACTAAAATTCATGAGGTACAGTTCCGCAAGAATGTAAAGAAATTAGAACATTCCCGCACGTAGAAACTGTTTTCAATGACTTCTCATACATTCATCGTGAAATACTAGTAAAAGGAAGATGAAACCTCTTATGGAATACTCTATAGGTTCCAACTTTTGAAGACCTCACAAAAAGAATCCTACGGTAAAAAAATTTTCCCTCTGACCTTCCTAGATATCTCGAAAGCAATATTTTCTTATAAAATTAGACAATTTAGGATAGACAAAAAATTGAAGTTGTATTCAAGAGTCTAGTTGCCAATCTTCTTCCCAATGCCGAAGACAGGTACAGTATTACTATGTTTGATTCCAGCAAATCTACCCCGCTCATAGTTTAATTAACCAATTTATATCCCCACTGTACTTACTGAAATAGTAAAAATCTAGGAAACAAGTGATGGACGGACGAAATCCTGTCAAAGATCTAAAGTGCCATAATGACGTAGTGAAGGCGTTCGATTCGATCTGCATCGACGTGAACAAGGTAACAATCTTTCGACGTCAGTACATGTAAATCTTCACAATTGTGTTACTGAACGATAGTGGAAGTTAGTACTTTCTCTGAAAGCGCATCAAATGTGAATGAGCTCATATATGAAAAGAAAGTTGTCGGTTGGCCTACAACTCAATCAAGAAAGCCGAATCCCTCAGGATGTTCGAGCAACCTGAAATTTACACTTTTCAAAGCTGAATTCTAACTATTCGACTAATCGTAGTAATCGTCGCTAGCAGAGAATTGCTTCTGCCTCTGAGCAATCATGGTGAAGATTCAAGCGATCTTCTTTTCGATTCTCGCGACTGCCTGTGATGATTAAATGAGTCTGTCATAGCACGAGTACGGCTGCTCTACAACAACATCATGTTCAACAATTGCACAGAATTTCTCCAAACTTCTCAAGTTGAAACCGATCATGTCTATGGATGATGGTCACAGGACCACGAAACGAAAGGAGTGCTGGTATTCAAGGCCATCCAATCAATACTGTTGTTGAATAATTGGAAGATCTTCTACCCAACCAGGCAGTTTTTCTTCAGCTGTTCAAATGTTCGCAGTTTTTCCCAAAGCGGAGTGAACCACGGAACGATTTTTCGTATATTAGATGTTCCACACCATATAAGACATGTTAAATACAATACAGAGCACTACAAAAGAATTGAGGCACTACTATGAAAGACTTTCTACAGCACTTTCAGTTCGATTACGCTCTGAAGTACATCTACATGCTGAACAATCTTTGCGTGAAAGTCGGCGATGCGGAGAAGATCATCAGTTCCATGCACACGACATGTTCGACTATTGGCGATCAATATCTATAATATCTATACAACGTTTCCGATTTTCCGCTGATTCAACATGTAAGGTCGGAAAGTGTTTTGAATAAATCTGAATGCTGAGATTATACTTGAAGCGAAGTTTCTTGTTAAGTTTGAGGAAAGAAATCGCAACTCCAGCAGATAAAACTTAACAAATAAATTTGTATTCGCAGAAGAAACAACTTCAATTAAACACCTAGAAAACTGGCTTCCATTCCTAAACGTTCAAATCAACATATCCGAAAACGGCTACGTCACAAAATGGTATCGAAAGCCAAGCAGTAAGAATGTAGTGGTTCATTACCTCCCCTTTCATTCCTCACACCCTAAAAGAGCGCTTATATAAAATATGTTTCGAACCGCCGTCAACGTGTGCATAGGTAGAGAGCAAAGGAAAGAATCCTCGAAACAGGCGCGCTAAATAGCCATTTCAAGTGGTTACGAAACTGTAGCTTCTCGGCAGAAGCATAGAGGAAAAACTATGCCCCAAGCGATAATTCTAGCGAAAACAAGGCTCCGTTCCTCTTGCCCTTTATTTCAAGTGAAATAAGTGCAGCCATAAAACGTTGCTTAATAAGAGCCGGACTAGTGAATTCCGTAAGAGTGATGGAAATACCAGCACACACTCTAAGACGCCAGCTAGTCCGCAACCGCCCATATGACCGTCTATGTACAACGAAAAATTGCATAATTTGCTCTGACATCTAATCTAAAGAACATCTAATTTAAATTAAAACCAAACACTCCACTAGGCGCCCATAGGATGCAGGAACATAACAGAGAAGATTTCGAAGTAGGAGTCACTATCCTCACGCATGAATCAAAAACATTGGCGCTTAAAACTCTTGAAGCGTTTTGGATCATCTCCAAAAATTGAAAATGAACCGTAAGGAGGAGTGTCTTGTCATCACGCGTGACCTGGCGCCACATCTCAGGCTAAACCAATGACCTGACACAGGCACAATCCTCGCCCATGTAGTACTCTGTGCGACTGCTATCCATCCACCAACTAACTTAGATACTTACAAGAATTAAACGGTAGGTGTTTAAATAAAGCTGTTTCTTATGCGAATACAAATTTATTTGTTAAGTTTTTTCTGCGAGGGTTACGAGAGTGTTTGGCTGAGTAGATCGGATCTCAGTTTGACTTTTCCAGGCTCTGATAAAAGGATTCGACTTCATTAAGTATCATTGGAGGTGATTGAATGCATATCTGGCCTTTACAATGACTCGCATTGGCTCGCCGATTTATCGAGCCAGTGCTTCTATCCTCCCAGACAAGTCTGGTACCAATTTGCCGACCCCAGAGGGATGGAAGGCTTGGTGGGCCATGGGAGCAGGAATCGATTCCACGTGCGTGTCGCAGTGGCGCCTCCAACCATTGCGCCACACGCGCCCTTTCGTGTCTGCTTATTGAAATAAAACATCGAATTCAGAAGTTTGTTGTCGTAAGAGTTTAACGAAACTCCCACAGTTCTAATAATCGTCGAAATTACTTGAAAACTTTGGACAATCAAGCTCTTAGTGGTGATAGCAGAATAAAGCAATAGGAACAAAAAATCACCTAGGCAGGCGGAAGTGGAAATGGATAACCCTCCACTTTTGTTTATCTCCAAACCCGCGTCCTCGCGTTGAGAGGCTTTCGAGCATGGCTCCAATCTAGATGATTCGACTAGTTACGACTTCAAAGACCATGTCGAAAAGGCAAACGACTATGGTCCATCGATTCGGATCATCAGCTTTGAACACGTCGAATATGCCGAAACCTCAGCAGACTGAATCGGTTTTTTCAAACTTGTGCTTGCTTAATAATGCTAGATGTTGATCTCGAAATGAAATAAATGGCTGAGAGACAGGCGTAACGAAGGACCTGCATGGTGTGGTAGTGGACGCGTTACTCCCCGGAAAGGACCATAATTTGTTCGTTCCCCACCGCGGACACCTGCGGACCGGAGTTTTGCAAATATCTTTGTATCATTCTGGTCGTGTCAAACGTAATATCCAACCATGAAAAATTATAATAGGCAGTAAATAAAGATGCTAACAATGTGGTTCTCAGAATATTTTAATTCAGATCCGATTTCTTTTACCGATTTCCGATATTAATGTGGGCACCACATGGCTCAGTTGTCCATTTCATTTCCGAAATGAGCGAGTGACACTTATACAGTAATTATATCGATCCGTTTCGAAAAGGTCTACGAAGCTTAGAACTCTGTTCATTCCTCTTATGATGTTATGAAGGGCACGTGTGGCGCAGTGGTTGGAGGCGCCACTGCAACACGCACGTGGAGTCGATCTCTGCGCTCATGACCCACCAAGCCTTCCATCCCTCCGGGGTCGGCAAATTGGTACCAAACTTGTCTGGGAGGATAGCAGCACTGGTGGCTCAATACATCGGTAGGCCACCGCGAGTCATTGTAAAGGTCAGATATGCATTCAATCACCACCAACGATACTTAATGAAGTCGAATGCATGGCGCATCAGGGATTGATCAACGCCAAGAGCTTTATTCTTTATCCTTTTATTATGTTATGACTTATGAACATAGACGTCACTGATTTCATGCAAGGAGCTGGCTACAGCTTGAGCATTTGTAGTGTTCATTAACATATTTAATGCTGATTAAGCCTAATTTAGTTCAAAATTCTGAGAGAAGAGTGTTACAGTGTACCTATGTGATCACCACAAATAGTAGCTATCTTCAGTGCAACGGCTCAAACCCAAAAAAACCACTGGAGGGTTTTAACAAATAATCAGGTTTCGTACCGCGAACCCGAACTGCGTTCATTCTCAACAATGGGTTTTATTCATAGGATAATTTGCAAGAAACGGTTACTGGGACGAGCTCGTGCATGTCAATGACTCCCCGATGATTCATCACTTTCCGCAAATAGACTAGCGAGGACAATTGTTGCCCATGAAAACGGTAATAAGATGTAAGTAGGTGGAAGATATTTCGACACATAGACTTAAGTGCATGTCAGCACAAGGTGAAAAAGAAGCCATCTTATACCGCAAGCATCGAAACTTAGGCGGCATCGCAAATGTGTACAAGAACAGCTTAATAGAGAAATCTACAGAAACTGTTGACCCATTGAGGTTAGAGTGTTTTACGGAAAACTATGTGAGCCGCAGCAACCGTGGCTTCTCCATCTCTTGTGCTTCTTACTGTCAAATCGGTCGATTTTGTTTTTGTTGTAAATTTAACGTCATTACATTCTGTTCTTTGGTTTTAATATCTGCTCTACGCACTCGAATTGTTACATCGCCCTCGATACGCCAATTAAGCAGTCGTTGTGGAGTACGAGTTCTGATGATTCATACAACACGCCGTCTACGACGACAACGATATGAATTCGGAAACGCCTCGTGGGTCTGGTCTCGAAGAATTGGACGCAGGATTCCCAAGGCGCACAATTGACTCAGTTTTCAGGCTGCTGCGCTATAATATTCCGAATTTCTGCAGAACAGCGATAAGAGAGTGGAACAGTAATAAAAGTTTGTGTAAACTATGAGAGAATAACAACATCGTAAAGATAGGAAGTTTTCATGTGATTCAAGACGAATTCCTATCACCAGTGCCATACTAACTGTTCGCGGAGAAGGAGATGATCACTAAGCAAGAAGCCAGTGTCTTCGAATCAGCAATTCTTCCAGGCTTCATGTGTACTTCCAATGACCCGTGCGCTATTTGAACAGAACTGGACAGTGATTACCCATCGTCCAAAACAAAGCTAGGAAGGGGAATGAATGAAATGTTGGGAAATATAACTTTAATGAAGCTGAGATATTTGCAAAACTCTGGACCGCAGGTGTCTATGGTGGGGAACGAACGCGCTATTGTCCTTTCCGGGGAGTAGCGCGCTCACCACCACACCATGCGGGTCCTTCGTTTCGCCTGCCTCTCAGCTAGTTCTATCAGCTAGTATGAAATGTTGGGCTTTTGCATCAAACAAGCCCAATGGACAAAAGATTTTACGAGGGACATGCAAGCGATTCGCTATGAAGATCCTGAATTAGAATTAGGACATTCTTCAAGTACCGAAAATTCCGTCAAGACGGAGGTGATCACATCCCTTTGGTTGATAACAAAGGAAAACTTTATAGGAATATTTGTATCCATTCAGCTGCTGGCCAGCTAAATAAGAAGCCATATGGTTCCACTACAAAATCGAAAGTGGAGCTTTCTTCGTCAATTCAAAAAATAGAAGAGGAGAAAATGTTGAAAAAGAAAGGACTTTTCTAGATAGAAAAAGAAATGAGAAAAGAAGGCCTTTTTTCGTTGTATGCAGCATAAAATGTAGAGAACAATGCCTCACGTAGTCGCTTCTAATGTCAAATGTGTCTATTCAGAGAAATGCTCCATGTTTCTCCTTATCTCAAACCATTTCGACCACCTATTGAAAAATTGTAAATTAGAGCAAACTGACAGGTTACGGACGATGGGAATTCTAAACAATCATAAGCTGAGCTCCGACTAAATGTTTGGAGATGTAGAGGTTTTTTTTCGGACCGCTTATTTTGGAGTGCAGGGGCCTCGTCCGGCACTTCGAGTAGCTGATTGGCAGTTTATCCAACAAAGACACTGTGGGCGGTGTCGGTGGAAAAGCTCCATTCTAAGAAATTGACCTAGGAATATACAAAAACTTTATCTCGAACGAGTTCATTGATTGATAATTTGACAAATAATACTGTTATTTCGATTTTAATCATTAGCATGTTATTGATCTAGACAGATTACTGGCTTAATTCAATGATGTGAAGAAGCTGACGTGACTTGTCACATGGCATGCACTACAGTAACCTTGCAATCACAAGCAAGTAAACTGGTCCCAAAGGGAGCCCAAAAAACCGACAGCCAAGAGCGTTAAGAACAACCTACTACGTCAAGATTGCTGTTTCGTTTAAATACTATGAAAATTTGTGGTCTTTTAAATGACTCTTCCACTATTTTGCGCAATCAGGGTCATGTAGAAAAGCCAGCGAATAACTCTAAACTTGGATGATCATATTGTAAACGATTGAAATCGCTCTATTTAAAACGAGTGTGGGAAATTAAATGTACTGAAGAAATGGATAGACCACCCGGCATCCGTATAAAAGAAATATCTGGTCGACAAAACTAGGTCCAAACCAAGTACTCCACTTGGTGCACGGAAGACACAGAGAAATAACGAGGAAGATTTTGAAGTAAAAGTCAACATCCTTGCATAGGAATCTAACAATTCAATGTGTAAGACATTCGAGCCATTTTGGATAAAATCAAAGGACCCAAAAATGAGCCCCAGAGAGGAATCCCTCATGGTCTCGTCTTATCTTTCCCAGTTTATCTTAGACTAGTATTTTAACGTAGTGAAGGGACTTTAACCATTCATGTAAGCTCTGTACGATTCGTCTCTAAGTGGAATACTCCAAGGACGACTCATTGAAGACGGTGAGTGTGTGAATGAGCTACCTTTTCCTCAAACCTATTTAAATGTAGGTTTGTATTTCGTTGGGGTTATAAAGATATCAAAGACGCGAGTAGCACAGTAGTAGTGATACCGGCTTTCACGAGCGCGGTGATGGTACGATCTTTTCCCTACGACAGAATGTATGCCCGAAACTACAATCTGCATGGAAAATTGCTCGCAAAGCGAAACGAAAGGGAGAAATGGAGAATATATCGGGACGACAGATCTATTTGTCGCATTTTTTTTGTTACACGTGTGACAAATAAGCGGTTTACTGTCTATTTATGCTCTTCATTTTGATTCTCATCAAGAGCACTTTGGTAACTCTTCAACGAGGCATGCCTACGTACTGGACAATCTCCTCGTGAAATGTTATAATTCGAAGAAAATTAGGTGTTTATAGTCAGCGCTCCCGAGTTGCCGTTGTTAGCTATGTGAGAGCCGTTTTGTTTCTGATGGTTTCCTTGTCGTATAGAGTCTTTTTAACAAAACCATAAAGGTGCTGAGATGTGAGAAAAAATCGGAACCTCACTTCGCCTTCGAACTCACGATTACCCTTTCCGGGGACTCACCTGTTATCCACCTCACCAGTCAAAGATCTTGATCAGCCCTCCTCTGTTGACGTGATAGACATCGCGCAAGCCTCGGGGCAGGAGATTGCACGTTAGAACCCTACTTCAGGGTCCAAGTTTTACGCCTGTCTCAGCATTTTTTGGTTGTATCTCATGTAGCACCCTACATTTAAAAAAAGTAGGCAGTAAACAAAGGTGAACATAGTAACGGAGTAGTTGTTGACCGCTGCTAAAGACGAAGTTGCTTTAAAAGTGATAGAGGGAACCGATGAGTTGAATGACAATTTTGCGTTGCACATAGACGGCCATACAGGAGGTTCCGAACTAGCTGGCGTCTTAGATTACTCGGTCGAGTTTCATTTATCGTTACCGAATTCTCTAGACCGGCCTTTCTTAAACAGCGTTTTATGGCTGCACTTATTTCATTTGAAACGTTAATAATAAAAAAAAAGCTCTCGGCGTTGATCAATCCCTAAGGGATGCGTCATGCATTCGACTTCATTAAGTATCGTTGGAGATGATTGAATGCATATGTGGCCTTTACAATGACTCTCGGTGGCCTGCCGATGTGTCGAGCCAGTGCTGCTATCCTCCTAGACAAGTCTGGTACCAATTTGCCGACCCCGGAGGGATGGAAGGCTTGGTGGGCCATGGGCGCATTTCAGGTGCGCGCCGCAGTGGCGCCTCCAACCACTGCGCCACACACGTCCCTGGTCTAGTAAATGGACATAGAGGTTCTCGGCAGCTTCAATAAGAGT
This sequence comes from Angiostrongylus cantonensis, assembly GCA_009735665.1. NCBI lineage: Eukaryota > Metazoa > Nematoda > Chromadorea > Rhabditida > Metastrongylidae > Angiostrongylus > Angiostrongylus cantonensis. The sequence goes on from MQTX01000040.1 coordinate 2,005,039, forward strand.
TATTTCGAATATTGACACAAGAATTTTTCAGAAAGTCTTTCGTCCCAGTATGAGTATCAGATTCCATGTTCTTCAAGTGTGGTCTAAATTGTTAAGCAGTAATAGACAAGAAAGTTGCTAGTAGTTTTAACAAATAAGAAAAAAAAAGTGTAAGTCATCTTTCCAACCTGTTTTCTGTAGCAAGAACCACATGTGCAGATTCTGGCACTTCTTTCGTTGCCTTGCATCGTCTTCCACGAAGGTCTTCGAATTTGCATGTTTTTAGCCATTACTTCACGATCTTGCACTCTCCGTGAATGCCATTGAATATTGATCTAGTCGATCCCTTGACCCTATTAGAATCACAAACCCTACGTGCTTAACACGGCACCTCTAACTGCTGTGCTTCCACCACAATACAAGTTGTCATATGCAATTCTGCCATCTTCAACAAACGTTTCGCTGACAATGAAAAAAAGGCGAAAATGTAGGAGGTGAGAATGCCAGGTAATATTTCTCATTTCTTCATGCAAGGAGTGCTAACTGAAGAAAATCTATCGTAAAGAAACGGTGGGATTGAGATAGGAGTTTTCGGAATGAACGTCTTCCCAATGTATAAGTTGTAGCTTCGGGTAGCCTCGCAGTGCTCCCCTGCTAGAATCCAGAATAGCAGCGTCTCTGATGAACGAGGAAAGAAATTTTGCTGTATTACGGAAACGTGACGCATATACGGACAGGTCGATCATCAGTCCAACAAGTACAAACATCGATTCGAAGCCGATAAATAAAAGAGTTATCTTGGGAAGATAGCAGCACTGCCTCGATACATCGGTGGGCCACCGCGTGTCATTGTAAAAGCCATATATGCATTCAATCACCTCCAAACGAAGCTTTGTGAAGGCGAATGCATGACGTATACCTCAAGGATTGATCAACGCCGAAAGCTTTGTCATTTTACCCTTCATTAAGTTTCAAGTTCCGGTACTGGTGCCTATTAAATATCTCGTGTAGATAATTCTGATATTGCATTTCGCCCATTTGATTCGAACAACATCCACATCATTGAATCGTTGTATCTCCATTGCCCTTTTTCGCCTATCGTCTGAACTCGGCTCATTTCTTCTCAGTGTTCTCTTATCAGCTGCTTATTACACCCCACAGTTCAAACAGAAGTTGAATGGGAGCCTTTGATAACTTTTAACCCTCTTGTGTCATCTATCGGCCATTGAATTTTAGATCACTTCAAGACATTACGCAGAATCTCTCTCACTGAAGCTATATCACTAGCCAGTATGTTAATATGTGAATCTGAAATTTACCCCACTACTTCTCAAAGTTGCTCACAAATTGAGCTGATAAATGTAAAGGCTTCTTGCCACGCATTTGGTAAATCAATCCTTTGCTTTCAATTTACACAAATGTTTTAGATGAGAAGTTTCGTGTGGGTTGCCTTCTCGTACCTGTTTTCTTCAGCGAGTTCTCTCAGGTAAGTCCAAGTTTATAAAATATATATGTGTATTTAAAGGTATATTTAACAATTACGTCATTTCAAAACATTCAACATATTTAAGTGAAGGTCATAGTCGAGAACAGGCTCCCGAAGGGAACATTCACGCGTTGTTAGTTGCTGGTTCGAATGGATGGTATAACTACCGTCATCAGGTAACATCAGAATAGAAATATTCATAACTGAGCAGTCCTCTCTGAAAGGTTTATTATCTCTTGAATGGCATAGCGCGTGTACTATGGAAATAGCAATGTTCCACTTCAACGAATTAGGATACGAGCCTGGTCAGAACGAACCTTTCTACCTCTTCAAAAAACCAAATCCCACCATGAAGAACCAGTACAACCTGAATTTTTCATTCCTTTCTTTGCTCGTATTCCTTAATAATACTACTGCTCTCTTTTTCATGAGATCGCTAGAAGACATGATGACTAAGCTTGGGTGCAATCAGGCATTTGCTGGGTAGCTTTGCTATAACCCATTTAGTTAGCTGTTATCTTAAAAGACTCACCGAAATGAAAAGGAGAAATAGAATAGTCCACTACAGGCCCAACAGCAGCTGATATAGCCCTCCGTTTTAATAAGCTTTTATTTTCACACGAATCATCTTTACACCCACTGTTTGCATCACTGCACATTTTTTCGCGTGAAGATTGTCGACTTGCTTAAGAATTTCGATGAATGTTAGTTCAGTCGATTCCCTCCGTAGTTAGGAGCTAGAGCGTCCCCACGGCAGTGGGCGAGCTGTTCCCAAACCAAGTCTGCTATTATTATAATTCCCCGACCCCGGTGGAATTAGAAGCATGGTTAGCCCGAAGCATAGTTGAACCAGCACCATGCTTGTGATGAACAGCATCAATATCACTGCGCTTTCCACCTACTATGTCTTCAAATATAAATATATATATACATATATATATATATATATATAAGCACTGTGGTGGTGATATCTGTCATTTCGAGCATGGTGCTTGTTCTTTTCCGCCCCGGGCCAGCTAAGCCTGTCATCCCTCTGAGGTCAGGAAATCGGATTTGTCTGGGAAAATCACTCTTTACAATCCAATTAGGAACGCTCCAGCTTGGCTGTCTAGAATTGCTCGACCAGCATTCTACAACATTCGAGATGAAATGAAACTCCTCAAGCAGTAGCCGAAACCACATGTAAAAAAAAGCTGGAAGAAGAAGGAGAAGAAGACAATGGGTGGAAGGAAACGATTCAAATACGAGAAGTGCTGGGATTCGCACAGTAGACATAAAGACGGATCTATTAGAGTAAAGTAATAAAAAATATATGTTATGTATACGTGCTTACTTAGTGTTCCCCATTGGTTACGTTGAGGAAACATGGTGTCGCCGAACAAAACATTATAGTAATGATGTACGACGACATTGCACATAACAAGCTGTTAGTTCTAAGGTTTTTGTGAAGAAACTACGCAGCTAATAAAAAATCGTTTACACTGCATCTTCAGAAATCCATATCCTGGAAAACTTTTCAATAGGCCCCATGGTCATGATCTTTATCAAGGACTGAAAATTGATTACAAGGTTAGCGTAGTTAAAAGTCCATTTTTAAAAAAGAAATCTCCAATCAGTGCCTTTAACTCTAGCCGAATACGAAGAGCTCACGTTGAGTCATAATAAGTTAAGACATATCACGATAACTTACGGCTACCAATAAACTCCTCCTAGAGATGAAAGCCAGTGAAATAATATTTCAAGGCTTTCAGGTTTGGCATCCTTCCAACGGTTTACCGCCTCATCATGGTTGGGAGGTGTTACTGGGTGTCGGACTGCGATGTACAGTGGGGCATTCATCCCCTTGCCAGAGTCTTCCAAGCTGAGAAGGAGTCCGGCATTTCCATCAGGAAGCCTAGCTAAGAGTAAACCAATACAGGGATCCACCACCGTACTGATATCAAAATGACATGTTAGCAAATCTCCCTCTGATCCACAAGGGCTGCGACTCCCTGTCGTGGTGACGACCTGAAGCAGACTTTGGTCAGGCTGTCCTCGGGATTCCAGGAAACTACAATGGCTTAACCAGCAAATTTCCGAAAAATGGTGGTTATGCTGGGGCCCGCACAACTAGTGAGGACGGGCAGTTCAAGTATCAAGTATCAGGTATCATGTTTAGCACTGGTTCTTTAATCCGATTTAATATGAAAGAAAGCATTTTTGTCCAAATAAGGTTTACTGAGCCTTCAAATCTTGTACAAATATTACTACCTGTGGTTCACCTTTCGGTCAATTCGATCACAAAGCACAACACGGTGATAAGACGAGCATTATGTGCCACCTGGTACAGGGATAGCATTGGCGCTCATTCGGACTTTGGTACGACGTCCCTTTAAAGCTAGAAAAGCATCTACCAAATGGTTAAGGACTTGTACGCGATGGTTGAAGTGTTATTTATTTACGAATAACCTTAAGTCATTATACTCATCAAATCCATGTTATAGGATACTTTTGGTAGGAAAAGGGATTGCGGTGATGCAAAGCTTAGAATTTCTAAGCTCTTACTTTACTGTATACTGTATTATTTTTTACTTCTTAGAAAATCTCTTTACATTCAGAAATCATCAGTCAACCATGAAAATTTCCTAAACATCCTTAAGGGAAATGCTACCGGAGTAAAAGGTGGAAATGGACGCGTCATTGAAAGGTTTTAAATATTATATCATTCTTTTGAATTGGTCTTCATTACATAAGTACTAAACAAAAAGAAGAATTTAGAAGATATAATTACGATCGATTATATTCCAATCAATTCTCAGCTTCTACTACTTTTAGTAATCCGAACGACCGCATCTTCGTCTATTTCACTGATCATGGTGCTGTTGGTGTGATAGCGTTCCCGGAAGGAATGGTAACGATGATATCAAAGCAACGTTTCTAATCAAACCACCTTCGCCTTTATCTCGATTCCCGTTAAAATGATTTAACAGCACCGGTCAAGAAATCTCGACGAGAAAAGGTCCGCTTCATTTTAGCTTACTGTAAAGCAACTTAATACGGCGTTAAATTGGATGCATGAAAATGACCGTTACAATCAGCTGGTATTTTATTTGGAATCTTGCGAGAGCGGTTCAATGTTCGAGAAAGTGCTGAAAAGTACCATAAATGGTTAGTTGCACTTATTCTATTCTAACAAGACCTGACACCACCTATGCGAATCGCAGCATCTCTCATGTTCAGTTCATTTCGTATCCATCATCCACAAAAGCTCTTGTGTTTGCATGTTCGAATGTTGCTTTAAAATTTTGTCCTCTATAAATGTTATGGGGCGTGTGTGGCACAGTGGTCGGAGGCGCCGTGTAACATACACGTAGGGTCGGTAATGCGCCCATGGGAAGGCAAGCTTCGGGGTCGGTAAATTGGTAAAAGTTGTATGGGTGGATAGTAGCACTGGTTCGATACATCGGTGGAGCACCGTGAGTCATTGCAAAGGCCAGATGTGCAATCAATCACCTCCAAAAGATGCTTACTGAAGTCGAATGCATGGCGCATTCCTTAAGGATTGATCAGCACAGGGAGCTTTATCCTTTATAAATGTTATTGAATGCAACGCTACTGAAGTTGTTTCTCCTGGAGTAATGGATTAGCCGCACTAAAGCAAAGTAGACAATAGGCAGTAAGCAGACTTTGGTAGTTATAGGGAGCTTTCCAGACAAATCTAATACCAAACCGAAACCCAGGGGAGGAGGGACCTATAATTGGCTCTGTTCAGGATAGTAGTACCGCTTTACTCGTATTGAGCACCATTCAACACAATAACACTAATCGATGTCGTGTACAGTTGTGTTTCGATTTGGAAACGCCAAGGAACTTAGGCGGTAATGTACTCTAACGATGTACTGACCCATCTACTACGTGCACCACCTTACAGCCAACGCATACAATCATACAATGAGCTAGAAGAACCTTCGTTCTCCACCATACTTTGCAATCTATTTTATTTACAGTAAGCAGGTAATATAAATTTATCTAGTTGAATCCTTGTATTTTACAGTATACGCTATTACTGCGGCAAACAGTCACGAATCATCGTGGGGCACATACTGCAATAACGACATGGGCTTACCATGTCTCGGTGATCTCTTCTCAGTAAATTGGATGCGGGATTCCGACCAAGTATCGTTTAAGCTTCATGCGTTTTATAATTGTTACAAATCTTTAAATTGATTTTTTCGCCATTGGAAGTAGGCTGAAGGGCGCGTGTAGCGGTGGTTGGAGGAGCCACGGCGACACGCACGTGGAATCGAACTCTGCGCCCATGGCCCACGAAGCCTTCCATCCCTCCGGGGTCGGCAAATTGGTACCATACTTATCTGGGAGGGTAGCAGCACTGGCTCGATACATTGGCAGGCCACCGCGAGTCATTGTAAAGGCCAGATATGCATTCAATCACCTCCAGCGATACTTAAGTCGAATGCATGGCGCATCCCTCAGGGATTGATCAACGCCGAGAGCTTTATCGTTTTTATCCTTTAGAAGTAGGAATGAAAAGATGTGTAGGAAAATTGGAAGATCATAAACAGACTGTTGCTCAAGCTACTTCAGCGACTTGCTTGTATTTCTGCAATCGCTTCGTATTATTAGAACAACTTTACCATTGTATACTTTAAAAGTTTATCATGTTTATCACATACAACACCATAATCCTTAAAGTTTGCAGAAAGATATCAACGTGGAAACATTGGAAGAACAATACAAACACGTGAAACGTCTAACAAACCTGTCGCATGTGATGCACTTCGGTGATCTTCTCATCGCTGACGAACCTGTTGGTTGGTTTCAAGGGCAACGTAAAACACATCAAAAGGAGACTATTGATGAGGTAGTAAACAATGTCTCACAATTTCCATCCTCTTAAGAAAGATTCTACTGAATTAGGAATCGCACGCGATGCTTTCATGGCCTTCACGAGACGTCGAGCTTATGTACCTTCATCAACTCAAGGACGAAACTGACGACGTTTTTGTCGCCAAAGAGCTACATCGAGAAATACGAAAAATACATAAGGTGCACTAATTTTGTAGAAAAATAGAACAGTTGTGTCATCTTTCTAAAATGGGCTCACAGAGACAAGCATTTTGTAAACTTGAGGGACAAGGTGTTTGGCGTTGATCAATCCTATAAAGATGCGCTATGCATTCAACTCCGTTAACCCTCTCGCGATGAGTAACACCCATAGGTCATTGGCTTGCAGTTTAGGTGGTTTTGCTGTAGTGGCCGGTTATAAACCTACAGGTCTCATTCTGATTCAGGTGGTTTATTTTAAAGTATGAAACCATTTGGCAATACTTTTTGTTATCACTTGATAGCTTGTAGAACACAGATGCTACGTCAAAGTTTGGTCAGGAAAAGCTCTATCCTCCACTTAGAAATATACAAGAACTGCAATTCCAATTCTATTTGCTATGAAGAATGATAGCTACTCACAGGGATACTTCGATGGCACGTCTTCACTGATTGTGCGGACTCCAGTTTAACTCCCACTTTTGCAGAGTTCTACTTGTTCAAACATTGGGGTTCCCTGGAGTCCTGACGTCAGCCTAACCAAAATTTGCCCCAGGTCGTCACCACAGACAATCGCCGCCTTTGTGGATCAGAGCGAGATTTGCCATCATGTGACTACTTTGTTGATGCCAGGACGGTGGTGGATCCTAGTATTGTAGTATTACTCTTAGCTAGGCTTCCTGTTGGAAACGGCAAACTCCGTTAGAGACGCTTGGGAGACGCTGCCAGGGGAACGAATCCCCCCGCTGTACATCACAGCCCGACACACAGGAACACCTCCCAGCCACGACGAGGCGGTAAACCGCTGGAAGGATAACGAATGATATAAAAATAAAGGATAAAGCTCTCGGCATTGTTCATTCCCTGAGGGATGCGCCATGCATTCGACTTCATTCAGCATCGTTGGAGGTGATTGAATGTATATCTGGCCTTTACAATGACTCGCGGTGGCCCACCGATGTTTGGGGCCAGTGCTGCTATTTTTTCAGACAAATCTGGTACCAATTTGCCGACCCCGGAGAGATGGAGGACTTGGTGGGCCGTGGGCGCGAAGATCGATTCCATGTGTCGCAGTGGCGCTCCCGACCATTGCGCCATACGAATGGTAGCTATGGTTATGTAAATATAAAATATTGTGAAATAATGAATGTAAACTGGGTATAAAAAATACTGAAACAGAGACCCATACGTTGCTAAACACTTCCAAATGCTGACTAACGTATTCGTGTAATGGACCATACTAACACATAGTAAGCAGCATCAAAAATATCATTCATACCCATAGTACAACAGAGCAGTTTTTCCCACAACGTACTCATTTTCACAAACCACAAAGTCCTCCAGTTGTCGAAAAATTACTGTATATTTTTAAGAAGATCAGCAAGTCCAAAAATGCTAAAAATTAACCGTCGCCTAGTCCGCAGCAAACCGAAGACTAGTCGTCGGCACGAGTGTTAAGCTTCTAGTGAATGCACCTGTGATCTGTATGACTTGAGAGCTTACCAAAATACCAGAGTTTATAATATTCCCAAAAAGGTTTGCTACTTAAAATTTGCTGACCTCCAATGGATGGTGGTTTTGATCAGTCCAGTGGGTAAATCCGATCAAACGATCTCGTGTGTTTTTTTTCCTTGATGAGCTTACACGAGGTTGATAATAATATTTATTATCGGCTAACGTTTCGACGTCTTCGTCTTCATCAGAGCTGATGATCCGAGTCGATGGTCCACGCTTGTCTTTGGTCTCGATGTGGCGGTTTCGCCTTCGTGTCGAGTCAGGTCTTCTTCAGCGGTCCGTCTCCTCGAATGAGGCACACTCATTCAGTGGTGCCCTTTTATACACGATGCTGATCTCGTGTGTATTGCGGTGGAAATTTAACCACTGCACTATATTTTGTAAACTTACTTATCAAAGCAACCGTTGGAAATTAGAAAATGTACTTTTCCAAAATGATTACATTTAGGACAGGCGTCGAATCAAATCCTTATTCTTGCGGCTTATTGACAGCCTGCTTGAAGAACCACTTGATAGGTGAGATCATTTTCGTTTCCGATCACTATTCGCGTTGGCTAATAAATATGAACAAGATCATTTTATTCATGACCGCTCAGGCGCCGCATGATGGAAGAACGGAACCCTGTCGAGGATCTCGACTGTCATGACGACGTAGTTCAAGCATTCGATTTGATTTGCATCGACATGAATAAGGTAACGTGATACCATTTGGTTACTTACAAATTCTATTAACATAATTTCGCAATTTTTTGTCACAATGTACCGCTAAATAGATTAGCCACGCCTCCTTCAACGAATACCGTCGCATAATAGCCAGAAAAAATCGACTAATCACACCGTTATCACTCCTGAAAAAAGTGTTCTCACATCCTTATCAGTACTGGACAAGAAACGAGAGGGATAAATGAACGTACGGCAGCCATTTATAGCCTAAATAGCTTAATACTTTCAGCACAGCTATGCCCTTAAGTACGTCTACGTGCTAAACAATTTATGCATTGAACTCGGAAATGCGGATGAAATAATTGATGCTATTTGGTCGGTATGCTCGAAAGCTCGTTTCGATGACTACTAGACCTTGCTGCCTGTTCACTTACTCTGTTAACTGCATGCATAGTTTGAGAAAATGTATTGTATTCAATGAATCTTTGATTAAGTATAACAACGCCTTCGCTCATGTTCATATGAAATATTTAGCTTTCACGTTCAATCCTCTAAGTTTTACGACGACTACGACTGCAAACTTGATAGGCAAGATATTTCGTCTACGAAAACTGTTTATCCCAACACTTATTTCTTGATACACCTAACTCTGTTACGTAAACAACCTTCTCAATTTTCATTCAATGAATACAACTGAAAGCAATGAACATTCATACACATTGCCCACATTGCCCATTTGGTGAATTTGGTTTGGATAGTTTCCAGTTCATTTTGATCAAGACAATGTTCACAACCTTGCAGGCGAGTTTACAAATCCAGTACGTTCTAACAGTACTTTTCCTGCTAGAAATGGCCTACTATATCCACTAGGGAATTCGTAGTGTAAATATCCTCATGGATAAGTGTAGATTTAAGGTCATGAACTACTCAGCAGTAATACCTGAACGCCAATTATATGGGCACTGGTAGATGGGAACCATCTAATAACAACGAATACACAAGTGATATGTAAGACACACCCCTCAAGCTATAGAATTCATATTTATTTTCCACTTTTAAAGTAAACAAGCTAATCAGAATTCTACCGTGTTCAGCACGTTTGTCTTTTTGACTAACATTCACCGAAACAAAAAAAAGTAGATACAAACCTCAAGAAGGAACATATGCCATTCGCCTTTTAACGTTTTTATTTTCTTTTATAACAATAAATGCATCACAATTCTCCTCGGATTTCTTAGCCCCGAGGAACAAAGTTGGGAAATGAACAGTGAAAACTTTTTCGTACGCCTAATCGATTCTCTCATCAATTTATCGAGAACTGTTCGCCTGAGGGAACGTTTCTGCATAATTTTGCACAAATTTTCAGATATGTAACCTTAGAATAAGGATGAGTGAAAAAACATGGAGCACACTTGAAAACAACAAATGCGCACATTTGAACACAACGAACAAATGTCAACATGAAAACAACAAAATCATGTGTCATTTCCCAGGATCGACTTTCTATTAACCTCGGCATTGGATTACAAATTCGTCATTTTGTATCTCAGGAATCGCGAGGCTGTTATACAGCATACGTTTATTTCCATACAATAACAGACATACAACACAGCCGTAGCTGACGTTTCGGCAGTATCGCCTTCTTCAGAGCCGTTTCTCTTACGTGTCTTCCACTGAGGAAGAGCCGCTGATCAGAGTCGCATAATATGGTTGACGACGAAGGCACATAAAAAAAAAACGGCTCTGAAGCAGGCGATTCTGCCGAAACGTCAGCTATGATTGTGTTGTAGGTGTGTTATTATATAGAAGTAAACGTATGCTGTTTAACAACTACGCGATTGCTGAGACAGAAAACGACGAAAACCATGTATGTTTTACAGCACACGGTCCGGATGTATATGCACGGGTTTTGCTCACGACACCATTTTAAAAAGTTCACAGCAATTAAAAAATTATCAACTTCTACTAAGTGATCAGGATTTATCATGAACTCCAAGTTTTTCGCCCTTTACATGTAAAAGTGCATAAGTACTTCATCTTACCGCTTAGTAAATCTATCAGTAAGCTTCTTCTTTCCAGCTGATAGCTTGTTTTTCTACGAGTTTTTTGAAAATGCCATCTCTTACGTGCATAAGGTCTTCGAAGCTGCCTCGCTCGGCAACACTCCCCTTGTCCAGCACGACTATTTGATTGGCATGTTTAATAGTTGATAATCTGAAGTTAAAGATCACTATCAACTTTAAGCACCTCTTTAAAATGTCTCTCAATAAAAACTGTGAAGAGACGTTATTTAGCACACATACCTGTGAGCTATTATAAGCACTGTTTGATGGCTGTTCTCGAGTAACCGGTTGAGAGCCTTTCGAACTAGATATTCGGATGTTGCATCTAAGGCGCTCGTAGCCTCATCAAGAATAAGAATTCGGGGATTCTTAATGGATTAGTTTTAACAAGGAAAACATTTATAACACATTCACGGAAATGACCAATTTTGTGTGGCGGACACTTGGGACAGAGTCTTATTTCTCTGTACTCCTGGTCCGCATTCAGGTCAACGCACAATCATCTGGTGTACAACTCCAAAGATGAGATAATATATGTATTTCACAAGCAACAGTCTTTGTGTCACCGAGTCCACAAAAAGGATAAAGAAACAGCAACGGGTGTCATGAATTTGTATCTGTACAGAAGACTCTGAGCTGGAAGAAACAGTCAGAACAAAATATGCTGAGAGCCATACCTACAATTCGCTTTGCCTACCACGTTCACTGAAGTCAATGCACATCATAGCAAATGTGTTGAATCAAAATATTACCGTTATAAGCGCTCTGGCGATTGCTATTCGTTGCTTTTGACCACCGCTCAGCATTGAACCTTGCTCACCGACCTATATATGTAAGAAAAACATGAGTAAATGAGCAATTTTATATGAGTTAAACAATTTAATAAACGATAGCTCACCATCGTATCAAATCCTTCAGGAAATGACTGGATGAAATCAAGAGCATTCGACTGCTCAGCGGCTTCTATAATCTGTAATGATGAAAACAAGGTACTTGTTTTATCTACCCAGGAGCAAAAATTTAGAGCTAAAAACTGAAAAAAAACCCAAAGTAGTGCCTTGAGACTAGTCACCTGATCTTCAGTAATTTGCTCTGGATTTCCAGCACCATATAAGATATTTTCGCGAATACTTGTAGAAAATAATATTGGTTCCTAAAATGAACATATCTCCCCCAAGAACAAACCCAATGCTGGAAAAGAAGAAAGGAACACAACCAGCTTCGCCCAGCTGGTTTTTAAGAGTGAAAGCACCTGTGCTTAGCAAAACTATTTGGATACAATTATGAGGAAAATAAAACGAACCTGCCCTACTGTTCCAATCTGTCTTCGCCAATACGACGGATCAATATCTTTTAAATCTACGCTGTCTATCAAAACACGACCACGAACCGGATCATAAAGCCTTAAAAAACAAGTCATTCTACCACCTGCAGTGATACAATTACCATGACATAAATCGGAGAATTAAACAAATTCAGTCATTTGATATCAGGAAGTCCGCATAGGACAGCATAATACTACAATATAACTGAAAGTAGAAAACATCTTTCTATACAACAATTATAATCTTCACAAAGGCCACACTCTACGTCTTCATAGTCGTATAACTGCCATAGCAACGGTCATAACAAACTATGTGTTAATCTTGGTAATGATATTACATCATCGCATTCTTAAAACCTTCTCTGGAAATATATTTCTGACTCTGCCTGACTCTTCCTTGGATATTACACTTTTCTCGTGTGATATATTACGCTAGAAAGTTGGCAATGATGATCGGAAATAAGCATATAAAACTAAATACCTCAACAGAAGATTAGCTATCGTTGATTTTCCGCTTCCAGAAGCACCAACTACAGCAGTAATTTGTCCAGATGGAACTTCGAACGACACATTATGGAACAGCGGATCTCTTCCCGGATATGCGAAAGCCACTCGATCAAATCTGTAGAAGTGGCATCCACACATGCACTTTCATCATCCATTAAAAAATCAACGACTCATCAAGTAGTATGACAATAAAACTGTTGAAGAAAAAGATAGGAAAACTCTAAAGGCTTATTTTGCTACCTCCTTAGACTCTTTTCAATAGTTAAAAGTGATTTCTTTTGGTTATAAGGGAATAGAACGGCTGTAAAAGAAATTTTAAAAAACACATCTAATTAAAAAGAAAGCGAAGAGGAATAAAATTAAAAGCTAACACAAATTTTAGGAAGCGGTATATCCAATTACTATACTCACCTAATAGATTCATTAACATCTCCTTTCCTTAAGCCACCCTCTAACGGAATTTGAGGCTCAGTATTGCGAAGTTCAAAAAGCCTAGAGCTCGCACCCAAACCCTTAACAATCCTGATGAATTTGATATGAAGACTTCAGAACCTCTTTCTATTAAATAAAAATAAGCCAAATAGCGCTCTACGAGAAGTACACACCAATCCGTAAAAAATTTCAAATCCCATTAACACATGGGTTTTATATGAACTAATTTATAGTAGTAAATGGATGCGCTAAGGTTGAAGAGTAAGCAAAAGAGTCGTCACGAATTATGTAAGCTCATATGTAGCCTGAAATATCTGCATTGCTAGCTTGAAGTAAAGATATCTTTGCACATAAAGAACCTTAAGGATAGGACAAAGGATAAAGCTCCCGGCCTTGAGCAAACGCAGAAGGATGCGCGAAGCACTCGACTTCATTAAGCATCGTTGGAGATGACTGGATGCATATTTGACCTTTACAATGGCCTGCCCATGTATCCAGTCAATGCTGCTATCCTGCCAGGCAAGTCTAGTACCAATTTGCAGACCTCGGAAGAGTGAAAGGTTTGGTGAGGCTTCGGTGTTGACATGTTAATAACGAACATTACCAAAATAAATTAAAATCATTAGAATCTATTAATCTTTCCTAGCAAGCAATAGAGGTTGCTAAAGGTTTTCACGTTAGGGTCTGTATTCCGAGCAACAAAGGGATTAAAAAAAAAAGGATTCCCTTCAAGAAATTGATGATTTCTTCTATGGTATGGGTATCTGGGTATATAGGGTGGGTGGGTGGGCATGGGTATCTGAGTATATAGGGTGGGTGGGTGGGCATGGGTATATGGGTATAGTAATAATAAGGGATATATACCCAGGTATCTGGGTATATGGGTATCTGGGTTAGGCCTAGGCCTAAGCTAAGGGTGGGTGGGTAAGCATGGGCATCGTTGATGCCTGCAGCTGCATCACTTACATTTTAAAATATGAAGAATTTGAAGCTCATCCCTAATTTTACGCACATTTGAATTTTATCCTGACGTAAACGAAATTTCACGTCTACATAAAGGCATATCAACCGACATGAAGCAATACCACCCAATTTTTTCCAGATTTTCGTTTCACATAGGACTTTTAATGCACTTTGTCTATTAATTCAACAGCTTACCCAATACAGATCAATACAGCAACCGTCGGCCAATAAAAGTTATTCTCCATACCAGACAATTTACAAAAAAAAATGTCCAGCGGAGGGTATCCCACACGGCACACTACTGGCGAGTGAGGTTCAGAGACAATTAATGTACTGTTTATATGCAGGATATTATAATGCGCGCGCCAATTAGACGCGAGTTCCAAATACAGTTAAGCACAGGCCCCTTGCATTGACCCGCAAAAAATTAAGGAAGCATTTGATAGAAATACATCCTCCTACAGAGTTAGGTCAAAGTATCTCTTATACGTCTGTCAAGTCTCTACTTCCCTAGCACTTTAGTTTTCGAGAAATACCGGGCAGATGACGAAAATTAGACATCACATTGCGAACTAGCTATCGAAAAATTGTAACCATGATATAGTGGTTGATAGTAAGAAGGCCCACCTTCATAATCTCTATGAAGAAACCGGACATGTTTGATAAGCTTGCTGCACACAGTACCGCATATAAACAAAAAGAAGACAAATCACCTGAAAAGAGTAAAAGAACACACGACATGAACAAGTACGAAGCTACAATAAGCGATGTTAGTTCAACATACCGTAGGTTAACAACCCTTGACTGATCAGATTACTACCATAGAAAAGTACTGTTGAAAGTGCAACATAACCAGTGAATTGGAACTGGAATTCGGACATGAATGACAGTACACTGAATTTCTTGCGCACTCACAGAATGACGATCCAATGAATCCATACCGATCCATACATGGCCCCACGTGCGAAACCCTCCCTTCTAGATATATTCCAGATGTCAAAAATCTTTGCGCCGTAAGCAGCAAGTTCTTTCTGTTCTGCAACCAACATGCGAACAGTGCGGACATTCGATAGACGCTCAGTTGCAACCTGAAGAAAAACTAAACTCTGGATAGATTACCGAAAGCACGAAGAAGATCCAGTGGCGGCTTGTGTTCGTAAAATGTATACTATAAATAAAAGATAATGCGTATCTCCTACTCTCCCAGTCTCATACTCTTCAAATTAAATGTTATCGAACTACCAGTATACCGACTTAATCACGTCAGGTGACAAAACTCCAAACAGTCAAGCTTATACCAGGATGCCGGTATCCTTACAACAGCAGAGGTTTCGTGTTCGAATCCGGTTACTACGTCACCAAATAAAAAATAACCACGAAGAGAAAAGTCGCTCATTCACAGGAACATGGATTTTCAGACCACGTGCGAATACCGGATGTGATTGCGATGACGGGTCACCGGTCCTCGGAAAGACGTACATATCGAAAAAAATTATGGTCCATCTCAAATGTATCAAAATAAAAACAAAAGTGTTCAACGTTGGTGAGTATCGTCGAATGGAAACGAATGCTTCTGATGCAGTGCATGGAGTGAATGCCTCATTCTTCTCAACAAATAATGCAGCAGCTCTCAAAGTACGCACGGAATCAGTTCGTCGAGCAATGAACGATATGGGAGATTGTTTTAAATCCGGTGCTTGCAATGTGGCTATATCTGATCCAACAAACACAACGAAGCAATGACGGAAAACGTAGCGTTGTTTCATTGGGTCGGCTTTTGATGATGAACGTATCATCGACAGTAATATAACCGATGTGAAGGTTAACTCTCCAGATTACAAAGGTTTAATGTCTGCTGAACAAGCAAAAGTAGATTTCGTAAAGCGTATTGAGAACTGCAAACAACAATATGCGCCGCTGGACGAAGTGGAAGATAATAAACCCAGTATTATTAAGGTGATAAACGACGGTCGGTCGTTTTTCGTGCACAATGTTCAAGACCATGTTCAAAGCCTCGTTGTTTATTTCTCGATGAACGTCCACCTTGTACCACGCACTATTTACGTAACAAAACACTGAGAGAGTAAATATAACGCTATGGGCCGCATTGGTGGCGATTCCCCATTCACAGCAGATCGAGAATTGTACGCCAAAGCTCTTACGTTTTTCGCGAACGAGAATATCTCTGGTCCTCGAATTTGGCGCTCTTAAAAGGCCCGTACCGCAACGAAGGCGGCCCAGGGACTAAATCCTGCTTTCCATATAGAATACTGGAAAGTATTAGATGAAATCGAAGCTGGAATTTGCAAAGGATTCACTTGCGAGGACATTCAAAAGTGGCAATCTATCTGGTGAATCATATGAAGGCGATGTTTCTAGGCTGGAACTAGTTATAATGGAACTCGAAAAATAATCGAATGTAGTGGTTGTCTCCTATCAAGCTGTTGTTCGTTGTATTCTTGAGTATTTCTACGATAGATAATTGGACGAGCTACCGTACATCAACATCGGACGTAACTCACTAGTGACACTAACTCCAAAGCCATATCGTTGCGACAAGACATTGTATCATTTTAATGTCGAGGAAGGAAAGAGGACTTCCACTGTACAATAAATGCCGCTATGAAGAAGTCCTAGGTAATAGATGACTTGCCGTGTGTAATCCATAATCTCTTGGATTTTCGTCCTTGGAAATGTCTTAATGCCATGTGAGAGTTGGTGCTTTGTTTTTGGTGAATCTACTTCACATATTAATTCGTTCTTATTCACGAGCACCTTCTCTTATCTTGTCTATTCGTTACCCATTCATTTTAGTACTAATTATAACCATGTTCTCATAATTCTAGTTCATTGTCTTACTGGTAAATATTTTCGCACTATAGATATAGATGTTTAGTGATAAATGTTGACGTTTTTATGATATATATATATATATATATATATATATATATATATATATATATATAAC